>JAXCLR010000081.1:21869151-21892711 GCA_035584095.1 Annona squamosa
ACTCCTATTATATCACATCATTTTCTATTGATTTGACAACTTCTACTCCACAAACTTTTCATCAAAAGTTTTACCTCCAACCAAACACACCCTAAGTAAGACCAGCTTTTGTAATCATTAAATAAACTCTCTTCAACTAGGGGGCAACGGTTGATCTTCTTTATTCTAAAACTGGTAGCTATAAAATCTAAATTAATAAGAGGTCAGATTTCATACGCCCCAATGCTTATCGCTGATTTTTAAAAAATTTTAATAGATACGTATGCTTAATTAGGCTCCATTAATTTATTACGCAAATTTTATCTCATATATATTTTTTGTAAAAAGAAACATTTTCTTGTTTTTTAATTTTTGAATTTGAATTTTTTTAAAAATTGAATATAAAATTTAGACAATGAATCTATCTGTCCGGAGTCCACATTTTCACAAAATTTTTAAAAAAATGAAATAGTCTAGGGAGCACGAGCAGTAAGTCAAAATAGAACGGTTTTGGGTAGTTAAGAGATAAAATCATGCCAGAATATATATATACACGCACCTCTTTTCCCACACACGATATCAAAAGCAGGCTCATGTCAAAAAAATGTTTTGCGTGAGCATGAAATTGCAACTCATTAAATAAATAGTTAAATCAACTCATCAATTTGATCTAAGCAAAGGCTCGTTTGACCTGGAGTCTGGACTGATTGTAATTCAAGAAAAGTTCCTAAAAATATAATCCAACCAAAGCTGTTAAATTAAACTTGTGCCGGAGGACCAATCGAGGCGTGCTCAGTTGGTGGCTGCAGCCGTAATAGAGCTTTGGCGGGGCTGCGGTCATGGGTTCGAATCCCACGTTGGAATTTCGGCCTGGAAAAAATGGCGGGAGTTGTGGTCTCCTTTTGAGATAGAGTGAGAACTGTTGTCTTCCTTCGGCTGGGTGAAAGCTGTATCTTTCTAATTTTTTAGTGGAGTTGTGTCTACAGATTTCTTTGAAGGAGTTATGTATTTCCGTATTTGTAAGAATATCTCAGAACTACAATATAATATGTGTTGAGATGTATGTAAATATAACCATTAAAAAAAAAAAAAACTTGTGCTTGAGGTCATTTCCCATGTGTTCTACAAAATGAACTTGAAAGGGCAGGCTTTGGGCTCCACCACAAATTGCCCTATTTTGCATTTCTAACTACTCATAGCACAAACAAGTTCCCACCATTTTGTGGCCAGTTCAAGTGTGTGAGCGACCTGCAAAATTGTCGTTGACGTTTTTGTTTTTATTACCTCTTTTCCACATCCGTTTTTTGACTTTTCATGGTAATGATCTGTTCCAAATTTGAAAAAAAATTTGGATGTCTTCACTCTTTCAAACGTGTGCATGTGCCTTGGAGATTTAATGGGCCAAATAAATGGATGGTGAGCATGGTTTTTTGTTTTATTTGTTTTTGGGAAGATGACTAATCAAGATGATAGGACTTGGATGATGATTAATGTGAGGTATTCGAATCGATAAAAATAAAAAAAATAGTTGAAAATAAATTAAATTAAATTAATTGGTACAAAATAAATAGATATTTAAATAAAAATAATTGGAAATAAGGCTAACAATCAAGTGAAGTCATCAATTAATGGCTCCTTGTGTTTCACGTGCGCTTAATTACTAATTAAGATATCTCCACCATCTTTTTTTTTTTTTTTTTTTGGGTACTACACGTCGGATATTTTCAGGAATGCGACAACTTTTTCCTATGCTTTTTATGCAAAATTTCAAACAAGAAACGGAAATTTTGGTGCGTGGGCCATATTTTAGCAGGCAGGAAATGAAAACATCAGCCTAGAGAAAAGGCTATCCTAAGAGTCTATACTCTATACACACCATAGAAGAATAGAAAGGTTAAATGTCTAGTATTTTCGCAGACTGCAGCTATGAATAATGGCAAGTAACCAATTCTTGAAAATCATTTAATCTCCAATAATATCTTCGTATCTTTGTTAATCCTTGGACTCTAATCAGCCATCTGCATGCTGCCTTGCGTACCGCCGGCCAAAATAATATAGATTTGGTTTTTTTCTATTTTTTTATATAAATGCAGGCCATACATAATCCATGCCTATTTTTATTTATTTTAAAAAATCAAAATAAAGTAACGAATAACTTATAAAAATTGCCAAAAAAGAAATAATAACAAAACATGGCCCTGCATGCGGCTGGCGGCATGTGATCAATGCCCTAATTACTCTTATGCATTTTTTTTTAAAAAAAAATCTTCTTTTATTTTTCTTACAACCTTCTCTGCCAATAGATTCCAACATATATTAACCACCCATTTATAAGATGAGAAAAATGGCATGTTTGATAACCAATGAGTGTGGGTTGGCAAACACATTTTCTAACAACTGATTTTACATTTCAACTGTCATATTTTTCTAACTTTATTCCTATATTCTAATTATTTTTACTTTCTGCTATCCTATTTTTTCTGACTTTACTTCTGCTATTTCATATCAATAACACAAATACCAAAATAATCCTCCTCCACTCCCACCTCATCCCTCGTTCCCAATGTCCTTTAGATCTTTTTTTCCCAAGCACAGTAAAAAGCCAAAAAGAGTGTGTAATTGTGAAGCTATTGAGGAGTACTTGAAGCTGGAATAGTCTAATATAATGACGAAATCCTGACGAGTAACAGTGATCAACCTTTTCTTTGGCATCTGATAAAAAGATTTTATTTTAGCTGTCCAATCAAGGTGACCCTCGGTCAGTTCAATGTGGGACGGACAGGACAGTGACTCGGTAACAAACCAAACAGATTTATAAGAAACTATGTCAACAAATAAATAAAATCATTGATGCTTGTTTGCCACTTCCTCTCATAGAAAGAGACCACTCTAAAACTTGAAAACAGTCAGAAAACCCAAAAGACATAACAATCCAATTGCTGTCAGTTTCTGCTTCATGCAATCCATCCATCTATAATTCCCCGATTTATAAATCTGCTTTTGTTTAATAAATTTGGAAAAAGAATTTAAACAAAATAAAAGCCAATGTTCGGGGGGATGTTTGCTGTGACAAGATAATCTCCTTATGGCTGCACAACAGGTAAAGCTGGCGAATGTCCTTGATTACTTTCCATTTTAGTCAGAAGTGACAGCCTTCTTTATCTTTCTCTTGTCATGAAACTGGCATAGGGTCCCAAATCTTGGTGGAGTATTTTTCATGATGGCATATGATGCATGCTAATTAGTGCAACTTGCATTTTAAAAGTCCATTCAACAGTTGGAACCTTTCAAGGTCTAATTATTTTCATTCTCAGAAAATAATTTCGCCTTGAAGGTTATTATTGATGCTTGGGGGACTGGGACCTTCTCATTCCAGATGATTTACATCTACACCACTAAGCACAACTGACTTTCCAAATTGTTCTAATGATATCCTCCAATTCCAAGTGACACAAAACCTTTATTTTAAGCACCCTTAGCATTTGGGGGGCTGTTCCAACTGCCAAACCCAACTAGACCAGAAGCTGTCAGTAGCATCGCTTCGAATTGAGAAGCATCTAGATCAGCTTCCAAATTTATCAGAAATGTCTTTCATCTTACAAGGATCTAGATCTAGAATAGGCATACCTCCAAAAACAAATTGCAGACTCCATAACTGGTTTACAGATACAACTGCATTATCTTCATCTTCGTATTGTTTATTCAAAAGATTCTTTCAGGGTGTGTTTGGTTAGAGGTAAAACTTTTGATGAAAAGTTTTTGGAATAGAAGTTGTCAAATCAATAGAAAATGATGTGATATAATAGGAATAATGATGAGGAGTAAAGAGAATAAAGTTAAAATAGATAGGTTAGTTGTATGGGTAGTTGTGTAGAAATGATTGAATAGTGGGTTAGTTTGTGTAGAAAAATGTGAAAAAATAATTAAAAAATAGAATAATTATGGAAAGTGAAAAATTTTAGATTGAAAAGTTTTAGTTGACATTTTTTTATGCTAAACAAACGCACCCTCAGTTACTGCAACCATATTTACATTATTCACTAGCATAATTACTAAAACAATGGTAGTAAATTGAAAATGCTGAATCCAGTGCACACAAACTCAACACATATTGTATGTTTTGATCACAGCGGTTGTTGTACAAGATGGCCTCTGGCATGTTTCCCTGCCAATAACCTTGATTTTGCACATGTACTCCTTCCTTTCCAAACATACAGAAAATCATAACGCATAAAAAAACAAGGTAAAAAGAACTGCTAGAATATTATGTGACTGTGTCCAAGAACACTCTGTTAAGCAATGGGCAGAGCAAGATCAAAAATTGTGAGTAACAAAAGGGAGAAGCACTGAAAAAGTATCACAAAATTCAGTGGGGAACTTCTGATGCAACACATAATCGGCAGTATGCATGGGAGCAAATGGCTCTGTAAGCTATTTTACAATGCAACAGTCCCTAACATTGCCATGTGAAATCAAGTTCCCCAGACTGGAAACTCATACAGAATGCCAAACACTTGTACAGTGAAATAATGAGAAGGGCAAATAGAGAAAGATAAGTGACTTGTAAAGATATAATGAATTGGAATAATCATTGTCAACCTAAGTGTCTGAGTACATATCTATAAAAGCCTTCAATAACAAATGAGAAAAGTATGATTGTGTACAAAAAAAAATTGAACCTCTGAATGTATAATGAATCATCTCCAACCTGGTTGCATTCAACTGAAGAGCAGTGTTATCGATCATATGGTGATTTTTGGATATGGCAATGAAAGCAAGTATATCAGCTTTTTCATAAGCGAAGATGTAAGTTATACAGCTGTATTTCCAAGATAGGATCTGGATTCCATCTCCATTTAACTGCAATTGTTGTTCCCATCGAGTTGTCGAGTAAGATTGATGTCTTTCCAAATTGAAAACTTGATGTACCTGGAGAGTTCAATCTGATCTCAACATGGTTGCTTGTGGCCTAGATGTCGCAATCATCAAGTAAGGTGATATAACCACGAAAGCCATAAACAATGTGAACTGCAACAGAATGACGATATAGGATAAAATTATCAGTATGAACTGCAAAGTTGAGATTTAAGTAAGTCAATACCACATGAAGAAGCTATCTGCATATGGTTACGTATAACTTTGAGATTTGAACATCCATGAAGATGCACTCAGCACAAACCAAGAAGTTCCAAGAAAAGCTCAATAGGGCAGTCCTCCACACCAGATGTAAGAATTGAATTTGGCTATCTGGTAAAATTTCTCCTAAAATCTGGCACTCGGATATCTCAAACCACTACTTTTTCAAGCTCAAAACCCATGCATGCACTGAAACTGGAAGAAAACAAAGAAAATTTGACTTACAAGTAGAGGTAATGTTAAGTAACTCCAAATTGGCCACAAGGCAAAGGAGAACCTGAAAAACAAGGACTTCATATTATATTGGGACTATGACTCTTTGAAATGTGAATATACAATCACGAGAGAAATTTTCATATTTTTTCTTACAAGCTGAATGACAAAAGACCAAGAAGGGCAACGATCGGTGCAAAGGTGGGCATCAGCAATTCCAATTTCTCATCAAATTTCCGGATGTCCCATTTTAAAAGAGTAGTGTACAAATATAATAGAATCCCAGCATTCATAAGTGTGCTAACCAGACCAAGGTACAATGCTTTCCTGCAATAATAAAGTAAAAAATCATAAGAAAATGAACATTTGTAATTAGAAGATACAATAAGTCCATAAGAACATTAGTTTGAATTCTTTTATAAAAATTTAGGTGAAAGATAGTAGCAATAGCAAGATCATATCATATGAGCTGCAGATTACTAGAACCAACATGATCAAAACCGAACCGGTGAAAGAGCTGGTTGGTCTCAAACCAGTTAGACAGTTTAACTAAACCAGTTTGAACCAAAATATCATTATATTATTACGTATAATAATTTAAATCTTATATAAATACAAAAAAATTAAGAAATAAAAATTATACACAATTCTTAGGCTATGTTTGGGAAGTGATAAAACTTTTGGATGAAAAGTTTTTTAGTGTAAAAGTTTTTAAACTGAGAGAAAATTATATAATATGATAGGAGTAATAATAAGGAGTAAAGAGAAAAAAGTTAAAATAGATAGGTTAGTTGTATGGGTAGTTGTCTAGAACTGATTAAAAGTTAAGGTCATTGTATGGAAACATATAAAAAATGATTAAAAATAATATAGTTGTGGAGAATGAAAACTTTTAACTTGAAAAGTTTTTGTTCGAAATGTTTCGATATTAAACAAACATGCCCTTAATATATGTAATTTAAAATCCAAGTCAAGTATGTATAAAATAGAAAACTTATGATGAAGACAATGATAATAGTGATTATTAAATTTAAAGAAAATATAAATAAAATGCAGTTTACTCTTTTGCATCATTGAAGTCAAATGTCTAACACTATATCAATAACAATAGTAAATATATCAATAACAATAGTAAATAAAATGTTAGAAATACATTTTCCATTAAATCATTTTAATCATATATAATCCCATATCTATATCATGCAAGCAGAGGTTACGTTTCAGGTAATGTCTCCACATACTTCACTTTTGCCACATTAATGACATCAATAAATGCCAAAAAGGTATACGTAACCTTGTGAACCAGTCTAATAGTTCCTCCCGGTCGAACCATGGTCCATACAGTCCTGCTGGTTTTCTATATTTGAACTGGACCAGCCCTAATTGAATAGGAGAAACATCCAGTTGCCAGCTGGACCGGTTGGGCTAATTGAACCAGCCGGTCCGGTTTTAATGTCACTGACTAGGAGAGTACACAGACATGTTGAAAACATGTAAACGGTGGGTGCCAGTTCATTTAAGCCTTAAAATGTTCCAGTTCATTTAGTAAGCTCCAAGCATACTCCAGGAAAAAGGAGGAAGATCCCAACTTGGGTAGCAAGCAAAGTCAACATGAATAAAGAAAGAGGTAACATGTCCAACAATGTCAATATAGGTATATCTCAAAGTGATTTGTATATTCATTTTCTTCCATGAACAGTTTATAGTAAAGTTTGAGTTGGTAAATTTATAGAGAAAAACATACGCAGCGCGTAATAAAGGATGTGCAGACAATTGCGCTAAAAAAAAGCCTTACCACCTGCAGCTATGATATGTAATGATTCTCCTACCTTAGATGATGATAAAAGGATAAAGTTGGAAGGACCAAAAGTGGATGGTGCACAATGAAAATATTAATGAATGCACCACTGGACTTACTTATGGAATGCAAACACAGTAAAGCAATACAGACTTTTTCTTCAATGCTGCTATCAGACCAGCAAATTAGAATCACTACATTACTGTAGCGGTATTGTCTTCCACAGACATGTTTCCAATCGAGTGCAATAGTTCATAGAAATGCGTAATTCCATGATGTCCGAGTATCACATGAATTCAATGTTTTTTGAGACAGAAACGTGATCATATGCATACATATTGGTCCTTGGACTTGCACACATAACTAGGTAGACTAATGTCAAGATTCTGTATTTGATTAACTATCGAAAATGATTCATCTCACTATATTAAAAAGAAATACAATAGTAGAAATTAGGACAAATAAGGAGAATAAAAAATGAAGACTAAATGTATGCGATAATGCTGGAAAATATCCAGAATAAATAACATATGATAATCACTTATTCACAAAAATGTCAAGTATCCAACAATAACAACAATTATCATCACATTCAAATAAATGTCATCTAATGATAACAATAATTATTATATGGTACAACAAAATGATTATTTATTTATCAAAGGGCAATGAACTGATTATTTATTTATTACTGACACAAAACAAAAAGGCCTTCAATCAGCCAAAGGAATCCACCCAGAGGAGAAGTATTTATCCAACCTTGTCGTTTCAAGTTCAATATCTATTTAAAGGTATTAAAATCTTTTGCCCAGGTAGCAAGCTAGATAGCATGACAATAGCACAAAAACCAAACCATTTACTTAGTTCGGGATTATTACATTCCAAAATGTCGAATACTGAACAAACTGTTTTTGCTCTTCTTCACATCCTTGTGACTGATATCTAGCTAACGATAGATAAACAATCAATTAGTAATGAAAAAACACGAAAATAAACTCCTCCATAGCATCCCCAACATCATATAATTGAAATCTGCTTCTCTCATGACCGTAGTGCCATCTGACAGAATCCCATTCATCATACTGAAAGATAAACAGCAAGAAAACAAAAGGAGTATAGATACAGACAGACAGACAGAGAGATATGAAGGTTGCCATACCTCCTAATCCGTTCATCCCGCAACAAGAGAGAAATGAAATTGGATTGCCAGTCTCCCCAGTAGATGATCAAAGCAGCTGATGCAATCCACACAACGTCGTTGGCAATCCCACTCCACGTTCGAGAGCGAGGAACTGGCGCTGGTGTGAAAATTATTGCCGAAGACGCATCATCCTCAAGATCATCGCCTGATATATATCCCTGGCTATGTCTCTGCCTTATAAATCCACCTCCAACAGGCGTCCCACCAGACATTTTTCATGCAAGTGAGAATCGAAGAAGAAACATCTACGCAATTTCACAATTCCCAACCAAAAACTTCCCTAAAAACCCGACTAAGCCAAAGAAAAATCCGAAACGAATATCATGCCTCAAAAGAATTGCCTAAACCTAAAAACCCACATCCTATGACTAAAATTCTGCAAAACCCACATCGCCAATTTTCATTTACTAAAGCCTGCAAGTGCAGAATTGAATAAACATCAACAGGAGAAAAGTTCAAACAGAAACCAACTTCCTAAATCCACTGCTCCGCAAAACCCAACTGACGATTTCCCTTAATCATATGAATCCAAGATCTTTGAACTAGGAAAGCCCAACAACAGCAGCAACGAAATCTCTACAAACCAACTTAATGAGTCAATTTCTCTGACTTTCTAGTTTCTACCAGGCAAGCAAAGAGGAAGCAATGAACTAATTAATACCCGCCGAAGAGAGAGAAACGGCTTTGATTGAAAAGAGATGGGCCCATCTCATGATCCAATGGGAGGATTTGCTCTTGGAGAAAAGGGCGGGATACATTCCTTCCAAGCATAGATTGGAATCTTCTTTTTGCATGTATCAACGGGAAACTGGTGATATCTACAAAGCTGGAATGACACTTTAGTGAAGCTGGTTGTACGAGGAGAAACATCCCAAATCACGTCTAGAGTAGTTAAAAAACGATCCACGCCGTCCACGTAATTGCTGCAAGCGAAAAAGAAATTCCAATAAATAAAATGCTACTTGGTAGATGATTGGACTTCAATACTTTTCAGAACGATAAATCCAAGTACAAGAAGCTCCACAGAAATTATCATACTAGTTTTTCAAATGCAGCTGGCTTGAACGTAGTGATATAGCGATGAACCGACAGACGAAACTGTAGCCTAATTTGGAAAGATTTCGGAGGATACGGGAGTGTAACAAGGGCTTATGAGACTCAGTTTTATTTCAAATCAGAACCTAATTCTATTTATAAAACATCAATCTTAATCTTAATCCTAATTCTACGTATAAAATCTAAACCCTAACATTATTTTTGAAAATCGAGTTAAGATTGGGTTTCAAGTTGAAATTTAAGTAAATAAATTTACATTTTGTTTAAGAGTGATAAGTTTAAAATTTTATATGAATATATAATAATAACAAATCATATAAGTAAACACAATAATATACAGTCAAACTACATATTTTTTAAAAAATATAACAATATAAAGAATATGAGTAATCATGTTAGCTCATACTAAGCAAATGTCCCGCTTAGCTCACTTCAAAAAACTTATTTACAATAATTTTTTTGTTTTTCTCTTCGACCGCTTATTTATTTAAGTGTATTTAACATATAAACTAAATTTTACGATTTTTAGTTTTGTGTATATTTTTTTTTGAGATTTTTAAACATATGAGTATATATGTACTTAAAATACTCTTATTTTTAAAAATCTAAAAATATATATATACAAATTTCCAAAAATTGTAAAACTTATTTTATATGTTAAATATACTTACATAAACAAGTGTATGAATAAAAAACAAAAAAGTTGTTATCAATGAATTTTTTGAAATAGACTAAGTGAGACATTTGCTTAGCCTAGCTAATAAAATTATTCATCTATAAAGAATATCCTTAGAAAAATTTAACATAAAAACAAGATAAATGAAGAAGATTATAGAAATAAAAGGTAAATATAAATGAAAATAATATACTTTATTTATAATATAATTACAATATGTCAAACATGTATTTATAAATATAAATAACATAAAATACAAAAAATAAAGAAATATTGTTCACATATTATATATAAAATATATTTTATAATACATATAAAATAGAAATCGCGCTCGGGTTCACTTGAACCATAACCTAATCATATTTATAAATCGGGTTTTTCGGACTCGGGATGTAGAAAAGCGAGATCTATTACTATTAAAAATCGAATTCGGGATCAACCTGGCCAAGTTGCACTCCTAGATATTTATAGATAGAAAGGCCAAAATGGGAAGAAAATAATTGCCGAATGCTTCAAGTTAGATTTGAAAAGTTATAAAATTTTTAAATGAAAGACTTTTTATATAATTTTTTTAATCAAACATATTTTCCTCGTTAAAAGTTGTTGAATTGTAAGAAGATGACGTGATATGACATAAGTAATAATGATAAATAAAAAGAATGAAGTTGAAATATATATTATAGTTGCATGAGTAGTTGTGTAAAAATATTAAAAAGTAAGATTGTATTATAAAATAATAAAAAAAGGATTAAAAAGGATAATAGAATGAAAATTTTAGATTGAAAAATTTTTATGTTAAACAAACGTCTCCTTAATTATGAATTATCATGTTCCAAATGTACCTTTCTTTAATTTAAATCCAACTGTACCTTTTCAAATTCTTTGCTTAACCAGCATATAACTGAGGGTGTTTTTTTTTTTTTGATGAAAGGAAACAACCTATTCCTCATCTCTAAGATTTTCTAGGGATGAGTGATAGGAAGAACCAAGATTCATTTTTAAAAAATTGTCTATACAATTTTTTTCCTGAATGGCTTGGGGGGGGATGCCCCACCAAACATGTTGATCGACAAAAGAACAAGAAATAAAGTCAGCAAGAGCATGAGCCGCTGTGTTTTCTTGTCTAAGCACATGATGAGCTGTGGCCTGGGTCGATGATGAGAGGATAGATTTGATCTTTTCGATCACAACACCAACTGGGGAAGTAATCGGGTCGTTTGAGAGCAGGTAGTTGATGAGGAGGAGCAAATCCGACTCGACTTGGAATTTTCCAAGGTTAAGTTCTTTGCCCTAACTTGCCCCGAATAGAAAGGCATGCGCTTCCATAAGCGGTGGCTCCATGAAGCCACATCATCTCCACCCTTTTGCGGTGATAAAAAGACCCCCCGAGTCTCTTATGATAGCCGCAAAGCCCATAGATGCATGGCGATGATGAAACCGGGCATCTACATTGATTTTAAGAAAGCTCGTAGGAGGTCTGATCCATCTGGGGACAAGAGGTTTGTCTAGAGCCCCACCAATGGTGAGGGGGTGACCCTTTTGTGTTACTCCAGATAGTCCTCACACCAATTGAGAGTGTTGGCGAGATTCGGTTTTGCCCCTTCAGTTCTCAGCGCATTTCATAAGAACCATATCCTCCAACAACAAAGCAAGAAGATCGCGAGCACCTTCGGCTTAGGACGAGATGTAAGTGAACTGAAGATTTCATGAACAGGCGTCGAATGAGGAATAGACCCAGCGGCCCTCGAACAAATATCCTTGGTGAGATCGCATTCAGAGAATAAATGGTTTGTATCCTCAAGGCCGGACCTGCAAAAGAAACAAAAAGGGTCAACATCAATGCCCCGGGTCCTCAGATTTAGGAGGGTCGGGAGTCTATTCTTAAACAGTCTCCATCCAAAAATGAGAATTTTGCTGGGTAGCTTAGTCCGCCAAAGCTCCTTGTATATGGAGGGGTGAGGGGAGCTGTTAAGTCCTGAGGTAAGAGCCTTGTATGCAGACTTGACGGTGTAGGCTCCGTTGGGTTCGAACCTCTAGTAAATCGTATCCTATTGAGCAGTTTGGGGCAAGGGAATTTGATTGATTACTTGCCACCCTTCTTCCCCCACAGCCGCCAGTAAGCGCTCCTTGTTCTATAAACACGCATCCTCGCAAATAAAGTGATTGACGTTGATGTCATTTGAGATTGACATTGGGAGGGGCCCAGCCTTGGAGACCTTTGTATCAAGCCAATCATCCTTGAAAAATTGAACACGCTTCCCGTTCCCAATTCGCCATCTACAGCCAAAACGGATCATGTCCCTTGCCTCGAGGATGTTCTCCAAGTAAAGGAATCATAGTATTTAGCCTGACATCTCCAAATGTCGCCCGTCGGGAAATATTTGGCTTTCAAAATGTTGTAGCACAGTGAGGAAGAATTCGTGGAAAGACGCCAAACCTACTTGGCTAGGAGAGCATAATTGAACATATTCAATGAATCCCAGCCCACCCGCTAGCTTTGTTTTGCACATCTCGTTCCACGCCACCCAACTCATTTTCCGATTGCCGCCGTTATCACCCCACCAAAACTTGCTTAATACCCCATTGAGTTCATAACAAAAAGATTTAGGAAGTAGGAAGATGCTCATAGTGTATGTCGGGATCGCCTGTGCAACTGCCTTGATCAGGATCTCTTTACCCCCCTAGGAAAGAAGCCTCCCTTTCCAGCCCTGTATTTTCTTCCAAATCCGCTCCTTAAGACCCTTTAACAAGTCCCTTTTTGTTCTTCCTAGCCAGGCAGGTAAGCCTAGATAGTTTTTGAGATCATGGCTCGCGACGCCCAGAAGGGAAGTAATATCCCTACGCGTCTCCATATTGGTGTTAGAACTGAAGAAACAGGTTGACTTATCAACATTGACAACCTGGCCCGATGATTCCGAGTATTGATGAAGAATATTGAGGAAATTGTTGACATCCTGTGTTGATGCTCGCAAAAAGATAATGGCATCGTCTGCGAACAGTAGGTGGGAAAGCGTAGGTCCACGGGGGCAAATATTGATTCCATGAATTGAAGAACTTTCAGCTGCCTTGGTGATGAGTGTGGATAGCCCCTCTGCACACATGATGAAAAGATAGGGGGATAGCGGATCCCCTTGCCGTAGTCCTCTATGTGGCTGGAAATACCCCGTTTTGAAACTATTGACATTCACCCGATAGGTTACAGAGGTTACACAGCTCATGATCCAACTGGTCCAAACCGATCCAAAGTTCATTGCTTCCATGGTCTATTTAAGAAAGTTCCACTCTACCCGATCATACGCCTTGGACATATCCAGCTTTAATGCCATCTCCATTCGTTTCCTTCTCTGTCCATGCCGCAGATAGTGAATGGCTTCGTAAGCCACCAGCATATTATCTGTTATAAGTCTACTAGGAACAAAGGCGCTTTGCTGTTCACTGATGATATCATTAAGACATAACTTGAGTCTGTTGGCCAATACCTTTGCCAGAATCTTGTAGGCCACATTACATAGGCTGATAGGCCGAAACTGAGATAGTGAATGGGCCCCTGCCCTCTTTGGAATCAACACCAATGTTGTTGAGTTTGCTGGCCGGAGTTGTGTGGTCCGGATCGTGGGGTTTGTCTCTTTCATGAAGCTCTTACATCATAGGAAAATCTCCTGCCTCACAGTGTTCCAATGTTTCTGAAAAAAGCCAGTAGACATCCCGTCCGGTCCCGAAACTTTAGTTGGGCTCATAGCTTTGACGGTTTTTTCCACTTTCTCCATAATGAGGGGTTTGGTTAGGTCTTGTCTTTTCTGATTAGATAGCCTCCGAGAGATCAATCGTTGGACCCATGATGCATCCGAAGGACTCGAAGAAGAAAACACCGACTGGAAGTGTTGGAGAGCGAGTTCTTGCAGTTGATCTTGATCGTAAACCCACTGCCCATCCCCGTCCTGAAGGGCCTCAATGAAATTTGGGTGTTTTGGATGCATGTAATTGTGGATTGCTTTTGCTCGATGTGTAAGGTCTTATCGTTGGGATATATATTTTTTTCACATTTAGTCGTACTTTTCAGACTAAAAAGCCTTTTGCATTATTCTAATAATTGGTTTAATATTTTGGATTCGCTACTTGAAATTATATTAAAATTTAAATTAAATTTCATGTTAACTAAATTATCATAGAATTATTTGACTTTACTTGCCAGCAAAATTTAGGCAGTAGGATCAAATTTGATTTTGGATTATGCCACCACCATCATCGTACATAGCAACGGTACCCCCAACTAACCTACATTTTCCTAGCGTAGGTTCCAAATAGGTTTTCAGGATAGAGTTTTAAAAAATCTAAAAAGTAGTAGTTTTATGTATTTTTTTTCTATTTTTAATATCTTGATCATTGATAAAAATTTACTTTATTTATTATATTTAACTTTATTCTTTTAGTTAAGAAATCAAGTTTCATCAAAATAAAAAAATATACATATGTTGCGTTTGCTTAAACATATATATTTGTGTAAATTATAAAAGATACTTAAATACATTCATCTATGTATTAGAATATAATAATATTTAATAGAATTATTTATTTGTATAACTATAATTTTAGATGATTTAGATGTTGAAAATATAATTTTAAAATAAATTAATATTTAATATTAAATCATTTTATTATAGTAATTTTACATATTTATAAATAGAACTCACATATTATGATACTAAAGTAAATGGAAGAGTTCTTATAATAATAAAAATGATATTAAATATAATGAATAAATTGAATTATTCATCATTTTAAAAATGTAAAAATTGATAAAATTTTATAAGAGAGTACTTTCGTTGAAGTATAGCAAAAAAAAATTCAACGAATATAGGATAGGTTCAGTATAACTAACATACGATGTAATATGATAAAATTGCCTATGACGAGTAAAGATAATAAAGTTAAAATAGATAGGTTAATTATGTTGGTAATTGTATAAAAATTATTTAAAAATATGATAGTTGTATAAGAAAATATGAAAAAATAATTTAAAAAATAGAATAATTACCAAGAATGAAAATTTTTAGATTGAAAAGTTTTAACTTTATATTTTTTACATGTTGAGAATTGAACCAACCTATGTAGGATATTAACTTAAGAAATGATCCTATTAGCACGGCTAAGCAAATATCTCGTTTAACTCACCTTAGAAAATCCATTTATAAAAATCTTTTAAACTTTTTTCTTCTTACACTTATTTATCTAAGTGTATTTAACATAGAAATCAAGTTTTACTATTTTTGAATATGTGTATATATTATTTGAAATTTTTAGACATTTGTGCGTATATATGTATTTGAAATATCTCTATCTTTAAAAATCTGATAAAATATACGCACACATACAAAAATGGTAAAACTTGATTTATATATTAAATATACAAACAAATAAGTGTATGGAAAAAAATAATAAAAATTATTATAAATAAATTTTTTAAGATGGACTAAGTTGAACACTGCTTTGCCGAGGTAATAGGATCACTCTTCTTAACTTTAAGGAAAAAAAAAGTATTAATATGATAGATCCATAATTGAACTCACTTAGAGTTTCATGCCTACCCGCACCTTCTTCGACCTTCGTTTCCTCAAATATACAATGAAAGTGCATGTCCCTTCTTAGTTTCGCTCGACCCTTATTTTTTTAAAAAAATAATAATAGTTCCATCGAAAATATAAAATATGGCTGGCTAGTCTTTTTAGAAATATTTTTGGGAGCAATTTAGATTTGTCTCGATTCTACTCCTAATTATATTTGTAAAATATAAATCCTAACTTGATTTTAATTCTATTTTTAAAACTTAAATATTTATTCTATTCAGATTAATATTTAAGTTGGAATTCTATTCAGATTAATATCTAAGTTGGAATTCATATTGACAAAATTTCGTTTTAAGATGTATTTGAGAAATGATAAAATTTTTAATATAAAAGTTTTGGAATGTGAGAAGATGATGTGATATTATCGGAATAATAATGAGGAATAAAGAGAATAAAGTTAAAAATAGATAAGTTAGATGTATAGTCATTTACACATAAATGATTGTAAAGTAGGATAATTATATAGGAAGAAGTGAAGAAATAATTTAAAAATAGAATACTTCTATAGAGTGAAAAGTTTTATGTATTAACAAATACCCCTTAGTTAAAAGCAATATGTTTAAAATTTTATGTGTATATAAATGAATTTATTGTATAAGTAAAAATAATAAGACACAGTTCAATTAAATTTAAGAAAAGCATAGAAATGTAATATATTTTTTAAAAAAATATCTTTTCCAAAAAAGACAAAAGAAGAAAACCAACAAATGTGAAAATAAATAATATAAATATAAATATAAATATAAATTATATAATATAATATAAATTTAACACAATAAATATCTACTCGAACATAAATATAAATAATATAAAATGCATAAATCGAATTTGCTTAAAATGCAGTCCCCTGAAGTTATTGTGAGGGTTACAATTTTCCGTTGGTGACGGGATTCGTAGTAATTTTTCTTCATATTTTGAGGATTTAAAACGTACTTAATTATAATATCTGTTGTTGAGAGTTATAATTTTCCTTTGGTGACGGGATTTATAGGAATTTTCTTTCATATTTTGAGTATTTGAAATGTACTTAATTATAATATCTATTGTCCTATTGTACATAAGAGATTAAAATTTTTTTAAATCTGATATTATTTATAATTTGAATTTCCCAAGTTCGAAGTCATCACATTCAGGATTTCTTGAACCTTGACCTTTTTTTCTTTTTTTTCCTGGGATGGCTTGAACTGTAATCTTGACCGTTTTATGCGTTAGGTTTCTCAATTTCGGCTTCTTAAAAGCAAGCCCCTTTTTATTGAGTTCAGAGGCTAGGTTGATGCTCAACTCGTTCTAACTGCTCATTAGTCTTTAGTAAGGGTGTAAGTCAGTCCGGGTACTCGCGGGTCGACCCGCTGGGAATTCTAAATTGGGTAGGTTCGGTTCGGTTCCTCAGGCGAAATACCCGTTGAATTTCGAGTAGGGGTCGGTTCCGATTCTAGGTACCTGTAACCGATCTGGATTTCATATTTTATAATATATATAATATACACTTAAACACGCACGACCAGCCTATTCTCATTTGGCGGCCATTCCCCCATTTCCTTTCTCCTCTGTGGCAGCGACAGAGATGGTGGCGGCGGCACCAGCGAAAATCGGGGTAGTGGGCAGCAGAAGATCAGGCCGCGGCGCCAACACAGCTCCCTCCGTGGCTCAATGATCTCTCTCTCTCTCTCTCTCTCTCTCTCTCTCCGTCGGCACAACTCCCCTCATGGCATTCAGATGTGTATGCAGTATGCTATTGAGAGAGGAAGAGACGATGACTGATTGAATGGCAGCTACTATTGCGAGTCTTGTGATTGCAACTGCCCATAGATGCTCTACGACCTTTGCTCTCCTCCAATCGCGTCAACGCCTCCTCCGCCATGCGCGAAGAGGAGGTCAGAACGCTCGTCCAGAAGCTCTATGACGGCGGCAAAGGGGGAAGAGAGATTGGGTTCCAGAAGGTGGAATTGAGGCAGGTGTTCTTTGAGCTGATTCTGAATGTGATGATGAGAATAACTGCGGGTAAGAGGTATTATGGAGGAGGAGAGTAGAAGGCCGATTCTGGAAAGGCGAGAAAGTTCCGAGAGATTGTGAAAGAGATGTTCTTGATGAGTGGGCGACAAATTTTCTGGATTTCCTGCCTATTCTGAGGTGGGTGGGTTTTGGGAGTGTAGAGAAGAGAATAAAGGATCCGTTCTCTTTTCTCAATGACTTCTCTATTGATTGTTTTAGGTTCCGTTGTCTGCTCGAAATATCAGAAAGATGCTAGCTTCTAGTTATTTCATTCTTGCCAGCGAGGCCAGATTGGTCTACAGATTTACACTATTTCCTTTCTTTTTTTAAAAAAAAAATCAGATAGGTCTGCAGATTTATTCTATCGATGGACATTTGATCTTTGATCTTCTTACAAATGATTTGCCCTTTCCAGTTGAGCCTTAATTCAATTTACAAAATTGGTTCTAGATGCGTAAAAGGAAGAATTAAGCCTTTTTTACGGATTATGGATTTCAATAGTTTAGTTGAAAGCTTTGTCAGGCTCTAGTCTTTGTAGTTTTTCATATCTATATTACAATGTTGTCTCATAGATATTTGCATTAGCAACTATAAAAAAGATAGATTATGCAATCCAAATGGCTGTGAGGTTTTATGTCACACAATTTTCAGAAGCTCCTATTTCTTCACTTGGTAGTTCGTGTTGAAATTCTTTTCATATATATATTGAGGTGCAAAATTGTTGCAAACTTCTATTATTAATTCTTACTTTAAAGCTTGCTCAGCTCATTATAGCAATTTGCAACCCTTATAATTGCTAACGTTTGATATTTCTGTTTTATTGGAAAATTCTTTTAATAATATAATATTTCTGTATTTGGAGCCAATTTGGATGCATGACGTTTTTAGGAACCGATTTGGAACCGAACCGGAACTAACCCGCACCTAAAAAAATAGGGTATGGTAGACTTCGGACCGACCCGGTTTAAAATAGGGTAGGGTTGGCGTTTTTAAAAAATGAGTAAGGGTAGGTTCCACCCCTACCCGGAGGTACCCGGACCGACTTGCACCCCCTAATTTTTAGTATCCGATGCCCAATCCACATGCGGGCTGGCTTCTCCTTAAAAATAAGTTTCCATTCAACATGGTTCGCCTCTGCGTTGAACGCAAGCCCATGTTACCAAAAAAAGCGGCCTTGGATTGTTGATTGCAAAACTAGCAGGAGAAAGGGATTAAAGGCAAATTATATATCACTGCTTCATCCAATTCAATACACAAGCACACATTCTAAGGTGAAATCATATTTATTGTTGTTTCTATTTTCTTCTTTACCAGTACTATATCTAAAAAATGAGAACTTATCCCATATAGATAGACTGTACAATAATTACAGTGTAATCCGCTGCAAAATGAGCTCTACATTTATTAAAATATAATTATACTATATACAATTATTTATCTATAAAAAAATATATTTTTGACGGTTTAAATATTAAAAATATAACTTTAATATATTTATATCAAATTATTTTATTACGTTGATTTTGTACTATTTTAAAATGAGATTTATACATATGTTTTATTTGGATGAAAATTAGTATGATATTAAAGTAAATAATTCTAAATATAATATGTGAAGTGAATGTTATCTTCATGATCATGCAGGACCCATTTATTGCATATTGCACCTTAATTATGATGTAATTCATTTGTATTTTGATAATTTTCCCTAGAAAATAACTTTATAACTTTATACATGTTAACCCTCTAAGTTAGCGTAGCACCTAGCCTAATGGATGCTATTACAAGCCGACTAAAAATAAAGTAAAATTATGGATAAAAGGAAGTGCAAATTGCTGAAATAAAGATGAATTGGGTACAAAAATTAAACATGATACATACACATTTAGTAGCAAAATAAAATATGAGATGCAAGTTAATTGATTGAAATGATGCACAATATATAAAATAAAGTATAAAAGATATAGAAGAGAGGTTGAATATTAGAAATATAACTAAAGATAAAAGGCGTAGGTTTAGAGATTAAACAAGAGAAATGCAAACGTTAAGTCTTTTAGATAATGCAACTTATTAAAATTTTGTATACAATGAAAAATTAATCAATCAAGTGTGTCAATTAGGTGTAGTTAGAAGTTAATTAAACGCATTAATGAAACTTGCAAATAAAAAGATAAAAGATGTAAAAGAAGGTTTTAAGATCATAAATGCAAATAAAGATAAACGGAGAAAATATGGAGGTTAAAGAAGAAAAATGTAGACATTAAGTCTTTTAAATTATGTAAGTTATTAATTTTTTTAAATTGGCACAAAGTTGGTCAAAAGTAAGCATATATATTGATTAAAAGCAATTAGTAGTTAGTAAAATGCATGTAAAAGAAAAATGCAAATGGTTACCTAATACTACAAAATAACATCCATATTTTAATTTATTTGGAGTCGTAATTAATCAAATAATGGTGATTAGACTGTATACAATGAGTAACTAAAATATAAAGATTATTTGGGTGGACTCTATGCCAAGAAAATAAACACAATATTATTCTCCACAAATACATTGATATTAGGAGTGCATAACAATAACGTACATTTCTCATATAAAAGCTCAACAGAGTTTAGGCGAAATTTATTCACTGCGTTTTTTATGAAGCCTTAATTCGATTTAGAAATTAAGTGAGAGAATCTGTTCTCTTAAGCTTGAGTGTGAGACTTTGCCTCGGAAGTACTATAATGAGAACTCAATTCCCACTGTATTAGCTAAAGTTTTTTTAATAGTTTTTATAATTTTTTCGAAATATTTTTCGACCATAAACAAAGCAGACACAGTATGATAGAAATTAAAATTTTTTTTTCTAGGCCTCAAAATGGCCAGATGCTACATAAGAATAGACTTTTAAAATATATTTTTTTAAAAATCATGGATGGTTAAAATGCTTGTTACGATGGTATAAAAAATAGTTTTTCTATAGGCCAGAACCAAGAGGTACATGCTGTATATATATTCATTTATTCAACCTACCACGTTAATTGATTTGGAAAATAACCTGTTTTTATGTTTTTTTTTAAAATACGGCAACTAATGCATATTACGCAAGTGATGTAATTTGGAAATAAACTTTTTTTTTAATAAAACAAATGCAACGACTAATGCAAATGATATTATTTGAAAATAAAATTTTTACTTTTTAAAAAAATGCAGCAGCTAGTATTAATGACGTGATCTGAATAATTTTTTTTTATAACAAACGATGCAGCAGTCGTGCAACGTGGACCGTGGGTATTCAAAAAACGTGACCAGGATATGATGCATGCAAGAGCAGAAGGCGTGGACGGTTAAAGAGCATGGGCGAAGAATAAAACAGAAGAAATCTTATGCTCAACGGGGAGTTGCAAAAATTTCAAGAAGGTAACTCCAAAAATTCTGTAAATTTTCATCGAGAGCATTTTGCAAATTGGAGTGAGGAAGAAAGGCTTTATAGCAAATTTTATGCCCAGCTATAGGCCAGCTGTGGGCAGCTGTGGGTGTCCTAAAGTGATTTCTTTCTTGTACGTTGATTTGTGTCTTCATTTTTGCCTCCATCTTTACTTGTTTTCCACTGATTTTTTATGAGACCCATTTTTGTTGAGGTCAATGTCTTGAATCTTCATCTGGTAGCTTGAATTTTTATCTGGTAGCTTGAATTTTAGAGCTTTCATTTTCTTTTAAAGTGATACAAATCAAATGTATCTTTGCTTAAGCAAATGTATCTTGATTATTCAACAACTCATAAAATGTTAATTGTTGGTTTGATCTAAATCATTCATCATGTAGCTTTCGGCCTATTTAACTTGAGAAAAATATTTTTTATTTCCCGATGAGTATAAATTGCTTTTGACCATAATATGAGTTGGTGACCTTTACTCCCAAAGTAGACTTGAAGATATTGAGGGCCTATTCTTCAAGTGGTTCCAACACAAAATCTTTGACTTTTAAACGCATGTCTTGATAAAGATAAAAAGGTCCATTATTTTTTAGGTGAGCTATTAAGTTTAGGTGGGAGGAACATGGATTTTGACCATAATATGAGTTTGTGACCTTTACTCCCAAAGTAGACTTGAAGATATTGAGGGCCTATTCTTCAAGTGGTTCCAACACAAAATCTTGGACTTTTAAATGCATGTCTTGATAAAGATAAAAAGGTCCATTATTTTTTAGGTGAGCTATTAAGGGTGTGTTTGGTTGAAGGTAAAATTTTTGATGAAAAGTTTTTGAAATAGAAGTTGTCAAATCAATAGAAAGTGATGTAATATAATAGGAGTAATGATGAGGAGTAAAGAGAATAAAGTTAAAATAGATTGATTAGTTGTATAGATAAATATGTAGAAATGATTGAAAAGTAGGGTAATTTGTATAGAAAAATGTGAAAAAATAATTAAAAAATAGAATAATTGTGGAGAGTGAAAAATTTTAGATTGAAAAGTTTTAGCTGACACTTTTTTACCCTAAACAAACGCACCCTAAGTTTAGATAGGAGGAACATGGATTTTGATTATATGCGTCCGGACTGAAGCTCGCACGTCTTTGTCCGCTTGTTGCATATCAAACAGCCGCCGTTGGATTCGGCAGAAGTGTCCTGTGCCGTTGGATGATAAGTGAGTGGAAATTTTGCTCTAAAGTCCCTGCATGATAGGGGCACAACTCGGGCTTATGAAACTCGGGTTCACCTCAATCCTAACCCTAATATTATTTGTAAAACTTCAACCCTAACCCTAACCCTAATCCTATTTGTAAACTTCAACCCTAACTCTATTTTTGAAATTCGGGTTCGAGTTGAGTTTCGGGTTGACATTCTCCTATTAATATGTCTTTGTTATTCATCATATACATAATTTTTTATCACAAACCTATTATATAAAAAAGTTAAAAAAATAATTTATTATACGAAAGCAAAAAAAGTTCAAATACCGCTTAAGAGTAGAAAGAAAGAAAACTATATACATAATCATATTATATACATTTCTCTCCTCGTCTTTTGCTCTCATTTTCAAATAAGATTTGGCGAAATTCAAGCTGCCAATTCGCATCACGTACTTAGCTTGAGGAATTTTATAAAAACATCATCTTTATAAAAATATTCTTACGTGCACTTGTGTAGTAAGCTTTTTTAAAATGAAATAAAAAAAATAAAGTCACTTAAGTCCATTTATATGAAAATCAAGGTACAAAAAAAATTTATATGACCACTGTTTTTAATAATAATAATAATAATAATAACATTGTACTATTTTTTAAAATTAAAATCAATATGGGTCGAAGCATGGCTTGACCATAGAAACTAAATTAAGTATTTCCCATGATATATTATAACCTTAATTCAACGCTTCCACATATGAACAGATTACTCCAGCAAAAATCACCGTGGATTGTCATGTGGAGTTTTGGAACAAGTTATGAAATTAGGTAGTTTTGCACCTTTTCCTTTCTGATCGCTTACAGCTTTAAAATTAGGATGCGGATTACCTTGGAAAGATGAACGTTAACCTCGCTTTGTGGTGCTGGAAATGGCGGGGCCGAAATCGAAAGGGGAAGCTAGGAAATGGCGGATTTCGGGACTTCAGCTCTGAGCGGGAAGAAAGGGGGAAGCTGAAAATGGCGCGCCGAACAAAATCGAAATAAAAAATCAAAGTCGCAACTCGCAAAACGCCAAAAACGCTGTCACCACCTGTCACTATCCACAGTCCCTCTCTTCAATCTGCCGCCTGCGATGCCTAAATCACCTGTTTCATCAGTTAATATATTATTATTTTAATAAAAATTATACATTTTAGGCGTGTTTGTTTGGGGCTAAAATATGTCAACTAAAACTTTTCAACCCAAAACTTTTCACTTTCCATAACTATTATATTTT
>JAXCLR010000081.1:21892811-21904977 GCA_035584095.1 Annona squamosa
ATTTTAACTTTATTCTCTTTACTCCCCATCATTACCCCTATTATATCACATCATTTTCTATCAATTTGACAACTTCTTCTCCCAAAATTTTTCATCAAAAATTTTACCTCCAACCAAACACACCCTTTATGTAAATGCAATTCGGGTAAACCGATTTATGTTTGAATTCGGTCTCGGTTCGGGTCGAAAATTTTACAGTTCTAACACAGTTTTTTGTCGGGTTCAGCGGGCCGGGTTGCACTGCTACTGCATGAGGCTGTTGTGGGCGGACATGTAAAACCCCAAAACCTAACGTTATGCCACCGTCGCTGCCTCTCTCGCCCAAAATCAGCTGAGATTGCTCTTCTAAATCCTCCATCGGCACAGCTGCCGTCCGCACTCACGGTACGCCCTCTCCTCTTCCTTCTGTCTCCTTTTTCCTCTTCCTTCTCTCCTCCATCTCCCCTCTTCCTTCTCTCCTCCATCTCCCCTCTTCCTTCTCTCCCCCTTCTCATCTCCCCTCCACGGGAGACGTGCACGAAAGCTTTGACAACGGTTCATCGCTGGACACACAGTACCAAAGTTGTGCAACATGGATTTGTGAATTTTTAAAAATCGAAGGCCTCAAAATTTTTTAAAAGTTACAGAACTAAGGCTAGCATGGATTTTTTACTTTTTTAAAATAGCGGAGTTCTTTTAAAAAATGCCAAAGTTGTGCAACATGAATTTTTGATTTTTTAAAAATTGAAGGCCTGAATTTTTTTCACAAGTTGCAGAACTAAGGCTAGCATGGATTTTTAACTTTTTTAAAACAGCTGAGTTTTTTTTTTTTTTTTTTTAAATACCAAAGTCGTGCAACGTGGATTTTTGACTTTTAAAAAATCGAAGGCCTGAAATTTTTTAAAAGTCGCATAACTGAGGCTAGAATGGATTTTTTTACTTTTTTTTTTTTAACTTTCAAACTTTCGTGTGTGTTTGTAAATGAATAAAATTTTTGATAAAAAATTGTAGATGGTTGAAGTTATCAAATGATGTAATATGATACCGGTGATGATAAAGAATAAATAGCATAAAGTTGAAATAAATAAGTTTATTGTGTCGATAGTGACCTAGAAATGATTGTAAAATACAATAATTATATAGAAAAATATAAATAAATCATTAAAAAATAAGATAACAGTGGACAAAGAAAAGTTTTAGACAGAAAAGTTTAATTTTTATTTATTATCAAACATATCCTTTAGTCAAAAAAATGAAATAAAATGCCAAACTAAAATTTTTAAAAATTAAAAAGCACAAACAGCTTTGATTTGAAAATAACAATCATGGATTTTCTGCACAATGCAACATAGTTTTTTATTCTTTAAAAAACAACCGGCTAAAAATTTTTATAAATCGACAAGCTAAAACAGTCTACACAGCAATGCAGCATGGATTTTGAACGATCTTAGCGACACCAGTGTCAGAACTGCTGTTTTGCGTTCATATTGCCGTCTCCAATGAAGGGAAGATGAGAAAAAAAGAAGAGAAAGAAGGGGAGAGGGGAGAGAGGAGAGAGGAAAGAGGAAGACTGCATGAGAAGAGTGGCAGCCAATCGTGGAGGAGGCACTGGATGGTTCCTGCAATGTGGACAGAAGGTTGTAGCAAGAAATTGATTTTCAGAGAGAGGGAGAGAGAGGGAGGGAGGAGGGAAAGATATCTTTTTTGGGGTTTTCTCTCCTTCGTGAGGTTCTGCTCGGGTGCTGAACGGGGTGTTTTAACGGGGTGTTTTTTTGTTAAATTCCTTTGGTATCCATCCAACGGCTCACGACACTTCCCACGAATCCAACGGCCGCTATTCGATGCGCAACGGACCGATGAAGACATCTTGACATCAGTCTGAACGCCGAAGAACACAGGGCTTGCTTCTGTATAATTATAATTAGGCTATATAAAAGTGATTTCAAGTAACTTTCTAGAGGTTGGTGATTGGCGCAAAATTTGATTCATTTATTGTATTTAGCATAATTTATTTTGTGAAAATAGCTGCATTTATTTTAAGAAGATAGGTACATTCATATGTAAATTAAGAAAAATGCTTAAATTCACTCTAATACGCCTACATTATTAGAATATAATAATATTTTTTAGGATTATTTATCTACATAGTAATAATATCACTACTAAAATTTAATATTTAGTATTAAATTATTTTATTATATTTATTTTACACGTTTATAAATGAGACTTATATATAGTGAAACTAAACAAATAAAAAAGTTTCTATAATGCTAATTACAATAGATGGAGTAAATTTTTTTTTATCAATTATTAATAAATTAAGAATAGAGATGGTTACATAGAAGAAGGGTTCATAAAAGCAATCCTAAAGAAACACATATATCTCTATTGGAGTTTGAGGGTGAGGATTCCACTTGAAAATTTAATCTTCATATTTAGGTGGAGTGTTTAATAATTTCTTCAAGTAGACATTTATATAATACTTTTGTTGTTTTAAATACAGTAAATTTAATTTAATACTATGTTTTTATTAATCCATGAAATTGATATTTTTTGCAAGATATAGTTTTAGGGGAAAAGTATTTGTTCAATATTTATTGCTAATAAAGAATAATCGACTTACCCAAAAAAAGTCTATACTTTTTTAAAAATATAAATGTTGAACTAAAAATTGAAATTACTATAATAAAATATATGCGCTTGCTCAAGAGTGCTTTTCCATTATATAACACTATCAATCTTTTATAGATAGAAAATAATATAAGACCATGAGATATTTAGCAGACATTGGGAAAGAGAATGAGAATAAAAATAAGAATGATAATGCAATGACAATTTAGGTCTTTTAGAAAATAGCAATGGCCTTGAGATTAGGTCTTAGAACTATCTTCATCAAATATAAATAAATGACCCACAGCTAGATGGCATACGTTACATTAAAAAAAGGGAAGAAAGATAAAAATCTAATTAAATAAATCTGGGATAGGCCATATATAGTTCAAAAATACACATGCTAAAAACATGCATTAATGGAATTTGAAAGAAACGCCTTTCAAGACACTAATTTTCGAACCACCAGTGTGTACCAAGCATGCATTAAGTATTCCATATTCAACTGCTCAATAATTGTGGACGGTGAAGATGAGTTGAGTAGCCTGAAAGGATATGTGTAAACCAAAAGCAAGGGAAAAATAGGTAGAAATGGGCTTCAGAGATATCACTGCTTTCAACTAAGCAATGTTAGCAAAAGAATTCTAGCGTTTACTAGAAAACCCAGCATCCATGTTCTGTAAACTACTAAAGGCAAAAGACTTTAAAAAGAATGGCCGATGACAGTGAAAGGTTGGGGGATTCCTACACTTAGAAGGGAATTTTATGAGCTAAAGCAGTTAATCAGATGGGAAGCAGGTGGCAAATTAGAAACGAAGGATGGGTAAGGTTTTTTCAAGGATAAGTGAACAATAGAAACACCGATGAAGGCTAGTCTGCTACCCAAGTCCATGGCTCAAGGGGATAAGGTTGGAAAGTACATAATTCCACGAACTTGGAACAAAGAAAAAATACTGGTAGTTGTGGGGGAAGTAGGGTGGAAAGCAATCCAAAACATCCCAATTCCTATGGAGGATACTGATGATACGTGGTATTGGGGTGCAGAAGTTAATGGGTCTTTCTTTGTGAGATCAACATATAGGCCGATCATGACTTATAAGTGTTCTTTTTACAGGTAATCGATTCAGGAGGGTAGAGGCGAGCTGGAACATGATAGAAATGTGTACAAAAGGAATGCAGAACTCCCCAACGAAATCAAGGTTTTCAATTGCAAGCTCTATAAAAAATGCATTGCCAACAAAATTGAATCTGAGACATTGGGGAATCCAGGTAAGTGCTAATTGTGGACTATGCAAAAAAATAGATGAATGTATTCAACATTTGTTTGTATATTGTGAGTGGGTGAAGGAGATAAGGGGTCAATTGGTGCACGAAAGAAATCTATGGTTCCCACGTATTGCGGTCAAATGCATCTTTTGGCAATTAGCTGGGAACAAAAGGGAGGATCTGTTCTGTCACATTATGTTGCTGTGTTAGAGGTTTTGGCTTCTCTAAAAATCAAGTAAGGGAGAATGGAGAACAACCACAGTTAGAGCAGAGTCTGGAGTGGTGTAGGTCTTATTTGAAGGAATACAACTCAGCAAGTCTTATGAGGGGTCTATGTTTGCAAAAAAAAAAAAAACTGGTGCCACGTTGGAGACTAGCAAACGGCTACCTAAAAAAGAATGTGGATGGGTGTGGGTATTATGCTGCAAAGTGCATGGGATTTGGAGTAATGATCCATGACAACTAAGGGCTCTTTGGGGCTGCTAAATGCTAAAAGCTAGAAGGGATGGTGGATGTGTTAAATATGGAGATGCTGGCAATTTTGTTTGATCTAAAATGGGGAGTGAAACAAGGGGTGCAACTTTTGGAAGTGGAAAATGACTCCATTAATGTGATCAGCTTCTTGAATGAAGAATACCTATGTTCTGATTTAAGAGGTGAAAACCTTAGCAAGCACAACCCAATCCATAAAAATTTTTCATGTTATGCGCCAAAGAAATGAAGAGAGCCATCAACCGACAATAGCTATAAATATGAATGTTGAAATTCGGGAGTGGGGGAGATCCACCAACTGAAATTGTAAATCAGTTGGTTGTGAATCTTTTTGGCTTTGCACTATAATACATTTCATTTATCAAAAAATTTATGGACAATAAATCTAGTGCCTTGTAATCCCTTCCATTTTGATGTCTCAATGCTTGATTAGAGATCCACTCTATTTAGTGCGTTTACCATAATTTGTTAAGTTAAGAGACCAAATTTCATTCAAATCGTCAACAACGCATTACCTCATTGGTAACTCTCAGTTCAACCACTGTGCTGAGGGGGTTTCAAAACCCAAAAGTGGCTTTCTTCCCAATTTTTGGGTTCACGGACTTCAGTTTAGGAAAGATTGGATGGAGGAAAAAATAGAAATGGTTAGATGTTCGTAGAATATTGTAAGAAAAAATTGTTAAAATGTCTTCAAAACCTAATTATAAGACAAAAGAGTTTGAAATGATTGTAATATAAATACCAATAAATTTTTTTCATTAAAATCAAATATGTGCATGATGTTACATTAAATAATGTGCATGATTATGCCTTTCCTTAAAATATATATTTATGTATAATTCATTTATATATGTATTCAAATATAATAATACTTCATAAAATTATTTATCCACATATTAATGATATTTTAGATAGTTTAGATATTCAAAATATAATTTTAAAATTGACATTTAGCATTAAATTATTTTATTATATTGTAAATGGGACATTATGTAAACGTAATGCCCGGTGACAAGTATAAGGGTTTCGATTTTGTTTGTGCCTGCTAAAAGGAGCATAGATTTATTTTTTATTTTTGAAATTTTCATGAAATATATTTCATTTATGTACCAAAATTTATAATTTTCTAATATTGTAATATTTTTTCTAAATATCAAAAAAGAATAATTTTTGAGGATATCTAAGTAACTTTCACCTTAAAAAGGTTGATTTTTTAAATTGAAAAAAATATATACACATATCTAAAGTTAAAAAGTTAGTATGTAAAGTAGATAGACTTGAACTACTTTTTCATGAAATAAAATTTATATACATATCCAAAAATTGCAAAATTATAAATAATAATTACTCTCTAAAACTATTGATTTTTTAAATTCAAGAAATATATAAGTATATTTAAAAAATAATAAAATTTGACGCACGAATAAAATACACTTGAGCCTACATTTTTATAAAAGTAAAAATATATAAATATAAATTAGCTGGGATAATTAGAGAATATTTTTACCTAGAGCTAACAGAATAATAGTCCAAAGATATTGGGGTGTTGTTCCTCTTATTTTGGTCCACTTTGATGGTTAAATAAACAGCGACCCACTAAATTATTTCATGGAACATTATTTTTCTATATGGTATAAAAATGATTTCAATCAAAGTCTTGGGTAGACTATACTTATTGAATATATATAATTGTGTGCAAATTATAAAAAAAAATAAATAGATCCATATTAATGATGGTTAGAACTTAGAACATTAGGGATAGATTGCTGAAAACTTTAGCGTGACACTAGTTACAGTAGAATACAAAAATTTACGTAGAAAAAGGAAGTTTGGATGTATCAAGACCTTCAAAAAATAAAGGGAGGAGATATTTCACGATCCAAAAAATGAGCTTATAACGTGCCCCTCGCATTAAGGAAGATTGCAATTTCTTTTTAGAGAGTTGTTTTCAACATTTCTCTTGTGCTTATGTGCATTTTAATTCATTTTAAATAACTTTTTGTACAACTGTTAATCTAAATGTATTTAACATATGTATCAAGTTTGATCAATTTTAAAGATTTTTAGATTTTTTTTAAATTTTTTAAAATCATTAGCATTTCTAAAAATATATGGCTAAAACCCCCTGGTCTGAAAATCTCAAAAAATATATACACATATGTAAAAATGTTAAAATTTGATTTATATATTAAATATACTTAGATAAATAAATGGATGAAAAAGCCAAAAAAGTGTTTTAAATGAATTTTTTTATATAGACTAAGTAAGAAGGGAGAAGTGAGGAGGGGGCATCTTATATTCGGATGCGTGACGCTCTTAAAGCTGGGGTTGACATACGTGTTACATATTTAAATTAGAATGTTATAATACTATATAAATCAATAATTTATGCAAGAATTACACGGTTAGATGTTGAATTAACCACTTGAAAAATCAATGCTAAATCAAATAATTTATTAAGTTGGGATCCATGCATGCATATGTTTGATTTGCATGAGATTTTGTTTCCTCGTTAAATTCATAAATAATTTTTAAAACAATGAGCGAATTGAATAGATATTCATTTAACTCTCAAAAGTGAGCCAAAATACCAACTCGGTTGGTCACGACGTTGCCCCATGAGTCAGGTTCAAATCCTATGACGTGGGTTTGCATCTAGCATATGTGTGCCAGCAATTAAGTCTCCCACGAATTTAAGTAAAAGTTTATTGTCTTCTTAGAAGATGAGTGGAACTTGTGGTCTGTAGTACCCGACTAACAAGATCAAATGTCATGTTGGACAGTACCAATGAATCAGTAAAAAAGAGCCAAACTAGAGAGAGATTCATAGCATCGGCACCAGGAGAACGTGGAAAGGGCAGTGCATGAAGGTGGCTGTTGGTGTATTAAATGGGTTTAAGTCGGTGGGCTGGACCCAGGGAAGTTGGGCTTAAGAAAGTAGCTGATCACCTATTGGGGAGGGAGAATTGACATGAGTTTTTCGGAGGCCGATGGTATGCTATTGTGCACATATACTGATTTTTAAAATTTTTTTTATAATACTGTTAAGATAAGTGTATTTAACATCTTTATAAATTTTTACCATTTTTGAAGTATTTTAAATATTTATTTTTTATTTTTGAAAATTAGTAACATTTTAGGTAATTTAATGTCATTGATTTTCAAAAATAAAAAATAAATATCTAAAATATTTCAAAAATGGTAAAAATTTATACACATAGATTAACAATATTGTAAAAAAAATTTTAAATTTTTTTTAAAAAAATAGGTATATGCGTCCAGGAGTTTAGTTAAGGATACAATCAAGGTCAATGTTTTTCATAGTCTTGTTAGTTTCTTTGGTTGTAGTTTAGTTAAGGATCGGAGTTCTGATCACCAATTTTTGTAATCCATTCCATTTCATTAATAAAAGACATGAGTTGCTAATTTTTTTTTTTTTTTTGATAAAAGACATGAGTTGCTAATTTAATTCTATCAGAGATTCAAATATTCTGTTGTCGTTGAAACTATTAAAACACATTCTCATAGGAAGAGTACAGGGGATGCACTTTATGTTGCCATGCATGTGACCAGCTGAAAGTCATTTCCGGATGTAGATCGAATACAGCACTCGCGAGTGGTCCACACAAGCATCCATCGTCCAGGCAACGCTGGCTAGGCTTCCAACTTTTTGACATGCCTGCCTTTCCACCCCCTCTAGAGCGATTCGGACAAGACGCCTAAAAAGAATGGATCGGAATCGGGCTTACATCTTTCTATTGTTTGTTTGTTTGTTTGCGGCCCGGCCACAGCACGTTTTAATTTCTGCTTTTTTCTGTTTTGTGTTCCACTATCATGCATGTGCCAGATTTGTTTGGAGGAATATCTCTATCAACAAGAGTGTGTAACTCGGCTCACTTTGGTATGGTTATTCTTTCAGCCACGTAGAGTTACTGAAATTGTAAAATTTTTATAATTTTACTTAAAAAACTTTGAAAACATTTTAAAATATTGTTAATTTTGATATACTTGTCCACTCTCGAACAATAATATAATCCCTTTATATCAAATTGCCTTCACTCAGTAAAGTCCTTAGATCTGCGCCGGTCATAAATATTAAAAACTACCTTGGCCCTAAAAAAATTAGGCTGGTTTATTGCGATTCCAAATTGATTCTTTTAACATACGCTCAGTTAACCTTGAATTCACAAAAATCAAAAAAATTAAAGGTGGAGAAGGGAATATGAGAAAGTAAAAGGAAAATTAAAAATTAAAAATAAATTTAAGCAATTGAGATAGATGAGTGTTTTATATGGATGATAACTACACAAGGAAATTTATATTCATGTAATTTAGGGTACCCAACATGTGGAGATATGTACACTTACGGAAACTACCTTACCCTAGTTAAGGGGGCGCTGATTCAATGCAGTAGGATGCATTGAAATTTTAATGTACTTTGCTGCAAAATTCATTTTTTAATTGTTTCTGAAAAATTTTCATGAAACTATTAATTTAAATTTATGTAACATTTGTATCAATTTTACCAATTTTGAAAAATTTTAGAAATTTTTAAAAACCAATGACATTTCTACCTCACAAAAGTTTGTATTCCATCCAAACAAGTTTGTCATTATCAAAGGGGAAAAAGAATTTTAGAAAGAAAATATATATATGAGGCCAAATGAATTAACATAAGCTTGTGTTAGGCTAAACTAACAAGATCACCGTAATACATAAGAGATAGTTAATCGAAAAGAAATATCCAAGACTAAAAGAGGGGCCATTGGGAACCACCCCCCTTCAACCTAGAAAATGTTTTTTTTAATAAACATATATAGCTGAGTCTATCTAACTTATAAATCAATTATTATTATTTTTAAATGTTTTTAAGTTTTTTATTTTTTAAGCACAATGCCATTTCACAAATTATAAAATATGTCATTGTATTTAAAAATAAAAAACTTAAAAGCATTAAAAAAATTAGTTTATAAATTAAATATAACTACCTTTACATGTTTATAAAAAAATAAAAAAAGTCACCGACCGGCCGCATGGGACCGGCCCTCCAACTAAAATGTCATAGGAATGCTGCACGTATGCGTCAGTGGACAAGAACAAAAGGCAGAAAAATCAAATACCACTTAATATCAGCCGTCAAATATTGAATGGAAATGCCATGGTCTCATCACGTGCAGATCCCAATGGCAGTGCGTGCACGTTAATTGGTTCGATTGACAGGAATACGTTTTCGTATTTGCATTGTATAGAGATATTATGGTCTCTCTTGAGATCAGCGTTCAAAATATCTGACCGGACGGGGCGGTCAGTCTCTGGTCAGACCAGGTTTCGACTTTCTGATTTCTAACGTCGAAGTTCGAACTGGTCCGGTGTAAAGCGCGGTTTAACCCAAAGAACCGGAAACCCTGGACGACCGGTTTTTTAGACAGTGATTGAGACGCAGGGGTCGGGCACTCGGGCTACCTCTGGCTCGTCAAGTCAAATTCATATGCTGACTGGTTGTGCTCTCAATCCCACGCAGGAGGAATCGAATTTTCCAAGGTCCATTGAGTCTAACAAATAAACCAAATTAAACTGAAAGCAGGCACTCAAGGGGCCGAGACTGCACGGTTGAATTCACTTCATTTGGTCATAAAATTATAATCTATTTTATCATTGTATTAAAAATTATTTATCTTAATGATATATCAATTATCTTCTAAATTGGATGTGCATAGGTTTCATGCAAAAATGATACAAATTAAATTAACATAATAAAATAATTTAATATAAATAACAATTTTAAAGTTGTATGATATTCTGAAATCTTATATAAATAAATAACTATATCAACTATTAGTAAATTTAAATGCATGTAAACCGTATTATGTAGCCTACTGTAGCAGTGTGAGAAGCGAAATGATCATGTCGAGTTACTGATCTAGTTTTATAAAATTTTATGCAAATAGTTTGTTCTATAAGTTAATTAAATCTCATGATTCATGGACCATTATGTTTATTTAATTTTATTTACCTGATTAACACTGTCCGCTTTCTGATCTTTTGGTCCCATATTGCTACAACAGAAGTCATTATATGCCACCATCTTTTTGAAACCTAATTTCAATATTGTATTTCCCCGTAGATAGCAAGATTTCAATATTACTTGTAGTTAAATAATTATCATTATTTGTGGTCAAATATAAATAGTTATAATTAGGGCTTTTTTGACATTCGGTAAAAAAATTTCATCCTTTCCTACAAACGTTTTGATATGAATTAATACGCACACACACTAACTGCTTAGCCAAATAAGTATTGTTGGTGCATGAAAAATAGATTATTCATTTTTAAAATTTAAAAAATTAAAAATAATATAGAATTGTATATATAAAATCTTCCTGATTTAGTGCACATATGATTACCAAAAAACTTCAAGAACCGCCATCCCTAGGTGGCCAAATATTTGTAGCTAAATAAGCATGGATGATGCATGAAAAATAACCATTTTCATTTTCAAAATAAAAAAATTTAGACAATAAAGAAAATAAATTTGCATAAAGTCTTCATGCTCGGGCCCATATATGATTCCCAAAAAAATTTTAAACTAAAAAATCACTAGCATGATTGTGAGTATTAGATTGAACCCTAAGTATTCAAGGCTAAATTTACCTTATAAAACCAAAAAGATACAAATGTATTTATTGATATTGTTTGTTGTGTTTGTATATATATGAGATATGTTCCAAGAGGTTATTATTTTAGATTTATTTGTACTCAACATATACACGAGATATATTTGAAAATGATTAAAATATATTTAGGTTTAAAATTCAAAAAATATATTTACATCTCTAAAAATGGTAAAACTTAGTTTATAAATTAAATACACTTATATGCAACGAAGTGCAGTGTACTGCAAAATTTTTAAAATTGAAATTTAAACTAAACTATTTTAGTATGTTGATTTTATATCATTTTAAAATGAAGCCTATTTACATATGTGGTTTGAATGAAAATTAATATACTATTAAAATAATAATTTTAAATCAAGTTGATGAGCTAAATTTTAATTTAATAATTAATTAGGCCCCATTTTCAATGTACTGTTTATATGTATATATATGGGCACCAATAAGGTGCGTGGTAACTTAACATCTAGTCATCAGATCCATTTATTTTAATTTTTTTATTTTTTAAAATTGCTGCTCACAACGGATATACTATGTAACAAAACTTTAGATTTTTTAAAGACTTTATTAGATATTTTTCTTAAAAATCGAAAAATGGACAGTCTTGAGTGTGTATGAAACAGCAGGTGCCTACACTCAAGTTTGGTAATTTGCGTCTTTTGAGATACACACACACACACAAGGGTCATGTCATGCATATACAAAATTACAGATAAGATTACAACCAATCCAAAAATAATAATAAACTAAATACAAATAATCTGTTTCCACTTCAAAGTAATGATCAATCGTTCTAATTAAAAGTTCTTCAAACACACATAACCCAAGTTAAATACAAGTGGTTGTTCATTAGAAGTTCGTCCAACCATTTAATTTTTCAAGGTTAAAAATTAAAAGGCATGCATCTAAGACTAAGAACCAGGATACAAGGCATTTTTTTTTTTTTTGATGAAAAGGATATACCCTACCCCTGACCCCACTCAATATGAAAGGGGTTAGGGGTTGAGAAATCCGAGCAATTCATTGCCAAAAAAATTGTCATTACAAATTTTCCCAAGAATTTCTTGGGGGGGGGGGGGGGGTGTCCCACCAAACCTGGTGGACCAAAGTAGAAACCACGACCATCTCTGCTAAAGTATGAGCCACAT
>JAXCLR010000081.1:21905077-21918596 GCA_035584095.1 Annona squamosa
GTGGACCAAAGTAGAAACCACGACCATCTCTGCTAAAGTATGAGCCACATCATTCCCTTGCCTTAATACATGGTGTAGTTGAGAGTTTACATTTAGGATCGACCTTATATCTTCAATAATAAGGCCCACCGGGGAAGAAATGGGAGTCGCATTTGCCAGAAAGTGACATAGGGTAAGGGAATCAGTTTCGAACAAAGCATTTCTGACGTCATTTTGAAGCGCCCATTTAATCCCCAGAGATAAAGCAGTGGCTTCCATAAACAGCGGTTCCATTACACCTTTTCTTTTCCATCCACTTGCCGCAACGAAGGAACATTGGGAATCTCGCATAACAGCAGCACAGGCAAATGCACTAAGTTCCTGCTTGCATCGGGCGTCGACATTGATCTTCATGAATCCCACAGGCGGTCTAATCCATTGAGGTACCATTTGTCTTTCCAGAGCCCCCATCTGAACACACGAATTAGCCGTCCAATATTGATGAAGAAAATCCGCACACCAATCCAAAACTCTCGAGAATATTAGTTGGATTCCCTCTTCTCTGAGTTTGTTCCGCATCCACCACAGTCTCCAGCAGCACAGAATAAACATAACAAGATCCTTTGACCTTTTTTGCTGCACAATCAAATCCATCACATCTAGCACAGATATACCATGTTGAGCCACCCTAGCAGCCTTCCACCCGACCCCCAGAGTCGATCTACATCCGAGGAATAGATGGTTAGCATATTCAATATCAGTCATGCAAAATTTACAACATGGGTCCACAGCAATGCCCCTCCGCACAAGATTATGTAGTGTGGGAAGCGCATTAATTAGAAGTCGCCATTTGAAGATGATTACTTTAGACGTGAGCTTTAACTGCCAAATTGCCTTTAGGGTTCCCGACATGGCCAGTGTCGCATCATCCGAATTCAGCAGTCTGTATGCCGATTTCACAGTGTAAAAGCCGTTGGGTTCATGCTTCCAGTAGATGGAATCCACCGTAGTTCCATGGGAAAGAGGAACCATTTCAACCTCATGCCATCGTGTCTCCCCCATAGCTGCAACGACCCGATCCTTGATCCCATTATTTGTCACTCCATCGATGAACTGGTCTGCCGTTGCGTCCTCATGGATCGAGGACGGGAGGGGTCCCGCCTTAACCACCTTTGACTCTAGCCACAAGTCTTGAAATACCTTAACCCTTCTACCGTTACCGATTCTCCATTTGCAGCCTTGCTGAATGACGTCTCTAGCTTTCAAAATGCATTTCCATGTGAAGGAATCGGAAGGCCTCTCCTTGCACGACCATATATCAGTGTGGGGGAAATATCTGGATTTGAGCACCTTATGACACAGTGATGTTTCAGATGAGACAAGCCGCCAGACCTGTTTGGCCAGTAGTGCAAAATTGAATTTCTGGAGATCCCTGAAGCCCAAACCACCCGCTTCTTTTGATTTGCACATTGCCCTTCAGGCCACCCAGCTCATCTTCCTTTTTCCCTCATTCTCCCCCCACCAGAACTTGCTCAACATCCCATTAATCTCATTACATAGTGCCTTGGGTAGTAAGAAGATGCTCATCGCGTACGTCGGGATAGCCTGCGCTACTGCCTTGATCAGCACCACTTTACCGCCCCAAGAGAGCAACTTTCCCTTCCATCCCTGTATGCGCTTCCATATGCGCTCTTTAAGGCCTTTGAAAACATTCATTTTGGATCTTCCGAGCCAGGCCGGAAGTCCCAGGTATTGCTGAAAGTCCAATCCCTCCGACCCAAGAAGTTGGATCAACTCCCTTCTAGCGCTGCAATCCGTGTTTGAGCTGAAAACAGTCCCAGTCTTGTCCACATTTATCAGTTGGCCCGAAGAATCAGCATAGATGCGTAATAAGTCCAGCACGTTCCTAACATCCTCCTCGCATGCCCTAACAAAAGTAATGACATCATCTGCAAACAGTAGGTGAGATATCATTGGGCCATGTGGACGAAGCCTCACTCCGTGGATTGCTCCCTCCGCTGCCGCCTGGGTTAGCAAAGCTGAAAGTTCCTGCGCACATAAGAGAAATAGGTAAGGAGAAAGAGGATCACCTTGCCTAAGTCCCCTTTGAGGGTGGAAATATGATGAGTAGAATCCATTGACGTTGACCCGATATGTAACCATAGAAACGCAGCTCATAATCCATTCTGTCCAGACAGGGCGGAAATTCATAGTTTCCATCATCTGATGCATGATCTATGAAGTATTCTATTTTTCCCTCATTTCTTGTTTGCACTTGAGGAAGGCGTTTTATCCCAACATGACTTATGAATCTTGCAAGATTATTTCTGGAGGATGTTTGGTAATGTGTAAAATGGTGGAATTGTGGGAAATGGTGAGAAATGAAAAAGAGAATTTTTTAAGAAATGTGTGATTGATAGGAAATGATAGATATATAGTTAGAATAAAAAGGTTTATTGTATGTAGTTGGTAGGAAAAATAATTGAAATATAGGGATAAAAGTAGAAAAAATAATATAATTAATAGAATAATAATTAACGCTGGGAAACGAAATACCATGAAAAAAAAAAACGGTTCCCGTGACGAGACATTACAAAACGTCCCCCGGTCACAAGCGTTTGTTCGCACGTCTCGTCGCTGACGTCGATCCCAAAACTGTCACCATCGGTCAAACCCACACGTTAGCAGCCAACGTTTCTAAGCTTGAGATATTTGATTGATTGGAAAATGTAGAGAGAAGATGCTTCGAGCAATATAATACCGGATGATATTTCTTTGAAAATGAATTAATTACAAGGCGCAATCAACAAATAAAAATGATAATAATGTCAAAATAATAAATAGCAAATTTTGGAGAAAAAAGAAAATTAGGACAGGGAATTTTCTATTCATTATTTCTCATCTTCTCGTAAAAGCCCAACCATTTAATTTGTCTTAATTTATTTAATTTACTTATAATCAGTATTGTCTACCACATGTCACCCAAGGCATAGTCAAGTGGTTCGAAATCTCTATGGGCCAAAGCGAGTTCCAGTTTATTATTATTATTATTAATTACAAAAAATAGCTTTTATTGATTGTGAAATTTGTCGCTTGCATCAATTTCAATTGTGAAATAGCTCGAGCTCAACTACTATATGCACTAGCAAAAAGCGACAAAGAGATGGACTGAGTATATAATTGAATGTCTCCTCAAATGAGGAAGACTATACTAGAAATGTCACTGAATGTACTTAGCTTTTTGGTTGCATGTAACATAACTTTGGTAGTATATAAACGGATTTCAATATATTCTAAAAAATATATTCGTATATTTTAAAATCTAAATCATTAATCATGTTTATTCATATATATATGTATATTTATGATTTTAAAAATTATACATATGCGAAATTTAACATACTATATTTGTCCATAAATATATTTAAATTATACATTTAAAAGTTTTAATAGTCATATATTTACTCTCAAAGATTCTATTTTTATAAAAATATAAGTTTTCGATAAAAATTATTTTTGCCAGCACGATAAAACAAGATATGCTAAACATTATGAATAGTTCAGATATTTTTAAATTTAAAAAATCAAGGATAAGCACGGAGCCTCTCCATGCGTAGAGTAAGTATTAAATCATTACCTGGGAATAATAGCGACATTCGGAATCCAATGTAGATAAATTTAATTTTGTTCGCAAAAAAGGTGTCCACTTTAAGAAACTTCCCTAGAGTGAGATAAAGAAGATCTTTAGCATTAAAAGAATTTTTTAGAGAAACGAGATTGCTCGCCAATATTAAGAAAGTTGACAGAAATTTTTTCCATAAAATGGATTTTCTTTTTGGAAGCCAAACATTAACCTTTTTACAGCTAAGAAAATTTCTGATGTTGAAAATGGAACACTATATGGAATTTTTGTCACAATAATTGAAGGATCCTAAGTGTATGGTTTTTTTTTTTAAAATATACAAAAGCAACAAAAAACTTAAACTACAAAATCGAGAATCTACAAATCGATCCTGTATGTTTGGTTGGAGCAACTTACCGGCGTGTTGCCATGCAATTAATACGTATAATATGCCTAAGCCTGGAACAAAAACATCCCATCAGTTAATTTCATCAAGCAATTCGGCTTTAGCACTATAGTTTGATATTTGATGATGTAGCACGGAGTAGAGTTTTAAGCTTTATTGGGTTTATTGAGAACTACATTCGTAAGTATATGTGCATAATTCTGTGCTTCGGTACGTCTACTTTTTGTCATTTTGCTGAAGGAACACGTCAACCTTGGCAAAATGAACCTTGCCGACGACTTGGTATATCTACATGCATATCAATTTATTATAATTAACTGCTAACATATTCTTACAAGTAATTTATTATAATTAACTGCTAACATATTCTTACAAGTAATTTCGGTACGGAGACACCTGCATAAAACTCGAACGTTAATACCTAGATTCGAACACCCAACCTCCTCCAAATGAGGCTTGGTTCGATGACCGCCATGGCGAAGCCTTTATGACAATGGCCAATAATTTTAAGAATGATAAGTTTGATAAAATTTTCTAAAATGCTAAATGATCCTCCAAATGGTTAAAAAGGGTTTTTTTTTTCTCCTTTTAGTTGAAAAACACATGAATCTAGCTATCTTGTAGAATGCTAAAAAAAATACATGCTGAAACATAATTGTGCATACTTACAAGTTACAATATCTATTTTATAAACAAAAGCATAAATATGTCTAAGGATCCCGCCCTAACACAATATCATAAAATTCCGTTGTTCACTTTCGTCAAACTAAAATTTCCTATTAATCTCATATTGAACTTCTTTGACAACTTTTAGTGGTGAGAAAATCCAACACTGTTAAGAGGCACGAAGAGTTTCTGATTTATACGTGTTAAATTAGTTTTTCTAACTTGGTTCATCATTATTCGTCATGAGGTAATCATCTTTATAAAAAATTAAATAGACAATATATAATGAGAATTATTTAAGAGTGCATATCTAGTTGTTTAAAAAATTCCCACATTACATGTGATCCATGAGCATAAATAAGACAAATTTTCATGAAATAAAATGTGGAAACAAAAGTTTCCACGATAACTTCGTGCAAAAATTAAGGGCATGTTCATAGCATTATGAAAGGAAATGAGGATTTGTTTTTTGTTTATGTACAGTTTCTTATTACTTTTTTCTTCTCCAGTTTACAACAATCACTACTCATTCAAATTCAATTCCATTGAATTCTTACAAACTGGAAGCATTCTTTCATAAGATAATTGTAATTGTAATACGTAAATGTCAAGCCATATGTCACGAAAGAAGAACATAACTTTCCTAGACGTCCATATACGCATTATTTATGCTTACGCATTGGGTTGAAATTTGTCCCATTAATTCCTTCATTGGACGAGGAAGACTTTTTAGTAGGCTGCCGCCCAATATTTTTATTCAGGGATTTTAGATTTTTTATTAGTGTTTATACGATACCATACCTGACGTTACAAATTAAGTTTATTCCCAAGAGAAACAACATACCCTTATCTATAGTCTAAGGGAGACAACAGGTTTCCACCACCTTTTTCCCCACATAGGATTTGAACTTGCATGGCGACAGGTTGGTGGTTGTTGGTTTGATGGAGCTTTCAGATTTTAGTTTCAAGAAAAAAGAAAAGAAAGAAGGGTTGCATGGACATTTTAATTTTAAGAAAGAACAAAAAGAACTTTTCTGCACGTTTAATTAGCTCGTAGATTCAAGAGAAGAAAACTTTCCAAAGTTTGGGAGACATGAGCAATCGCAACAAATTTGCAATTAGAGTAGTGGGCGTCAACCCAAGGGAACACATTTCCACAACTTTCTCATGGGAACCCCATCTCTAGCCGTCAATTTAAAATGTAAATAAAATTAATATAATTATTATTACTTATTAAACCTATTCCAAAAGTCATATACATTATTTAAATATAAATTATAGTTTTGGGACATATAATTAAACATTTATTATCCTTAATTATTGAATGGGACATATAATTAAATAATCATTCAAATTAAGTATTTTCTATCAATCTAAGTTTCAAGACAATTTAAACAACAATTTGGGACATTTAATTAAGCCATTCCTAAAAAGTCATATATATTTATTTAATTTAAACTATTATTTTGTTAAATAAACATCTAAAAATACTTAATTATCAAACCAATCCCAAAAAGTCATCTACATTTATATTATTAAGTCTAAATAATAGTTACACATAATTTAAGTAAATATAATTTATACAATTTTACTTTAAAAATTCATATGTAATAATAATAATAATAGTTTGATATAATTTAAATAAATAATCATCTAATTTAAATTAATTATGCATTTAATTGAAATAATAATTTATAATCAAATTTTAAAATAAAATTCAATGGTTGATATGTTTTAAATTTTTAGATAAACTATAAACATTGTTAATATCAAGGTTTAATCATTATTAATAAATGGTAGTTTAATCATTATTAAACCAGCCCCAAAAAGTCATATATAATTATATTATTAAATTTAAATTGTGATTATGTATAATTTAAATAGATATAATTTATTACAATTTTATTTTAAAAAATTTATATATAATAATTATTACAACTTTATATTTATTTAAAATTTTATTTTGTTTAGTTTAGCGTCATATATTTATTTAATTTTTAAATTATTTAATAAAAAATAAGATTTGCGTAGCTCTATAACGAATTATTATGTATACATCTTTTGCAAAATATATAAATTTATTTAAAATATTTTGAAAAATGTTAAAATTAGATATCATTAGATGCAGTTAGATCAGGTAAGATACAGTTGGATTCGGTTAAATATGGTTAGATACAGTTAGATCGGATTAGATGTTGTTAGATATGGTCAGATCAAATTAGATTCCGTTAGATGTTGTTAGATCCGGTTAGATCTAGTTAGATCCAATTAGATTTAAGTGAATTTCATTATATCATATTATTTGAGTTTTAATTTTCACAAATTAAGGTATAAATGATCTTATAAGGGGCTTAAGATCATATTACAAGTATTAAATTAAGATTAATTTATTAATATCGAAAGTTAGATACAGTTAGATCTAGTTAGATGTGGTTAGTTCCAGTTATATGCGGTTAGATTTAGGTAGATTTCATTAAATCATATTATCTGAGTTTTAATTTCCGTAATTAAGGTATAAATGACTTTACAAGGGGGCAAAAGATTATCTTACTGGTGCTAAATTAAGAATAACTTATTAATATCAAAAGCTGGATGCAGTTAGATCCAGTTAGATGCAGTTAGATTTGATTAAATCTAAATAGATTTTGGTGGATTTCATTAAATTCTATTATCTGAGTTTTAATTTCTATAATTAAGGTATAAATGACCTTATAAGGAGCATAAGATCATATTATAAGTTTTAAACTAGGATGAAATTATTATTATCAAAAGTTAGATCCGATTATATGCAGTTAGATGCAGTTAGATATGGTTATGTATAATTAGATCCGGTTAAATATAATTAGATTTAGGCCATTTTATTAAATCCTATTATCTGAGTTTTAATTTTTATAATTAAGGTAGAAATTACTTTAAAGGGGCATGTGATCATATTACGATTGTTAAATTGGAATTAACTTATTAATATCAAAAGTTAGATCCGATTAGATGTAGGGAAAACTGGTTAAATACAATTAGATCCAGTTAGATGCGGTTAGATGAAGTTAAATTTTACTATATTTGAAAAATAAAAATATTATTCAATTTTTAAAAAATTGAAAATAAATATCGAAATTGTTATCTTTGAGAGTACCTTATTTATATGAACTTTAAATAATATAAGATAATTTCTTATATAAAATATATTTTCCAGCTTTATCAAATGTAATGAAATCTTAGTAAAAATAATATTTTCTACACGAATATTTTTATAAAATGCCAAATAATGAAAAAATATATTCACAAATATTTTAGTGATTGGTCCACCAAATGAATAGAATATATTGAGGTTTTAAGTACATTTAATATAAATTTATCAAAAAATCAAACATACTTACATTTTCAAACAAATATACTCACACTATAAAATTACCGTAATGCCCCTTGTTCTTTTTTTTTTCATGGAAGGTCTTCCCATGGGTTGAGCCCCTTAGGGTAGTAGACAAATTTTAGTTTCATTTTCTTAGAATCATTTTCTTAGAGTTTCTTGTCCTTCCAAGAAAAAAAGTGAAAGAGATTTCCGAAAATACAATTTTTGGAAAAAGTCCCCAATAGAGATAAATTTATCTTTGGAAGCTTACTGTCAGTCGTTCATGTCTTCATGATTTACATATTCAAAACTTTTTTTGATTAGAAAGCATGGAGACTATGTTCCCTCCGGATTCTAGTCGGGTCATCACCACACACGCTATGGTGTTAATCACAACGCCATGCGTTGGTTCACTATATTTTCAAAACTTGAACCTGTAATTACTTATTATTTAATTTTAGTTTAATTCAACTCTAAATTTTATTAATTTTTAAAAGTATGCATTGTCCAAAAACCGATATAATTCTTAAACCATACATTATATTAAGCAACGAAGACATTTGTTGGGGTTTTGGCAACGAAGACATTTGGGAGAATTAACGCCAGCAATTAAATTTCAAGTCCTGCAAAACTAGTACATACATACCTATAAGCTACCTAAGGATCACTTCTAAGTATTTTGGAAGTTTTTATAATATCTTCTGGTCATAGTCCATGTCACAATTGTCGATCATAGGTTCATTTTGTAAATGTTTGAAACTTGAGGGGCTGTTCGGTTGGGATCCCATGAAATTAGAATGGAATTCGACACTGGAAAATACGAATTTTATAGAAATTAAGTATATATATCATATTATATATTGGGATACGAAAAATATAGGTAATAATGAAAAAAAGGTGATAATGTATTGTAACATGAGAAGTGGATTTCTTACTATTGAAAGTGGAGAAAATTCAAAATATTCAAAATCTGAAATCGAATTTTGGAGTTGCTAAACAGCTCCAGAAAGATTTATTTCACAAAATGTCAAAAAACTACACTTGCTAAATTCAATTATCCCGGTCATATGTCTCAATCTTGACATTTTCTAGCTAGATATGTCGCTCACCTTTGAAGAAAATGAGTTTTTAAAAAATCATTAAAATAAGTCACGTCATATTAATTAGATTAGTAGTTTGCAGGCATATAAACCTAACCAAACCTTCATGATTTATGCTATGGTAACTTGAATATGTAAACTACAAGCCGGCTTGTGAAATGAGAAAAATTTATGGCACGTGATGAGAGTTGGAAATAAAATTTCAAGTCCTGCAAAACTTGTACACACACACCTATAAGGATGTTGGTTCAATGCACTCAAGTGTATTTCACCTTTTTAAAATTTTTTTTGAAACTTTTTTTACACCAATGTTAATTCAAGTGTATTTAATATGTGTATAAATTTTCATCATTTTTTGCAGATTTTTAGATATTTTTTTTGAATTTTTTAAAATTAGTGGCATTTTTAGTAATTTTAAATTACTAGAAATACCACTGATTTTAAAAAATCCGAAAAAAATCTAAAAATCTTTAAAAATGGTAAAAATTTATATACATGTTAAATACATTTAGATTAACATTTTCATAAAAAAAAATTTCAAAAAAAATAAAAAAATGGGTGAAGTACACCGGGTGTACCCGGGTGCATTGAACCAGCGTCCTACCTATAAGCTACCTAAGGATCACTTCTAAGTATTTTAGAAGTTTTTATAATATCTTCTAGTCATAGTCCATGTCACAATTGTCGATCATAGGTTCATTTTGTAAATGTTTGAAACTTGAGGGGCTGTTCGGTGGGATCCCATGAAATTAGAATGGAATTCGACACTGGAAAATACGAATTTTATAGAAATTAAGTATATATATCATATTATATATTGGTACACAAAAAATATAGGTAATAATGAAAAAAAGGTGATAATGTATTGTAACATGAGAAGTGGATCTCTTACTATTGAAAGAGGAGAAAATTCAAAACATTCAAAATCTGAAATCGAATTTTGGAGTTGCTAAACAGCTCCAAAAAGATTTAGTTTACAAAATATCAAAAAACTACACTTGCTAAAATTCAATTATCCCGGTCATATGTCTCAATCTTGACATTTTCTAGCTCGATATGTCGCTCACCTTTGAAGAAAATGAGTTTTTAAAAAATCATTAAAATAAGTCACGTCATATTAATTAGATTAGTAGTTTGCAGACATATAAACCCAACCAAACCTTCATAATTCATGCTATGGTAACTTGAATATATAAACAACAATAGAAACTACTAGCGCATTGGGTTTGTGAAATGAGAAAAAATTATGGTACGAGATGAGAGTTGAAAATAAAATATTTTTAAAATTATGTAATTAATATGAAATAATATTGATAAAGTTAGAATAAATAAGGTAATTAAAAGAAAAAAAATTAGAATTTAAAAGTAAAGTTGACAAAATGGATAGTTTAATTATAAAATTAGTTGTTGAAAAACGTATTTACCATGTCATACCATCCCATCCATACTCGTAGATTAACATACGTTCCTTACAAAAAATTGCAACCTAATTTTATTTAGCTTCTATTGAGTAGTTTATCACATTGATATGGCTTCGGTTCTTGAGATGTGTTTGTTAATCATGAAAATTTGTCAGTCTAAAATTTTTTATTCTCCATAATTAACTTATTTCTAATCATTTTTCATATCTTTTTATATAATCATCATATTTTTCAATTATTTTTCCGCAACTACCCATATAATTACCTTGTCTATTTTAATTCTATTATCTTTACTTTTTATTGTTATCTCTATCATATTACATCATTAATTCCATTTTAAAAATTTTTACATAAAAAATTTCTTTTGAGGGGGTGTTTGTTTACTGAAAAGCTTTTCAATTTAAAAGTTATTATTCTTCACAATTATCCTATTTTTAATTATTTTTTCGTTTCTTCATATACAACTACTCTACTTTTTAATCATTTCTAAACAACTACATATACATCTAACTTATCTATTTTAATTTTATTCTATTTATTCTTAATTAATACCCCAATCATATCAAATTATTTTCTCAAATTTCAAAAACTTTTGCATTAAAAATTTTTCATCAAATGTTTTATCACTTCCCAAACACACTATAAAATTTTTTTTATCAAATGTCAAACATGTATACCACTAGCGTTTAGAATTTAGATATAAATTGCAACCAAAATAATTGTCTTTAGCAACTAAATAGTACTATAGTCTTTGCTAATGAGGCATTAGCAACAATCAATTACCAATAATTGTGGCCACAAATTACTTCTAATTAATTTCGCCCTTAAAAATAAACTTTTGTTGTAGTGGTACACAATAACACGGAGGGTTGTAGAGTAGCCAAAACTATATGGTAAATGGGTTCTTAGTAAAATGCAAGGAGGCAAGATGACCGGCTAAGATGCGACGAGTTCAATGAGGTTGCATTGGCGAATTGAATAACGGTTGATTAATTAAAAAAAGAAATTAAGGAACAAGGACAAGGGAAAATGAAAATGCTAAAATTGGAAATTTGCTGTCACATCTCGCATTTGTCAGACCGACTGCAGGCACGTTGCCCTTGACAAAACGTGCCAACTTTGATTTTCTTCAGTGTTATGTATACACTTTCATCTGTGGCGTGCGACAAGACGCCACCTCAGGTAGGTCTGAGACTCTTCGGCCTCCTTCGGTAGTATGGGCGTGACATTCTGTACATGAAATTTCATGACAACTTACAACCTCTACATTTTTCAACCAGTTATTAATAATCTAAAAATCCATTTTTGTCAAAGAATTGGCAGAGATGGGTGTTCGAATATCAGTTCCCACGATTACAGGGTGCTTATTAATTTCCCTGGTGGGGTTGTTTTTCAATTTCTCTCTAATGTGGAGGTAATTATAGAAAAATCGTTTCCTATGTGAAGATTAAATGTGTTTGATTGTAATATCGAATGTCATAATATGTGTATATTTATCAATAAAAAATTCTATATTTCAAGTTTTATCCTTGTAATCTAAATATTTTTCTTTCAATTACTCCATTTATTTCAATTTTACTTTAGTTATTTCATATAAATGATACAACTCCTAAAATATTCCTTTTCTCATTTCTCATTCCATCCTAACATCCCATCAAAATTAAAAATGATGTGTATCTTGATGGAATTTTAGTATTTTGTGAAAAATTAAGCATAAATATTTTGAAAATTGTGTGATTAATATGAAATAATAACTATAAAGTTTGAATAAATATGGTAATTGAAAAAAATAAATTATTAAATATGTGATGGGTTACGTCGTCCCCGCAGTTTCTACGAATGGAGGTTGCCAAACATTCCCTGGTCACGTACAAACCTGCTGCATATATATATGTGTGCACATCATGATTCATCCATCACGTGTTGCATGCATGAGCATGTCGGTAGCTACTGGTACGTACATTCATGCATCTCCAATTGAATTTGCCGAGGATAATTCATCTCAGCAAATTTCGTTTCATAGCTACTTTTTTAATTGCATATAATAATATAATATATAGTTTGCTCTATTAGATGTATTTTAGCTGCAATTGGAGATATATGTACATATGTAAAAATATTATATAACTATTATATTTTTTAATTACTTTTATGCAACTATTCGTACAAGTAATACATCTATTTTAGCCTTATTTTCTTTAAATATTCAAAAAAATTTATTCTTTTTATTGCTCTTCATTACTTTTGTCATATCACATCATTTTTTTTATTTCAAAAGCAACTAATAGTATTTAATTAATTATCAACCGATAGAATTTAATTATAATTAATATAGAATGTGGCTACATTTTATATTATATACAACCAGATTTAAATTTGGTTGCAAGTAATATTTTGGCTGAAAAACATGATAACATATAAAAACGTCTGTTGTAAGGATACGTGTGCTAACATATATACCCCGGTATGGTTTTCCAAATAATCCGCACCCTCCAAAAATATCTGATGGGGACAGTCGGCAGGCAAACAAACGTTGTAAAATGGACCCGATCCCGTGCAATCGGACTGCACCGTAATTGGGTGCAGTCTGCAGTAAAATGAACCTTATACATATTATATTGTAATGAAATTTTATATACTCATTTATCCATATATAAATAATACTTTATACGGTTTAGATGTTAAAAAAACCACTTTAAACTTGATATTTACATTAAACTATTTTATTATATTGACTTTGCACCATTTTAAGATGGGGACTACAAAAAGGTTGGATTTGGATGAAAATTGGTATTATAATAAAGTGAACAATTTTAAATACAATAGGTGGGGTGGATTTTTTATTTATGATCAAGTGTGTCCCACAGTTCATTGACTGCACAATACAGTCGCATGCACTGTATCATTATATATATATGGGAACGCAGAAAACCAAAAACCAAAAGCTGGCAAGGTGCTCAGTACTCAGTGGGTAGG
>JAXCLR010000081.1:21929041-21944234 GCA_035584095.1 Annona squamosa
TCAATTTTTACTATTTTTAAATATTATGCTACTGATTTTTTTAAAATTCAAAAAAATATTTAAAAATTTCTAAAAATGGTAAAATTGATATACATATTAAATACACTCATATTAACAATTATATAAAAAATTTCAAAAAAATATTTTTAAATTTTTTTCATAAAATTGTTAATTTTTTTTTTTTTTTGGAGAAAAGGAAGCACCCTATCCCACTACCCTAATCACCTGAAAGGGAGGAGGGATAGGATGATCCAGAAACATTCATTGTCAAAAAATTATCTATACAAATCTTTTCCTGTAAAGCTTGTGGGGGGTACCCCACCAAACTTCCTGATCAACAGAGGAAACAGAAATAGCATCGGCTAAAGCATGTGCCACAACATTCCCCTGCCTAAGAACATGATGAATAGTTACAAAATTAGAAGAAGATAGAATTGTTAATTTAAATATATTTAACATGTATATCAATTTTTACTATTTTTAAATATTATGCTACTGATTTTTTTAAAATTCAAAAAAATATTTAAAAATTTCTAAAAATAGTAAAATTGATACACATATTAAATACATTCATATTAACAATTATATAAAAAAATTCAAAAAAATAAAAAAATAAGTAAAGTACACCCAATTGCATTAAAACGGGATCCTAAAAAACGTTCCCAACGTGTACATATCATGGCACTGTAAATAACTGTAAATAACTATTTATGGCTTCGCTTTTGATAATCATAAAAAAAGTCGCATTTCAATATTCATTAAAAAAGTGAGTTTCGCTTTCAGAGGAAATTTAAAATATTTAATTTTTGCGTGTAAATATATTGGTAGCAGTGCTTTATTGCCCTAGTTAGCGACATCTGAACAACTAGCAAAAATATAAATTCCTTTAGATTGTTATATTAAATTTTTTTAATAAAAATATATCATATTTACTATTTATCATGTTTATCGATATATAAGACTCGATTTTCCCAATCTGGTTAATTTTATCGCATATTTACTTTTTAGATTGTAATAAAATAGCTATACATGTTTATCGGAGGATATAGTAATCAAATCTTTTCCAAAAAAAAAGAAAAAATTCTTGATGGCAAGGGTGAAAGACAGAGGATTCTAAAGGATCCAAAATACTTAAATAAGATATTAATGGGATGAAATTTTTTTCGTAAGATAATTTTTTAAAATTTTAATACAATTTTTGCATTTTTAATATCACTTTTCTCATTTTCATTGTACGTTATTACATTCTCACGTCATTCATCCGTTTCATTCGAGCTTCTGGGGTACCTCCGAGCAGGCAGGTGCTGGATGGAGAACTGTGGAAGCGACAAAAATGTGGGGGTAAACATGTAATAGTCTCAAACTTGCGTGGTAGAAATGGATACTTTCACCACGACGATGGTGAAGACTCTGGAAATAGGTTTTTGACGGCGATTCATACATGCGTGGGCGTGGCAGTGGTCATCAGGTTGGCTGCTGCCACTTGTCATCCCTTAAATGTGCGCCTGGAAACTCGTTTTTTCCGGCAATTCATATATGCGTGAGCAAAGCAGTGGACTAGGTGGTCATCATCTTGGCTGCTGCCAGTTGTCATCCCTTGCATGTGGCGTCGCAAAAAGGAAAGTACGGCGTACACAACTACGGGCTTCAGTTGCATGCACCCGTGCTGCATGCTACAGGTGCGTGCGCCAATTTTTTTTTGAAAACTTTTTTATAAACTTGTTACCTCAAGTGTATTTAACTTATGTATCAATTTTCACAAATTTTAGAGATTTTTGGATATTTATTTTTTATTTTTAAAAATAAGTGACATTTTAGTAATTTAAAATTACCTAAAATGCCACTGATTTTCAAAAATAAAAAATAAATATCTAAAATACTCCAAAAATGGTAAAAATTTATACACGGATTAAATATACTTGGGCTAACAAGTTTATGAAAAAATTTTCAAAAAAATAAACATATGCGCCCGGGAGCATGCAGCACTACATGCTCTGCTGCATGCTCCTGAGAGCATAAGATGAGGTCCACAACTACACATGCAATAATAATCATTTCCTGACCGTTCTTATAGGACTTCAGTCCTGTGCTTTCGGTGTTGCATGCTCCCGGTGTATATATTTATTTATTTTTTAAAATTTTTTCATAAAATTGTGAGCTCAAGTGTAGTTAATCTGTATGTAAATTTTTACCATTTTTGGAATATTTTAAATATTTATTTTTTATTTTTAAAAATCAGTTGCATTTTAGTAATTTAAAATGTCACTGATTTTCAAAAATCAAAAATAAATATCTAAAATACTCCAAAAATGGTAAAAATTGATACATACATTAAATACACTTGGGCTAACAAGTTTACGAAAAAGTTTTAAAAAAAATTAAAAAATAGGTATATGCGCCCGGGAGCATAGGATTAAAGTCCGTTCTTATATGTCTTCATTTCTTGTCAGTCCAAAAATATTTTTTAAATTTTTTTCAAAAATTCTTTTGCAAAATTGTTAACCAAATTATATTTTTTTATATCAATTTTATAGGTGTATATGTATTTATTTTGAATTTTTATTTACATGAAGGGGTATTTTAGTAAAATGAATAAAATAATCCTATATTTAAAAATCTAAAATCAATATATATGCATTTCTAAAATTGGTAAAAACTGATTTGTATACTAAGTATAGAGGAATAATTTTGTAAAAAAATTTTAAAAATAGAAAATATGTTTTTAGTTGGTTTGAAATGAACAGGCCCTCAACATGCAAGCCTTGCAAGCGTTCAGCTTCATCAAACTCAAAGTAGATATTTTTGTCGCAGACCATGCCGGCCATGCAACCGGTCCAACATGCAAGCCTTGCAAGAGTTCAGCTTCATCAAACTCAACGTAGATATTTTTCTCGCAGACCATGCCGGCCATGCGACCGGCTACTGTACTTTATATATATATATATAAAAGAAACTGATATTTTATATATTACATACACACATATATATATCAACTTTTATCATTTTCTACAATGTACATATATTTTTTAATTTCAAATATTAGAAAATTTCAGTCATTTTTAATTTAAATTTGTATGCATTTTTCATATAACCTCTCCAAATTTTAATCGGTATGCTTGATCAAAAATCCAAATAATTTATTGTTAACATCATTTGTTTATCTAAGAGACTAATTTTATCAAAATTAAAAATATGCATACGCTGCATTTGCTAAAAAATAAATGTATTCATATGTAAATTGAAAAATACTTAGATTTATTTATATATGTATTTAAAATAATAATAAGTTATAGAATCATTTATCCATGTAGAAATAATTTTTTAAACGATTTAGATGTTAAAAATACAACTTTAAAATTGGTATTTAATATTAAAGAATTTCATTAGGTTGATTTTACATATTTATAATTGGGGCTTATACGAACTAATACTTGACAAGTGGAATGACACTAAATATAATAAATTTAGTAAATTTTTCATCAACCATAAAAATATTCAAAATGGAAAGATTTACATAGAAAAAGGATTTCACAGAAGAATTCCCCAACCAAAATTAACTAAAATTTATTTTAATTATAAGTGGTATTACGTTGGAGAAATGGTCTTGCTAGCTAGCCTAAAAAAATTCATTTAAAATTTATTTTCTTTTTCTTCATACTCTTATTTGTCTAAGTGTATTTAATATATACAAGTTTTACAAATTTTAAATATGTGTATATATTTTATATATATATATATTTTTAAAACTCTATTTTTGCCATTTTCAATTATTGAAAATGGCTAAATACCCCTATATTTAAATTTTAAAAATATATCTATGCATATTCAAAAAGGTAAAACTCAATTTATATTCAATATATTTATATTAACAAGTTTATGAAAAATGATAAAAAAAAAAGTTTACATAGAATTTTTTAGGCGAACCAAATAATTTACAACTTAACCTAGTCCATCTCATCATTTCTCATTATGTTGATGGCGCAAATGCAAGATTATGGAATCGGAAGTATGACTATATGACTAGGGGTGGGAATTGGGGCAGGTTGGGATAGGGTGTGCTCAACATTGACCCAACCTTTCAAAAATTTTGATAACCCTTATTTTTATATCGAATTAGGACAAGGTTGGTTTGACCATTACATTTTTCTAATAGGTCTTGGAACAAATTTTGGATCCATATCGAGACAACGGGTTAGGTAAAAAATGCGGGTCAAATAATATGTTTTTAAGAATTTATGAGCTTATCAAGTACAAAGACAAATCTATATTAACTTTAACTATTATATGTTTCAATTTATTAGTAATCAGTCAAAGTAAAACATTAATACTTAAAAAAATATGAATATTTATTCACTATATAAGAACAAGTTAATGAAGCAGACCTCGTTCAGAATTCTGTTCACAATTTAAATATTTGAACTACTAATTCTTGAAACTCATTTTATGTCTTTTGTTGTTTACCTTCAATAATAATGTCACATTTAGTGTTAAAATGAAAATTATTTATATGCAATGCAATGCCTAAAAATAATTATAAATACAAGAAATCAAAATCAAAATCCAAATATAATACAAGCATATTTCCAAATATATTGTGTATACACACACATCAAACACTAAACTACTTGCAAATAAATCTTTAAATGCAAGAATTTTATAATTTTATTAGGGGTGTAACTTGGGTAGGGTACCCATGTGTATCTATCAACTCAATCCTAATTCAGGTAGGGTAAGGTAGAAAATATTACCCATGGGTGTGAGTAAGGTACAAATTATTACCTACCTCCTCAAATAGGGTACGAGGAAGGTAGATACGTTGAGTACCTAGAACTGACCTGCATGGGTACTTATATGAGTAATTAATTATCTGCATAATTATATATGTGTATAATATATATTATATAGTATGTATTATGTTTTGTCTTTGACATCTTATGTGCACACATATTTTAACAAATTCGAATTTAAATAAATTTTGTACCTTGTGAAGTACAAATTTAAATGAATTTATATATATGTCATTGACTTCTGAAAGACTCTTATAAATACGCTTGTAACTTATTATTATAATATATTAATAGTTTTAATAATTGAGTCATGATAGTCTATACTTCATATTTTTATATTATACAATAAACAATAATATATGTACTTATGATTTTAAAACATGAATATTATTTTACATTATTTATAATAACATAGAAATTTTTTAAAAAAAATTGTATTTGAGTATTTAAGGAACCAATTTGAAAATAAAACCGGAACCAACCCTATGGATAATAAGTAAGGTAGGGTATACTAAGAATTAAACCGATAAATGGGTAGGGTAAGGTAGACCTTTTACAAATAAGGTATGGGTAGGGTAGACTACGATCTGAACTAAACCAACCCGAGTTGCACTCCTAAGTTTTATAAAAGTCTGATCCATGAGCAATGATAACAGTTAATAAATGAGTTGTGTGCCATTTTACCAACTTTAAAATGCTAGATTAAATGAGAAAAATATAAAGGAAAAAGGTTCTTATAAGATTTAAAATACACCAACTATTGTCGGAGGAGAAGGATATGGTTGCCAAAGCTAGACAAGTAGCACCGATCAATGCCAGAGAAGCCGCTGCTACTGCTGCATGCTGGAAAACTAGAGTTGTCTCCGCCATTGCTACTGAACGTCGAAGAATCGAAGCTTGGTGGCTGGAGTTGCTAGCAACGAGATTGGGAAGACAGTTAGGTGTGATGCCAGATTTAGGAAAATAGCTAGGTGCAGTGGTTGGATTTAGGAAGATGACAAGGTGCAGGGATCAGCAATCGAACAGGGAAGGGCTGGATGCGGATGCCAGTGACTAGAAAAGGAGAAAGGGGCTGCCGACGTGCGAGGAGATGCAGTTATCGATGCCGAAGATGGAACTTCTACTACTGGAGATGAAGGGATAAAAGAGTCAGAGATGTAATAGATCAATCAACGCCGGAGATGAATCTTTGGTAGCTGGAGATGAAGGGATGAAGGCGCCAGAGATGCAAAAGCTCAAATGACACGGAGACGCAGCTATCGACACTAGAGATGTAGTTTCAGCGGCTGTAGACGATGAGATGGAGACGCCAAAGATTCTAGGAGACGCACCTTAATTGAAGAAGAGATGGAGGACATCGTTGGCAAAAGGAGCACACTGATGGGTGACCAAATCAACGCTGGAGGTGCAGGGATGGGGCCTGGGCGACATTGGGTAGGGTTGCAACTTGGTTCGGGTTTGACCTGAACCCGGATTAAGGCAATGCTAGAACTCATTACTGTTGAGCCTGAGCCCGATTTGAAATTGGTTCAGCTTTAGGTTAATAAGGGACCAAACTCGATTTGCATTTAAATTATATTAAAATATATTCCCCATATATAACTATTCATTCGGATTTCTTTGCCCTTGCTTCAGAAGCTGAACACAATTATCGCTCCATTTGGCTATTGCTGCCTTCACCATCTTCTCTGGTGATGAGTGCCGACAGCCATCGCCGACCCTCATGGCCCTACCGTAGTGCCATTTCTTCTCTAGCTGATTCTTCTCCATAGGCACCGTTGCCTTTGCCCTCGACAACATGCTCCATTTACATCTCACCTTCTTCCTAGCCTTGCCGCAGTGCTGTTTCTTCTCCAGATGCTTCTTCTTCATAGGCGTCATCGCTTTCAAGCTCGAGGACGTGTTCCATTTACAGCTCACCTTCTTCTCAACCCTACCGCGGTGTCATTTCTTCACCAGCATCAACTTCGAGCTCGACGACATCCTCCATTTACAGGTTAACCATCTTCCTTATAGCTGGCAACTTGGCACCAATAGTTATCAATCTTTGATTTGCTAGTTGAAGTACCGATTTTCCCTTTTATGCATGCTGTTGATCTTTGATTTTTTACGCATTTTTGTTTTTATTTTTTGAAGTGCAAGCTGTAAATCTTCCCTGCTGACAGCACCATGGCAGCCACCCTCGACGGCCACTAAGTGTCTAAGCAGCCTAGCCACCCCCCTATCGTTAGGGTTATTAAAAGTTGATTTATTTTGGTGAGTTAATAATTATTCCATTTATTCATTAGATGCTTAATTGCTTGTAATTCCATAATCCTATGCCATTTGTTTGTGTTTGTGTTGGTTGTTAATATGTATTGGTCAATATTTTGAATTGTTTTTCTATTGCTCTAACACGAGTAGAACTATTGAAATTCACATCAACAATTTCTTATCATTTTTTATATATTATAAAAAATGATATTTAGGTGATCAAATCAAATATGGATAGTTCAAGTAATATGTAAGACAAGATTAACGAGCCAGAAATAAACAGTGAGCAAATAAAAAATAAAATAACTACCTCGAACACTATTGATCTTACAGAAGTTTCAAATGCTAATAAGCATCTTCCTAAAAAAAGAAAAGATATAAATTTTTGTCAACAATTTGGAAAAATTTTGAAAGAATTTTGGATGAAGATGGAAAAGTGGCATGAGATATTTGTAAATATTGTAAGATCAAACTTAAGTGTCCAAGTACTCAATTAATAAGCACATTAACAAGACACTTCAAGTTATGCAGGTATAATATCAACAAAAGAGCCAAAGGTCAATGTTTGTTATCATTTCAAACACTAACCGATGATGATCAAAAAGTTATTTTAAGTTGGAAGTTTGACCAAGAAGCTTATAAAAGAGCAGTGACGCGAATGATTATTCTTGATGAATTGCCATTTAAATTTTTCAAGAAAGAAGGGTTTAGAGAATTTTGTAAAGTTGTGCGGCCACTTATTAAACATGTTTCTAGAACCAAAATTATGAAAGAAATCTTCAAAATATCTAAAATAGAGAAGACTAAATTAAGGAATATTTTTAGTGAGAATATTAATCGTGTATGCTTGACAACAGCTTTGTGGACTTCAAATCAGAATATTGAGTATTTATGTTTGACTGCTCACTTTATAGACTCTAATTAGACTCGTCAAAAATGAATTACTAATTTTTGTATTCTTCCTTCACCGCACATGGGTGAAGCTATTGTTAATGCAATTGAAGAATATTTGAATGTTTAGAATATTACACAAGTGTGTACTCTCACTGTTGATAATGTGTCGACCAATTATATTGCGCTAAACACTGTGTTTGAATTTAAAAATGAAGAATGCTCTTTTTGGATATGGGGAATCTTTGTGTGTTTGTTGTATTACACGCATTTTAAATATGGTTGTAGAACTGATCAAATCAATGATTTCATTGCTTGAATTCGTAATAGCGTAAAGTGCGTCAAGAGTTCTTCAAGTAGAGAGCAAGCACTTGGAAAATCTTGTGAAAGTGTTAGAATTTTAAGTAAATTATCTTTGTTTTTAGATGTGTCAACACGTTAAAATTCTACATACTCAATGTTGAAACATGCTTTGTCATTTGAAATAACTTTCAAACATCTTGAAGTAAGTGGTGCAAGCTTTAGAAGCACTAGTCTTTCTCTTGAAGAAGATTGGAACCATGCTAAAGTCATTTTTGACTTCTTAGTCTTATTTCTTGAAGTCACTAAGCTTTTATCATATACTAAATATATCACTTCCCCACATCATTTTTCTCACCTTTATACGATTTAGGATCGATTAAATACATTTTCAATTAAGAATAGTAACTTTATCTTTCTTCACATGTATAACAAAATGAAGGAAAAATTTGCAAAGTACTGGGGTTCTATTGACAAGTTCAATATTTATTTGCTCATTGCTGCAGTGCTTGATCACGATACAAGCTAGGTTATTAAAAATTTTGTCTTAAAATTTTTCTTCTTGTGGATCAAGCTTGTGCATTATTTAAGAAGGTGTATAATAAAATGCTTGAATTGTATGGAACTTATGAAGTTGGATCTACATTTACAACTATAAGTTCTTCATATGAAGTGAGTAGTGCATCATCTGAATCAAAGCATCCAAAATGAAAGCTATGACAATCCACAAGTAATTCTAGTGCTAAAGCTATTATAAATAAAATTGATACCTATTTAAAATATCCTGTTAAAAATGATGTAGAACCATTTGATATTTTAGCATGGTAGTTTACGGCTACAAAATATAAAGTTTTATCTTTGATAGAGAAAGATCTTTTGATTATTTATGTTTCAATAGTTGTATCAAAATCTGCATTTAGCACGGAAGGATGTGTTCTTGACCAATATCGTAGTTTATTGATATCTTTGTTAGTTGAGCGTTTGATTTGCACTCAATATTGGCTCAGAGCAACTCTATATGATTCAAGTTATGAAGAATTCCTTGATGAACTAGACAAATATGCAAGAGGTAACACATATTTTTCTATGTTTTAATTATTTAGCTTACTTTTAATACTTTCAATTTACAAAAGGTATTAGTTATATCTTTGAATATATATATATATATACATATGTATACTCCTTAAGTTCAATTATACAATATAATATTAAATTTTTGCATTTTTTTAGGAAAAAAATTATTTTGACAGATGGAAATAATGCAAGACAAGGGCAATGAAAACAACAATGGAAGATTAGAATGTTTATTTCTATTGTGTTGTAATGTTAGGACCCAAGGTAAATGTTGTAATTTGGTTATTCAAATTTAAGGCTTATGTTGTAGACTTGGAGCTAACTTGAATGTTGTGATTTGGAGTTGGATTCATGAATTAAGATAATCTTATTTGACTTGATATTATTGTGATTTTTGGATAATTTTATTTTATTACAATTGATATCATAAGATTTCTTTTATAATTAGATGGAAATATTGATGTATATTGTTGTGATTTAATGTTAAATTGCATAATGGAAAACAGTTGTACTTCTACATTATTTAAAATATAGCTATTATTCTACTTGTTGCAAAAAGAAGGCTAAAAATAGGTTTCCTATTTTCTACTCTTCAGCGGTATTTGAATTTTTTTTTGCTTTCTATTAATGAATTATTTTTTAAAGCTTTTTTATGCAATAGTTTTATGATAAAAAATACATATATAGGATAAGTAACAAATACATATTTATAGAAGATTGTCAACCTGAAACTGAACCCAAGCCGAAATTTTAAAAATAAATTAGGGTTGAGATGTACAAATAGGGTTAAGGTTAGGGTTGAAGTTTTACAAATAAAATTAGGGTTAGAGTTAAGGCGAACTTGAGTTTCATGAGCCCAAGTTACACCCCTAGCGTTAGTTGTGGCTAGAAAGGGAGTTTGGGAAAAAGACTATGGGGGCGGCTAGTTAGGTTTAGGGTTGGGATAAATGAGAAATGAATAATATTGTTGCGGGTTGGCGAGGCAGCTGGTATAAGCAAGTTTGGTTGGTCCGCCCTGACCCGTCACTTTAGAAATTTATCAAATACTCGACTTGTCGGGTACCTACTCCCACCCATCTCAGTACAAAATAGGGTTGGGTCGAAACGGATCACCGGTCAACCTGTCCTGATTCCCACCCTCAATATGAGTAACTTTTACCTTGTGGGGGCTTTAATGCACAATTGAAAAAAGCGCATCCTGTATGAGTAACTTTTACCTTGTGGGGCTGTAATGAGCAATTGAAAAAGGTGCATCCCACATGGCTATCCATGTCCCAAAAAAAGTTGCGCACCAATTTGAGGTGGTATTAAGCTGAAATCTTTGTAGGTGCAACTAGCCCTATTAAATATCTATTAAAATTTGATAGTTAAAAGATTTGTTTGGACGGCTATGGAAGGAGAGGAAATTTGTTTTTACCTAACTTAATTTCCCTTTAAATTATTTTTAGTTATTTCTTTTAATTTGATTAGTTTGTGATGCAGTTCATAGCTTAGATGAGATAAAGATGGATAAAGATGTGAGCTGAGGTGTTAACGGATTGGGTTGATAAGGTTGGAGTTTAGTCCTAAACCTAATCTATTTAAAATATCCCGAACCTAATCTGTTTATTAACTGATTTAAAAAATCTCAGCTCTAACTCAGTTAATAAACATATTAGCAGGTTGTCAATTGGTTGTATAATAAATGACTTAGCGGCTTAAACTTTAGCAGATGATAATCTTGAAGAAAGATGTGAAGACTGTTTTCAACGCAAGAAAAATAAAAATAAGGCACTAACAAAAAAATAGAAATAAGGCAGTAGTGGAAAAAAAGGTAGGTGGCATATGAAAGACTCAGCGAGGGAAAATAACTAAAAGTTTTATATTTCTAAGTATAACTTTAATGAGTTAAACGAATTAAAGGGGTTACTAAATGAGTTGGTTATAAAATCTCAACCCTAAATCCATTTATTTGATTAAATAATTGAACAAATTGGTGGATCATAATCCATTTATTTAAAATTTCAACCCAAACCGATTTTATAAATGGGTTGAATAAATAGGTTGATGGATTAACCATGATCATTAACACTCTTAAATATAAGATGAAAAATTTGTTAGAGAGTATTGGGAATTAGAAAAATTATATTATAATTGAAAAAAATTGAATTCAAATTGAAAAATATATTGTTACTTTTTGGTAATAGAAAATATTTTCTAAAATATGATATTATATCTCATACTCATTTGATCCTTATACATCCCAAATATGAACAAACCGTTATTACAACTTGGATGAGATGAGGATGTGAAATAGAAAAAGTGTTGTTATATGTTGAAATTGAAAAAGTATATTCAAAGTGAAAAAAGTAATATTAAAAAATATATAAGTCGGGTTTTTATATTTGAGTGGTGCATAATTTCTTCTTAGTTTTTTATTTTTTGAAATTCATATATAAGCTTGGGACAAATGTTAGTTTTTTATATTTTTTATTAGATCACCTGCTGCATTAGTTGCATTAAAGCTAGGCGCACCTGCTGCATTAGGTTCGATTCTATCATGTTGGGAATAACAAGTTTTTTTTAGAAAATAAAATATTCTATCACATCGTCATCTTATCTTAGATGTAAACAAACATTATATTATTATTATTATTATATTATTGTTACAGGTATCAAACAATGCTTTAATGATGAGGGACTTCATTTGCTACAAGATTTAATTTATTAGTATATTTTTCACAATATTCGTGGAAATTTTGAAAACCTAGTGGTGACTTGTGAGTTGTGACTCTATAATAATAGTGTGTCTTTGACTATATAATAATATTTTATGCTCACAACCGAGCGCTTGCTCGGTTGGTAAAGAATGGGGAATTTGCAGAGCTTTAGTCTCCTCATGTATGGTAGATGACGGTGCTAATGGATCGGGTTGAAGCCTAATCCTAATCCTAATCCTAATCCTAACACATTTAAAATATTTCAACACTAATCAATTTAAAAAACCTATACCCTAACTCATTTAATAGACGGGTTTTGCAAGTTATTAATGAGTTGTATATCAAATAGTGTAAAAGCCTAGACTCTAGTAGATCTTGTGGGGAAAAACGAGATAGTGTTTTCGACAGCAGTGAAAAAATAAAAATTAAGAGACGGGAGGTAAACTTAGAGAGAGAAAATAACCAAGGGATTTATATTTATATATATAACTTTAATGAGTTAAACGAGTTAAATAGATTGAACAAGTTAAACAGGTTATATGAGTTAAATGGATTACTAAACAGGTTGGCAGGTTATAAAATCTCAATATTAATCCGTTTATTTAATTAAATAATTAAATTGGTTAACGGATCATAATCCATTTATTCAAAAATCTCAATCCAAACCAATTTATAAATGGATTAGACAAGAAGTTAGCGAGTTGACAATGACCATTAAAACCCCTAATGGTGGACCTTTTTGTCTCAACCATAAGTTGAATGTCTCATATTACAAATGTAATAAATATTGGGATGGATGTAGATATATACAAATAAAAAAAAATTTCACGCTTGAATATTCTAATTAACTCGGGAATTTGCTAAATAAGCAGCTACCTACAATTTCATCCGTCCAATTGGAAAGTAAATAGATACTTTATCTTGGAAATTGATTTCATATACAGTCAAGTAACGTGGGTTATTATATTCAAAACAAATATATTTCAATGTTGCGAGTGATTATAATTATATATTAATTTTCAATGTTTAATAGGCCTGTCAATGGACTAAATAAATTCTAAGGATGAGTATTATTATTAGTTTAGATTTAACAAAAATATTTTGAAAATAAAAGATAAACGTGTTTGGATGGACTCATGGAATCACTATATACCCTTCTATTTCTATTTAATTTTAATCGTTACCCCTACCTACTATTAATTACTTTATCTATTATCTTTCTTTCTTCATATTACTTCTCCCTTTTTCTTAACGTTAGCCTGACAGATAATTATTGAAATCTTCAATCATTAATCTCTATTTACTTCAATATTCTTGGAAAACAAGGAATATTCATGTGAATGGGCCATTGGTTTCATCCGGACAATATTAAACACTAGGCAAGAGTGGATTTAATTTTCCAGTGTGCATAGGAATAGAAGAGATCCTGCTGGTTCCTTATAAATCTTTTTTATTAAGATTGTCTATGGAATAATTTATTGCTGGAAATCAATCTGCTATATATGGAATTATTACCCCATGTATCGTCTATGGAATTCGTGGGTGGATGTGATTAATTAAGGAGAGTGCTTAAGTTTAAGGACTAACCATCGAACCCAGCCCCTTGCTCAATGAACAACTCCAGCAGCATTGATAATCCAGACTCCAGAGCATCAGTTCACTTAAATTTAAGTTTGCTAAAATTTTTACCAACCAAAAAAAAAAAAAAAATTCACTAAAATTTTTTAGGAAGTCTAATTTCGCAGCCAAATCCTTTGTACGCATTAATTAAAATCCAAACAAATATCGTATTTATTTCTATTTTTTTGTTAAACGTATTTATTACTATTAGTTTCATTCAAATTTTTAAAAATTATCTCAATCGTAAACCAATAAAAATATATAACTACAGGAATGATGTTTTCAAACCTTATCCTTGTCTGCATGCTTGTTGCCTCTTTCATGCTTATCTTTTCGTTCTTCTGCCAGAATCAAAGAAGGGTGCCACTTAATATAGTAAAATGATCATCTCAGACCAATCCAAAAACATTTAAAATGTTTTTGCAAAATGGTTAATTTAGTTATGCTTAATTTATAAACCAATTTTAGATATGTGCATATATTTCTTTTGAATTTTTTGAAATGACTTAAATAACCCTATTTTTAAAATCCAAAATAAACGTATACATATATCCAAAAATGGTAAAACTTGTTTTATAGATTAAATACAACTATATTAATATGTTCATAAAAAATTCCAAAAAAAAAAAAATTAATTTTTGGACCATTCTGAAAAGGTCATTTGGCATTTTAGTCATGTTTCAACAATTTAAAATGACTAAAATACCTCCATATTTAAAAATCCAAAATAAATATATACACATTTCTAAAATTGGAAAAAAATAACTTGTAAATTAAACATAACTAGAATAAAAATTTTCTAAAAAATTTTAAAAACAAAAAATATGTGTTTTAGACTAGTCCGAAAGTTAGGCCACTAATATATGTGTGTGTGTGTGTGCTCCTGTGCATTTGCATGTAGCAAAATAGCCAGAACTTATCACACATTTGGCCCAAAATGGACTCCACATGTACTTAAATATATTGACAATTTATACAATCATTTAATCATATAAAAATTTTATAGCAAATAGTTTACATGTTGAATAAATAATTTTAAAGTTATTATTTATATCAAATTATTTTATTACATTGAATTGATATCATTTTCAGATGAGATCCATCAATATATTTAATTTGGATAAAAATTGGTATGGTAATAGAATGCATAATTCTAAATACAATAGGTGGAGTAAATTATAATTTTATGATCATATGAAGCTCATTTTAAGGTAGCTACACCATAATTTATAGTGCACGTAACTGCACCTAAATATTTCTCATATATATAATTAGAGTTCTACTGGGAATAGGCTCAAGTATGGAACAATACCTAGATGAGTAATGATTTAAATATTCAATAGAGTCTAATTGCGTATATCATGACAAATTTTAGGTTAAAATATATCATTCATTTTTTATAATTAGTTATATTTTTTATTTTTTCTTCATAAACATATTTTAACTAAGTGTATTTGATTTATATACTAAAATTTTCTATTTTAAAATACTTTTGTTGGAAACAATGCTTCAAAACAAAACAAATTAATCAAAGACTGAGTTTTGATGATTAACAAAGACTAACTTGAG
>JAXCLR010000081.1:21949888-21964000 GCA_035584095.1 Annona squamosa
CGGTAACTACGGTTCGACCGCCGGTTCACCGGTTCGTGCGGTTTTCTGCATTTGAACCGAACCGGGGGGTTTTGAACTGGTCTAGGGACCGGTCCAACCGTCCGGTCCGATTTTAATAACACTGCATGTGGCATGAATATAAAAAAAAAATTGAAGAATAAAGGCAGAGAAAACAACTTGCTTGTCATATGTAGCTTCTTCACTCCAATTAAACATACTCGAGGAGAGATTCTAAGGGAATAATTTCCAGAAAATCAAGAGAGGACAACTGAGAACATTTGAGTTTGTAAGAACAAGTCATCCTGCTATTCCATTTACCAAGACAAAAATTCATCGTAGATTGAATAACACAGATTTAAATAATTCAATCATTACATACACACACCTCCATAACCCAATTCAAATTTTATATTATCTTTCTTTGTCTTTAACTTTTTAGCCCCACATGGAGACTCAACTCCTGCATATTAAAAATCTACCCAAATTAAGTTGAAGCACGAGATAATGAGCACACATAATAAAGGAATAAAAATGGGATGACGACAGAATACTGAACTGAATAGAATGATCAAAGGCCCCTGGCGAGCATCTGCTCATAATTCTCGATGGATTCGAGACGCTGGATGTGGAGCTGGTGCCTGAACCGCTGGATGAAGGCCTCGGCGCATTCGTTGATGTCTTCGGACCTGTGCTCGATCCTCTTCAACGTAGCTGATGGTTTCTCATGGCTCACCACCACCCCCATATTCTCTCCGATCGGAACAGACCTCCCAGCATGGTCCGAGGACGACGACGACGACGACGACGACGACGAAGAAGACGACGATTCTTCAATCTTGGGGCGTGGGGGAGAAACAGGACTTCGCTGCATCTTCGGCTTATCTCAAACACCCAGTTTCTCTTTCTCTTTTTCTTTTTCTTTTCTTCTTTTTTTTTTTCCTTCTCCCCCTTTTTTATGAGTAGCTTGAGTTAAGGGAATTGAAGAGAAGACTTAGATGCGCAGTTTTTTATGCCCCCAACAAAATCATCGCAGGTTTGGCAGCCGCACATGCATTCTCTCACAATCCACATGCATGCAGATGCAGCTGCTCCGCAGGATATATCCTGCCAAGCTTGCTATAGTCTTCTGGGCCCACGTAATGATTCGTGTGTGGAAAATAATTTCTTTTTAAAAGGACATTTATTTACGTCATGAAAGTGTACGTGGAATGCGGACTGTCGGTCAGACCTTCGTAGTTTGGCAGCTGCCAAAATCGTATACGTTGCCTTTTTTTTTTTTTTTTTAAGGAGGGATCTTGAATTCTTGATAGCTTGAGGTAAGTAAAGTTCATTTGAAAACATCTATTTATAACTAATTTATCTTAAAAAATTTATTTATAAAAAAATATATTTTACTTTTTTCTTCGTGTTCTTATTTATCAAAGTGTATTTAATATATAGACAGAGTTTTACCATTTTTAAATATATTTATTTATTTTTTTAAGATTTTAAAACATTTATATGTATATATGTATTTAAAATACTTTTATTTTCAAAAATCTAAAAAAATATACGCATATCTAAAAATAGTAAAACTTGATTGATGTATTAAATACACTTAGATAAATAAATGTATGAAGAAAAAAGTACAAAAAAATTGTTTTAAATAAGATTTTTGAAGTGAGCTAAGTAAGGTATTTACTTAAACCGGGTTAACAGGATAATTCGTCCTTTTTTGAGGGATCTTTGGCAAAATAGACATACGAACTTGTGTCTTGTGTTTAATTGTAACTTCGGCCGGCCCTGCAACTTATGCTTCAAAATGTTTTGAAATGAACTGTGACGGCACCAACGTGCATGAGGGCGCTTTTTAAAAAAAAATAATAATAATAATAATGAACGTGTATGAGGTTTTGAATGCATTGCAAAAGTATTGGAAAATAAATAATATTTAACCCATTCCATATTTGTAACTATCTTACAAATAAAATATTTTTTTTGCCAATACCCAACTAGATGGTTTATTTTTTAAAAATCTCTTATCTTATAACTCAAAATCATACCAAATATTTTTTTCCACTTTTTGCTCAAACAACATAAATCTAACAATGTATCTGTAGAAGGAACTGCTATTGACACCGAGAAGAAAGGCCAAAAACTTTACCAACTGGGCGTAGGCCTCTTTACTCTATAGTCAGTCACGTTCACGTTAGACATAAAACATTCCTATGTAGGGTTTCCAAGGATTTTAATTCAATACAACCAACTGCAACTTAAGAAGATGTTCCATTTATCAAAAAAAAAAAAAAAAAATTGTTCCAAAGTATTTAAAACGCTTGAACGAAATGTGAATCAAATGAGATTTTTACTCTCAAAATATTTTTTTCAATTTCTAGTATAATTTTTCATTTTTCAACACAATTTTATTTTTTTTTTAAAACTAGTTCTCGTTCGTAATACACATAATTACATTCTTATCTCATTTCTTCGTTCCATTCAAACCCCTTCAATCTTTCCCAACACACTGTAAGTTGCAACTTGTAGTTATGGGTTTCCTTTCCAATGTTATTCATTTTTTATTTTTATATGTACCCAAATGTATATAATTTATATTCTTACTTCTATTTTTTGGATTTTTCTATATATTTTTTTATAAAGTTTCAAGAAGAAGATTTTTGAAATTCTGTTAAAAAAAATTAAAATTCAAGATTGATAAAATTAAGTATATAATGTATATCGACTTGGCCCCTCATAAAAAATGAAAAAAACCAAAAAAAAAAAAATCACAAAGAGACCAATAACAACCGGCTGCAACTTAATTAAGTTGCAGCTGGGTGTATTGTGTCATAATCCTTTATTTTAATGCACCCAACTCCACTATGTGTCATTTTTTTCAAAAAAATGCATATGTAATTCATGGAGGTTTCTTGCAAGCTTGTTGTTTATAGTATTCCCACCAAATACTTATTAAGTATAATTGTTAAGACAATAAAAATATATAAGAAAATAAACAAGATACTTTGGGTCTTATCAAAATTTAAGAGTTTATAAAGAAATGAATTTATAGATATATATATATATATATGAAGAATATTCAAGTGTAGCATTCCAGTATAACGTCACTGAAATGGGCTCCACATAATCATCAAATCATAATCTACTTCACCCATTGTATTTAGAATAATGTATTCTATTATCATACCATTTTTTATCTCAATCAGATATGTATATGAGCCTCATCTGAAAATAGTACAAATTCAATGTAATAAAATAGTTTAATATAAATAACAACTTTAAAGTGATTTTTTCACTAGCTAACTATCTAAGGTATAATTTATATATAGATAAATAATTATATAAAATTTTATTATATTTTAATACATATATAATATTCAGCTGTTACGGTACAGTTACCCTGTCTCTCTCTCTCTCTCTCTCCGAATATCTCAGATATACCTGAAAACAAAACGTTGAGAATACTAAGCCACCGCTATCGGGAATTGGGATCCGGGAATAAAGAAGATATTAAATTATCGATAAAGAAATGAATAAAAAAGAATAAAATGAAGGTGCAACTAATTATGCCATACAGATGGCACGAGGGCTGCAAGCGGCCGTGCGTTTGGATGGCAAAGATGATTGGTCAACGCACGGAGGAGTGAAATGTAAATATTCCAAGTTGGAATGGCTCAGAGGAAGAAAGAAATATGCTTGGCTAAGTACGCGAGCGTAGGCCAACTCTGCTGAAGCGTGCGGGGGGAAAGCACCACAAGTCAATGGAGGACTTGCCGCTGAGAATACGCCAAGGCCGGTGCGCAATTTTCCATGCGAGTTGTTTACCAAAAACCTAACAAAGGAATATCAAGCAATGGCCACAAAATTAACTAACTAATTAATTATATATACACACACTTCAACCAACTTCTGCAATTATTAATACTTGGATATTATATGCCCGGTGGCAAGGTATCTTTCCTCTGGGGGATGACTGACTTGGAAGGTCTATTAATTTGAAAGCTCTTTCAAAAAAAAAATGTATTGATAAAAATCTATATTTTATTAATATTTTAAATCTTATTTGGGTTAAATGTATAGGAATACATTAAAATGCACCGAGACATCCCAACTTTTTTATTTATTATTTTTTGAAAAAAAAATCATTTTAAATTCATAGTAGTTAGTAGATGTAATCTTAAGAACAAGTCCTTTTGCGTTGTTGATTTTTCTTTTTTTTCTTTTTTGATGAGTTGCGTTGTTGATTTTTGACTGGCCAATCAATCAATAGAGATTGGTTACGCGTCCCATCCCAGCTGGCCGCAACCGAAAGATGCAACAACACGCGAGAAGAAACTTCCACATGAAGAAAATGAAACCATACTCTGCCGACTTGCCTAATAATAATAGAGAATCAAACATTGAGTGCAGCTTAAACTGAGTCAACCCAGATGAAGTCTCGACCCTACCATCCCAAAAAAAAAAAAAACTCTTCAACCCAATTTCCAGGAGCGGTTTCTTGGATTGAGTTGAAATATGCAACTCGTTTTAGATATCGAATTATGTGGGTGGATCATAATGGTAGCCACAACCCACTGATCTAACCTTCACCCATTCTGTAGATAAGATTGATGGTTGAAAATATAATAGTAGAAATCCATCAAATTGCATCTCCAATCGTTCAGTTTTCGATGTTGTTAAGAAAGGTGAAATCAGGAACAGGTGAACCATCAAATCATGGGGCTCTCGAAAAAATGTTTGCAAACTTCGTGGAAGGTGTTCGAATACTATTTGGAAGCTAGTCAAGTTCAACACCTCCCCAAGTTCTGAATCATTCTGGCGAGGATTGTAATGACAACCAACAGCAGGATTTAAGGTAATTTTAAAAAGAACAGCATGCCCACAATTCCCTTGTATCTAAATCAGAGCACTGACAGATCAACAGTAAATAAATAAAACATGAAATGTTGTTATAAATATGTTCTTAATGGTACTTACCGAGTACAATCATCACATACTGCACAACAAAAATAATTTAAATACCATGTGAACACTTGCAGAAGAAAACAAAGAAACAATAAATAGAAGGCAATTGTCCCTTTTCTCTAACTCGTTTTGCCTGATAGAACATAGGTTTTTCGTTCTGTTATTTACAGGAGAACACAGAGACAGGCTACCTGGTTTGATCATATTTCAAGGAGATTCAGCAGTTAATACCACATTGGCCCTGTGCTGATCTCTGCGTGGATGAAGTAAAAGGATCGATCCGCACCCACAGCAAGGAGAAGATTGATGCCAGGAGAATAGACCACACAATGACAATAGTAGGAGTACGATTTTGCCGGCCCAGTAGACCTTTGAGAAAAGGATAGAGATGGACGATGACCCAGAGTGAAAAGAAAAGCTTTCCAAACAGAGGGCCCCATGACTGGTATCCACTGTTGATAGCATATGAAACACCGGCCACAATACCCACCATGTTCACCACTAGTACAGTTGTAGGAGGAACAAGAAGAGAGGTCCACTTGAACACATAAAGCTCGGCGAACTCCCCATCATCGTCAGAAGCTTTGGATGTGACTGTGAAGTTGGTATCAATTCCAGCCAGAACTTTTAGCAATCCTTGGAATACAGCAAAGAGGTGAGCCGATGTACCACCTATCACCCAGAACTGTTCATTCCTCCACCAGTCATCAATACCCACACCACTCCATCTGAGCTCAAGAATTCCAGTAGCAAAAATAGAGATAAACAGGAGGATGAACCACATACTGGCAAAATTGCTTATCTGTATAAAAAAGCAAATTTGGTAGCGTCAGATACTACAAATGCCAGTGGTGAAGAAGCGGAGGTGTGACGACATACACGCTCAACATAATTGCAGGCATGCATTTTACACAATATATTAACCAAAAGTTCGAAACAATCAAGTAATAAGAGGACCAATAGCAGACTAAGCACAAAACATATGAATATAGTAGTTAACGTACAAAATGGTAAGGTTAACTTACAATTTAGAAGCATCGTTTTATACTCAAATTTTTTATTTCAAAAGAAGATAAAGTCAACCGAAATTTTGCAAGAAATATTCATTTTTTCTGTGATTTTTTAAACTTAAATTACAGGATAATAACCTGCAAACTTCTTGCTCATATATACGTAGCATTTCTTAAAATCAAGGGAAGTTACATTTGACTAGTCTACCATTTTTCAGATAACTGTTTTAGTCGATATTAGGAATGTATCCCTGATTTCTGATAAATATTTTTAACCTCTCCCAATGGAGCAACCTCAATAGCTGTAAGAAAAAAAAGGTCGACAACTTCTGTAAGTTTCTATAAAGATAGATGAGGAAATGTTTGCCAGTAACTTAGGGGTTCTGATCAGGTGCACTCGGGAGCATTGGGTTCTTTTTCTTTTTTTCAAAATTTTTTTACATAAATGTTGATTTAATTACATTTAACATGTATATCAATTTTTACCATTTTTTGGAGCTTTTTAGATATTTATTTCGGATTTTTAAAAATCAGTGGCATTTTAGTAATTTTAAATTAGTAAAATGCCACTGATTTTTAAAAATCCAAAATAAATACTTAAAAATATCCAAAAATAGTAAAAATTGATACATATGTTAAATACACTTAGATTAAAAAGTTCATGAAAAAATTTTGAAAAAAATAAATAAATAAAATAGTTCTATGTGCCCAGGGGCATTGAGGCTCAATGCTCCCAGGTGCACCTAATCGGAACCCGTAACTTAGTAACTTGAAGGAACAAACATCAATTTCAGAAAAAACAAAAGAAAGGTCATAAGAATAAGGGATCGCAGAGTTAAATTAATTACCAGAGGAAATGCTGATGTATTATGAGATTGATGCATGAGAATGAAAATTTCAGAATTTTAGTTACAATATGCATAGTTTATTGGACAGAATGTCAACAAACGAATCAAGATATGAAGATTGAAATGACTGCATCCAACATATGCATGAGAATTTCTCCAACAGGTAAAGGGCTACTATAAATAAAAAAGTGGAGAGTAAAACTGTATATAAGTATCCATTCCTAGTACTATGAAATCAAAAATCCTTCTTTACACTGCACAAAATGCTATTGTGCATCATGCATGATAGATTTATCCATGCATCCATGCATGTGATCGTGTATTTGTCTCATTCCAAAATGTTCAAAGGTCCAACTCTGGTCACAAATTGAAGTGTGTAAAATTTTTAAACATACATATAGACATCGTCCTGCAGATAATGCAATTAAACCACAAGTTTCAGCCAATAGAAAAGGATTTCTGAATTTACATAACGGATCTATGAATTTAAATTCAAAGAAAGAACAGGTAAAAGACAAGGGAACTGTGACACACCTCAGGTATGATGAATTTCCCTGTAAGAAGACAGACAGCTGGAAGTGTGCAGTAGGCAATAAGTGGGATGGATGTGAGAGGATAAACTATAGTGTTGATGTAAGCAAGCCTCTCCAACAATTTCAATCGACCACTGTAACCATACCAAATGGGGCAATGCCTGCTTAGGAGAATCTCAATGGATCCTAGAGCCCATCGAAGCACTTGGTTCAGACGATCAGAAAGATTGATGGGAGCAGATCCCTTAAATGCAGGACGAGGGGGCATGCAATAAATTGATATCCAGCCCCGAGCATGCATTTTGAAACCAGTAAGAATATCTTCTGTCACAGAACCATAAATCCACCCAATCTGTTTGCAGGCAAAGAAAAAATATGGTTATTATCAGCAAGATTCTCACACTGCTGGATATCACAAATTAGAATATCATAAATAAATAACCATGAAGTTAACCCCCATATTAAGCAAATTATCCTGGAATACAATACAGTTGTGGGAAAGAGTGGTTGAACAAAGAATAAGATGAGAAGCAAATGTCTCCAAAATTCAATTTAGTTTTATGCCAGGGAGATCAACCACCGACGTCATCTTCTTACTTAGATAATCACTTAGAAAGTGTAAAAAAGAAACAAGAACTTGCACATGGATTTTATTGATGTAGGGTGTGTTTGGAAAGTGATAATACTTTTGGATGAAAAGTTTTTATGTAAAAATTTTTGAATCAGGAAAAAATGATGTGTAGCTATATAATGGAAATAATCATGAGGTGTGAAGATGAAAAGAAGTTAAAATAGATTAGTTGTATGAGTAGCTATATAAAAATAATTGAAAAATATGATAATTGTATAAAAAGATGTGAAAAAATGATTAAAAATATAGTACTTGTGGAGAGAAAATGTTAGATTGAAAAGTATTTCTTTTGGCCAAACATGATCTTAGAAAAAGCATTACCAACAGATATATTCTTGTTATTAGAGATATATGAGGCTATAACAAACGTGAGAAAATGAGTGAAGACATTTTCCAATTATCATAGGTTAGCATTAAGGATCAGTCTTAAGTCCTTACCTTTTCGCTTTAATTATAGATAAATTTACTAGATATTTACAAGAATAAGCACCTTGATGCATTTTGTTTGTAGATATATAGTCCTAATTGATGGGACAAGAGTAAACGCAAAATTAAACGTGTACAGATTTTCTAGAATCTAATTATTTTAAAATTAGTCATGAAAAAATTGAATACATGAAATGCAACAGTAATAATAGAAAGCGCCCAAATGAGAAACTAATTAAGATTTCAAACCAAGTAGTACCAAGAAATTAACACTTTCAGTAACTAAGATCAATAGTTCAAGAAAAATGAAGGAATTGAGAAATATTTTATAAATAAAATCCAAGAAGGACAAAAGAAATGACAGAGTGCTTCGAGAATGTTATGCGAACATCGAGTTCCAATTAACTTAAAAGGAAACTTTTAGAAAATAGCAATTAGACCAGCTATGCTATACCAGGTAGAATGTTGAGAATGTTACAGTGAATGAGTAGTAAAACAAGACATGAAGTAATCCAAAATAATCTTAAGGTAAAGCCAATCAGTAATAACATGAGAGAAAGCAAACTAAGGTAGTTTGCGCTTGTTAAATGGAGGCCTAAAATGGCATTAATTGAGAGAGTTGAGATTATTCAAATAGGAGTAAGATGTACTCGCAATCAGAATTTGACTCAGAAACTAAAAACATAGTTCATATTCATACAGAATGGCACAACAAGATCCAGTAGCTGAACCCGCAAAGGTGAGAAATAGCTTATGATAATAACGATGATTGATGACAATGACCATGAATTTGACACCCATATGGCGACTCAACTTTTTCACATAGTAAAACCCTAACAAGGCAGACAACCAGCCCCCAAAGGATGTGGTATAAAATATAAATCTTCAAGTTGATTAACCAGCCAAATCAATGGCTCAAGAGACAAAGGCAGACACCAGCTGAATCAGTCTAATGAGAGCATTTTCTAATGCAGCTACAAGTGTCAAATTCGAACCCACCTCTTTTCCCCACTCAGTCTTGTCCTCGTAACCACAGCTGATGACATGGATAGCTTCTTTCAGCAAGGAAGCTGGGTTTGTGGATTGTGGTATACCCCCTTGTTCCATGAATGTTGATGCGATGAAAACTGGGGACTGGCCAAATCTTTTCTCTAAGCTTTTCTGAGACATTAGCAGTGACCTCTCATCATCAAAACCTGGGACATAAGATGACATAGGCATCTATTAGATATTGTAGAAATGAAGAATTATAAAAGCCAGGAAAAGTCATCATCTGTGTGCAGGTGTACTCATACTAACACAGCCACATGCTCACATTTACTGATCAAGATCCAATACTCTCAGATTATTTGATGAATGGCTCAGATATATGACAATCAAACATTCGCATGATAGAGAAAATTACCAATAGTCACGTGAAGCTATGATCCCTATACCTTCCCCCATTCTATAGCCTAGACCATACTAGACAGTAGGAATGAAAGATTCCTGGCATGAGAAATGACTATATTGTGAATGAAATTCTTTAAAATGACAAAAGCATTTCAAGACTTCCAAGTTTTCCTGTGATTGAATGTTAATTGTTTGACTTCTAACAAAGTAATATGATATGAGAAAAGACAGCAGAGTTATTGAATTAAGATTGCAAAAAGAAATAAGCAGAGTTGATTGACACCAATAAGCAAGTACAGAAACAGACAATAATCCATATCACAAAGACAACTCACACTCATGGCTTCAGCTGCACCTAATGTCCTCAGAAACTATCAACACCATACAGTTATTTCAAAATTTTCTAGTTGATTTGCCAACAATATCTGGAATATTAAGAGGCATATGAGCATATCGCAAAGGCATTTAAAAACTGAACTGTTTTCATGAACACTGGTATCAAACTATCACCTTCTTATTCTACATTTTAAGACATGGCCCATCTTATTGCAATAAAATAAAAAAATTTTGAAAAAAAATTCTTGAGGCAAACTACTACCTTCGACTCCCTCCTCAATGTCTTCCATACTGAAGATGGGAACATTAGATTCAGTCCTTTTCATTGCTCGCTGTTTATCAACATATTTCTTGTTTCCACTCCTTCCTTTCTTTCTGGACCCACAACAGCTCTTAACCACAATGTTTGGTTCCAAGTCAGCCTCAGTTAGGACAGGATCATACCCATACAATGCTTGCCTGTTGAAACAACAGCCTGTGCCCACATACACTGGACCCTGGATGCCATCCAGGCCTTTCAAGTTGATCTACAAAATTATTCATTAATTAGAAAACAATTTTATTCACTAACAGGTAGAAGCCACACGAAAGGAAATGAGTATTTCTGAAGTGGATGCAGAAATTCTCTCGGGAACTGGATCCTCTAATTGCCAACTGTAGACGAAATCTGGATGAACTTCACTAACCATCAGCAAGTTGGCAGTGAGAGTACAGAGAGGTAGCCAATACAGAAGCGATTGGCATCCAGTTTCAACATATGATTGTGAATCTGAGGACAAAACCGAAATTGAAGAACCAAAAAAAAAAAAAAAATTGTGTACACCGAAGGAATAACTGGATGTAGATTGCCTGTGCTATTCTGAAAATTCTTGTCAGCAAACAAACGGACTTACATCAAAGAAGACAATGTTGCGGTTAGCATAACGATCATGAAGATCAATCCCATCGAATCTCTGAGGAAATTGAACATAGCATGTTTTCTTTCCCAAAACAGGATCCATCATAAAACACATTGCTTCACGAAGAGCTTTGCTGTTATTGAAGTAGTGATCACAGTCAACATTCAGAAGGTAGGCACCATTGGTAAGGACAGCTGACACTCGAATCTGAATACAAGAAAAGTAACTCAAATAGCCATTTCAGAAAAATCAAAACAACAATAAGAAATTGTACAAATCAACCAGTCAACTATCATAGAACCCATTATAACAAATTCATCTCTACAAAACAAGTCAAATCATAAAACAGGCAAAAACTAAGTTTGAATGTCTGGCATGTCTTGGTTCCAAATCTAAGCAAAACTACTGGATGGGTCAAATGCTTCCAAATCTAACTCAATGAATTAACATTCAGAAAATGACTTTTAGGTGCAGAAAGACAACAAACCAGTGCATTCATAGCTCCAGCTTTCTTGTGATGTTGGAAGCCTGGTCGCTTCTCACGGGACACATAAACAAGTCTAGGCAACTCATTACCTTCTGTATCAAGTCCTCCACTATGACCCAAAAACACCTATATTCAGCAACAAAGTGAGAGACTGAAGAAAATTTTGAAAGAACCAAAAGATGGCATGAAAATTGGAAAATCCAATCACCTGGATCATGCCTGGATGATCTCTAGGATTGTTTCCAGGCCATGGAGTGCCATCCTGCATTGTCCAGCCCTCTTCTGGCATTTTCTGTGCCTTCGCAACAAGAGCATTGATTCGTACTTTGAATTCTTCATATTCCCTCTGCAAAAGTAGCAATTTCCATACCAGTTAAATTGCAAGGGTAGTGGAAACAGGGATGATCAACTCTCCAGCTATTTAATCATGGCTCTAAATATCGGTATTGGGTCGTGCATTGGCCCCCCTTCAAACCTATAGGATACAGGCATATCATATCGGTAACAATAAATAATATGGACAACATGTGAAAATTTGTGAAATGCAGCTATATATTGTTATTTCATCTTTAACACATACCAATAATGCTCACTAATTTCATTTTATTGAAAGTAGTTGACATACACATAAAATGAAAGAAAACACAACTAATAAACCCGTCTCGAATATCAGATATGGCTGACACCTATACATACAGCCATATTGTATTGGTATCAGCATCAAAACCAGTTTAATGCAAATTTTGACCATGACGAACTAGCACCCGGACATCATGACTGATATACCTTAGCTTCAAATATCAAGGCTATAGAAAGGCTGGAATCCAGTTTAATTACTTCAAAGGAAATTGAAAATTGGCTGAAAATCTATAAAGGTTCTAAGTTTTGTCATTCTGCTAGTGTCAATTCATTGTAGCCAATGTTTTTAGTCATTCTGGCTGATATTCTGCAAAAATTATAGTACAAAAATGTGAACAAGATCCTGCAAAAATTGAAAGATATGCTAAGATTAGAGAAAAATGACAGAAAAAACATTCGATTTGAAGTATCATACGGTCCTCAGATTACTAGGAAGAGTCAGAAGTTCTAAATATGCAAATACTTTGTGAAATAATTGCATTGTCTTCAACTTAAACAAATTCATCTCTTCTTTCTGAAGATAAAATGCATTCACCTTAATTTATAAATGGAGATGTTAAGTGAAATGTTTACCTTCATTGCTCTTCTTTCCTTTACAAAAGAAGGCTGTATTTTGTCCTTCAAGTAATCTATCTTCTGAGCAAAATAAAATTCTGGAGCTCTGGGTTCAATGTTGTGCTTCTTGCAAAATGGGACCCACTTCCTTGCAAACTCTGCAGTTTCTGAGAGGGCTTCAAACGTTAACATGGCAGAACCATCATCAGAAACATAGCATGAAACTTTATCCACAGGATAATCCACAGCAAGGATAGACAGCACAGTGTTTGCTGTAACAAGGGGAGGCTCCTTCAAAGGATCCACGGTACTGACAAAGATATCAATGGGAGCTAATTGTGAAGGCTCTCCATCCCGATCATACCTGCAGTTAGAACATCTTAATCAAAACTAACAAAACATGAAGTGCTCAAGAAAGCTAGTCTGAAAAGTATGCAACCGTGTCGATTTGAACTGCCCACTCAACATGGGAGGAATGAACCACGTAAAATCATAAAGAAGGTCCATAAAATGATGCTCTGATAGCCAAGTTGGGCCATCAGACAACGCTTCAGTCCAATTTTTAGTCATCCACTAATTTAGCATCGGTGATCAATGTGGCAGTTAGCGTGCACAAGAATTAGGACCAAGTTCATCCAATGGCCATGCCAAGTGAGTCATAGCACAGTACAAAGAAACCATCTTGTGTGCAGAGGCCAATAGCCGGTGATAAATCCAATGGATGATAGAAATCATAACAGCCAGATGACATGGAAATAAATTTAACCTGAGTGCAAGTCTGTCAAGGTAGGTTTCACGGTTGATGGGTGACCATTTTGGAAATTGATCCAATAGCCAAGATAATGCAAACCAAATCTCACAAATAACAGATGTTAGCCACAAAGGATATGCATCATTCACAGGGTGAGTCACCCGGTACTGAAGAAAGAAGCCCAAGATAATAAGTCGAAGTATGATCACCACACGGTAGGGGGTCAGGTGGGAAGAAGAAATGGGCACCACACGGCTCAATGGTTGACGAGCATCATCAGCCCTGCCACAAAGGAAATGAAATGATTAAATATATTAGGAATCATCGGGTGATTTACATTGCTGGAATTATTCTACAATTAGCAAATAAAAAAGACATTTGCATGTCAGCCATGTACATTATTCTTTAGAGTGTTTCTTTTTCCCTCAAAATTATATATAAAAAGCTAATGGTTGATCAAAACTGCACATATGACAATACACATGGAGGAAGATAATCCAATGCAACAAGTTGCTATAGATATATATATATATATGAGACCCGATCCTGTGCAGTCGGACTGCACCGTATAAAATGGACCCTACACATATTAGATTGTAATGAAACTTTATACACTCATTTATCCATATATAAATCATACTTTAGA
>JAXCLR010000081.1:21991223-22013987 GCA_035584095.1 Annona squamosa
CTTGCTCCACCAAATAATCCGGAAGATACAGCTTCCAACCACTAAACGGGAGACCACTGCTCCCACCACCAACCAGAGACACTGCTCCTATAATCATTTTTCCGTTTCAGAGATTTGATCCGTGTACCGATGGCAACCATGCCATCATTAGTTACCGTTGCGCCACAGCGCCGGACTCGAAAAATTAGAATTTAAATATTATATTGACGGATAAATTTCTAGCTTACATAAGCAGAAATACAGGCAAAGCATAAATCATATGCTGTAGCATTAAAAAATAAATAAAGAAGGCATTTTTTTTTTGTGGGGGCTGATCTGGAACACGCGCAGCTGGAACGGAGCTTTGTACTTTGGATATTGTCCGGAATGATGGAATAGGTGCGAGACTTCAGATTTCTGTGGTTGAAACAGTGAGACGATGGAAGCTGGCACGAAGAGAAAATGATAAAGGGGGTTGGGTTTGTTATTTTGATGGAGGCAAGGCTGTAACTGCATAGCTTTATTATCTGGGTTTTATGGGTTTGAATGAGAGAGGCAGAGAGACAGGAGGAAGAAAGAGGTCGGGTGAAATGGAAAACACAACAGTAGCAGCTTCTCCTCCTGGTGTACGCTTATTATCTTGAACGCTTGGAGGATGCCTCCATTTATAGGCATTTTTGGCCTGCTACATGTTGACGTCGTGCCATCTGATTGGTCGCTCGTTACTTCCTCTCCCCAAGTAATCTTGCTTGGTGACCAAGCAACAAGGCTGGATGGTGGAGATCGCCAGTGGGACGCAGATTTCTAGCCGTTGGATTTGAGATGGGCATCGACTAGTGGCTGCTGTGGGTCGAGCGCAAGGAGGATGGTGTGCGCGGGATCTGGGGGAGAGATGGTGGACGCTGTTGGAGACGAACCGGAGCAGGTGCTGCCATGGAGGTTGTTGTCGGAATCGAAGCTGGGCGGAGGCGGCGCGACGACAGTAGAGGAGATGGGTTACCTCGAGGAGGGCAAATCTGCCGGAGATGAGGTAAGTGGGGCTTCGCTGGAGAAGATAGGTAGAGGTGTGCATGCCGTCGTCCCGATGATCGGCTTTGAACGGTCGTCTGGTGGCCGCCGACGGAGATTGCAGGTGGGCAACCGGGTTTTTTAGCCTGGAAGAAAGCCGCGCGATTTTTTGGGGAAGATGGATTTGGTTTCGGTAGTCCGCGGTAGTACAGAAACTTCTATGCGTGCGGGCTGTGTCCAACAATCTGGACTGTTGATTCTCACGAGTTGATCATTTAATGAATTTGCAGTGATTCCACAAGCGTAGATCTAGCCAAATGATGCATCATATAATACCAAATATTGTCATTCTATAAATGGTTCCATATTTAGTTAATATGGCTAAAAATAGCTCAAAATTGGGGTGTATACACTGCTATATCTATTTTAATATTATTGTTATTTATTCTTAGTCATTACCCCTGTCATATTACTTATCTTCTTCTACTTTAAAAAGTTTTACCCCAACTAATACAAGCCTTTACTTAAGATTCCATGGTAATTAATCATATGTGAGAGCTAATGCAACCATTGAATTTTGGAAGTAAATAAATGATACATAAACTCCTGTTTAAAAAAAAAACCATAAACCATCTTGTAGAAACTTTACCAAAAGAAGACTTTTTTAAATTTTGAATTAGGTCAAGTTAAAAAATAAACTGATAATTTGGATTAATAATTAATTCTCATAAAGGAGCATACAATTTTAAAATATATTTACTCTAGTCAATTGCAGAACACGAAATAACTCACTAGCTTATTAGTTGGCTAATTGGAAAATAATTCTATGGAACTAATATCATAAAAAGGATTTATGAAAATATGTTCAAGTCCATCTTGACTATTAAAAGATGATCCAAAGTTCCGGTATTAAAATTTTCAAAAACCTAAGAAACTTGTAGTCACATATTTGTATAAATCACAACAGCGAAATCATTTTAGAGTGAATATAAATGAGAGTATTTCTACCAAACATCTTTTATATATAACCTTCTCTATATTTGATATCTAGATAGTTGATGAAAAATTCGCTCAATCTATTATATTTAGTAGTATTTATATTATCGTGAAAATTATTTCATTTTTCTAGGATCATTATATATGAGCCCCATTTACAAACGCATAAAATCAACATAAAATATAATTTAATATTAAATATCAAATTTTAAGTAATATTTTTAACAGTTAATTCATCTAAAATATCACAAGTATGTGGACAAATGATTTTATAAAGTAAATTATATTTTAATATATGTGAATAAATCTAAATATTTTTCCAAATATACACATCAATGTACCTAATTTTCAACTAATGTGGTTTACACACATATTGATTTTCATAAAATTTGATCATTTAGATAAACAAATATTTTTAAATACAATAAATTGATTGAATTTTTCATTAAATATTAAATTTCAAAAGTGTAAAGGATTATATGAAATCAATTCTATATAAACCGGTTACGAAAAAGCAGACTAAAAATATAAATTTCTTAAAAATTATATTATTAATCAAAATATTCTCTTACATAGATGAATGATTCTTTAAGATTTCATCTTAGTGTGTGCTTATTTACCCAAAAAGCTTTGCAAATTAAAATTTTTCATTATTCCTAGCTACTTTATTTTAAAACTTTTTTACATTTTCTTATAAAATTATTATAATTTTTAAATGATTTTACACAACTATCCATATAACTAACATATCCATTTAATTTTACTCTTTTTATTCTTCATTATTACTTCATCAAATCACATCATTTTTTTACATTTTAAAAACTTATACATATAAACTTTTACACGAAACTTTTTACCCAAAAATTTTATGACTTCCTAAGTAAACCCTTAATTTAAATATTAGGTCAAAAAATCTCAGAACTTTACGTAAGCCACATTTGGTTAAAAACACATAGTTGTAGGAAGTTAAAGAACAACTCGCTTATAAAATAAGTTTCTCAAAATGATAATGTTAAAGTAAATGAGTAGTAAAATTTCAAATTTTAAATGTAAAGTAAACCAAGATAATCTAATGATGATGCTAATATATGATAAAATAAAAAAATAAACTAAGGTGGTATGACATGTTTAATAAAGACTTGAAATGGCACCGCCTAGAAAAGTTAAATTTGTTGAAATAAAAAGCAGTAAAAGAATAAATGTAAAATATTAAAAATAATAATTATTATTATTATTAATTTTTACATTTTTGCCTCTCCAGACATGTGAGCCCCATAAGATAAGATAAGATGAGATAAGAACTCTCCTAGATAAGGTGGTTAAGATAGAATTTAATTTTAAAACAAATTTTATCTCCACAGGATAAGATATGATGAGATAAGAATTATCATAGATAAAATTTGTTAAGATAGAATCTATTTTTAAAATAAAATTTATCTTATTCCTATCTTCCTATCCCTTAGAAGTTACGAAACTTCTATAAATCGGGGTGGGCACTTGACAGATGGGGGTATTCGTAAGAAAGGTTAGAAGAATTTTAGAGGAAATAGCTTGCATGAGGATAGAACTTTTATAAAACAAGTAAGATTTTATTTGGAAATTGATTTTAATTCAATAATTATGTTATTTGCATTAGAACTATTCTTATACAATTGTTATGTATAAAACATTATATTATATAATTTTTAGGCTATATTTGACATAATTAAATTTTATAATCCTAAGTTTTTAGGATATAAAATTTTGTAGATAAATATGTCAAATTTTATGCTTAAAAATTATGTATTGAGATTTTTGAATTTTTTTATTATGCATTTTATTATTATAAATGCATTGATATGTAATAAATATATAGATATTAAAATTATATATTAATGATATTGGTTAATTATAATATATGTAATAATGCTCATGTATAATATAATATGCGTAAAATCAAATTATATAAGCAATTTTCATTTTCACGGACGTCCGAAAAGAAAAGAATTTCGACAAGCGCCGAACTTTGAAACGAGAAATTCGGTCAGAGAAAGGAAGGCAATTTGAATCTTTCTTTTTGCAACGAAATTTTTTTTGTTGCTTTTGATAGTTTTTATGTATTTAATTACTTTAATGCTTTTGATGTCCAAGAAATTTTGAAAAATTGATATGTGGGTCATTACAGAAATAAGGGCTAAGTAAGATAAGCCCTGATGAGCTCCACATACAGGAAAGGCTATGATGATGTGGCTTAACGTGGGCCATTTATTCCATTTTATTGTGATTTACTCATTTGAATTCTGAACTCAATGGAAGGGTTTGATTTTGCATTTGAGGCCTAATTTTTAAGATATTAAATTAAATGATTATTTTATCATTTAATTAAGTTTTAATTGAATTATTATTCATTTTCAAATAATTTTCTACTTACTAGTCATGTCGAGACTAACCTATTATTTTTATAGGTATACCAAATCAAGTGAAACACTAACATTTTTAGGATTTACAAGAAAATTTTCAAGAATAATTATTTCTATTTATTTATTTTAATAGCATGTATTGAGAATGATAGACTCGTAAAATTTCTTTTTTTTATGCCTTGATGTAATAATGAGAACATGACTAGTGAAAGTGAAATTTTGAAATTTTTATGAAGTTATAATAATTAATTTCGTCATAAATGTGTGATTGATCTTGAAAAATTGCATTAAATACACAGTCGAGATCACTTTTCTAGACCGGTATATTACAATAAACAAAGGACAAATAGATAAATAGAAGTAACTAAACTATATAAAAAATTAAATATTGCTGAAATTTTAATTATTAATTGTCAAAAATAGCATAACAAAATCCATACAACTAACTCCATTTAAGTGAAAAATATTTATAATGATGTTTGGATCATTTGGCATGAGGTAAGCATAATAAGAAAATTTTTGCAAAAATAATTCTTAAAAAAATGAAAGAATGATATAACATAATAAGAATAATAATTAGGAATAATTAAAGAAAATAAGTATAAAATAGATAGAAAATTTGTAAGGAAAGATATTAAAAAATCACCCTGCACTTGATCAAATGTTTTTTTTTTCATTTTCACTGATCAAAAAAATTAAAAAACAAGTTACGAAAATTCATATATAAAAAATACATTCTTAAGCCCACATATTAGTGCTAAAAGATTTAACAAAAAAAAAAAACAGTGTCACGTAAAGTGCAAACCTTTGCATTGGATCAAGGATCGCAATCCCATGCGGGTGCAAGTGCACCCTAGCGCACTGACCTATTTTTTATTTTTTATTTTTTTTTAAATTTTTTATGCAAATATTAATCTATGTGTATTTAACATGTGTATTGATTTTTACCATTTTTGGAGTATTTTATATCTTTATTTCTTATTTTTAAAAATCAGTAACATTTCAGATAAGCATAAAAATTTTTTTTTTTTTAAAAAAAGTGTTAATGCACCTAAGTACATGGGATCTCAATCCTTGGATCAAGCCCGCTCTTTTACCTTGTGTGTTGCCAATCTATTATATGAATTGATAAGTTAAAGAGGTTGATTAATCAACTTAACGGATTAGACAAACTCAAATAATAATCAACCATTTATTTAAGTGGGTTAAAGATTACAATCATAATCCGCTCCAGACCAAGTTCTGTCAGCCGAGTCAAGAGTTAACCAAACCCAATTACACCTCCACGGGTGAGATTGAGAACAATGCTATAAACAAAGTTCACAAACGCATTTGAAAAACCAATAGTCGTGAAATGAAAATTGCAAAAATATAATGAGTTGGGATGGGCAAAGGCAAATACCCCAAAGGGGGAAAAAGTCCAATCATCCTGGGCTTGCAGGAAATTTTTACTTCAGTAGACCAGGTGTAGAATATACAGATTTTGGAGCTGTATAGAGCTAAGATGAGATGAAAATGTAGGATGAAAAAATTGATATTATATATTAGTAATGATAAAATTATATTCAAAATGAAAAAGTAAATTGTTGGTTTTGGAAAACGGGATAAAATTTTTTGAAAAGGTGAGATGTGAACAAACCCGAGTTCATTCCCAGTTTCATATCATGCTATCAATGGTTTCAATGATTTTAACTCAATGGTGGCCACAAGACAGGTGCCGACGAATCTGCTGGGTCACCAAAAAGTGTCATATCATCCACAATTTTAAAAACCCGACAAAAACTAATTAATTTATGAATTTCTCCCTCAAGAAATATTTGGAGGAAGGAGGAGGCTACACTTCTCTAGCTGCCGTTTTCTATCGCGTAGTCACAGCAACCTCTTTCAAACAATTCCCCCCAGGACTCCCCCCTCTCTTTCCCTTTTTCAGTTGAAGGATAGGACAGGGCTCACATTGGATTTGATGACGGCTTTCTTTTTTTCTCACACGGATCCTTCATTGGCGCTGCTACTCCCTCCTCTTCTAGTCGCGGTAGTGTTCTTCAATATCTGTTAAATAAATACAAGACGAGAAATAAAAAATTATCACAAAATTCAAGATAAATCATCTTCTAATGGTCATGCATGATGCCATGGCCGCATGATAATAGTGGGCTTTAGCATTTCTAAAACGCGTACGTGCTTAGGTTTCGGAGTGCAACTTGGCATCGGGTCGGTTTGAACTCGCTCGACCCAACCCAAGAGAACCTGAAATTAATACTGAATTTACACTAACCTGATACCAAAACCCTACCTAATCTGAACCCGATATTTTCTCTAATTTATTAAAATATTTATATTTTTTTATGCATTAAGTATTTTAACTATATTTATGATAGAAGTTATTCCATATAATCACAACTTAATTAAATATGATCATAAGTCATATAAATATGATCACATGTAAATTATTTGTGCTAATGCAATAGTGTTTAAAAAAATTCTTATTTCTATTGATTTAAGAATAACCCAAATTTCAACCTAAAACCAATGCAACCCGACCCGATCTTGGATTCATATAAACTCGGCAACCTTATGTTTTGTGTTTACCCAAATCTGATACAACCCAACCTTAGTTGCACTCTTACTTAGGTTATGAAGAAATGAAAACACATTTGATTTTGAACCTAATTAATAGTCAATGCAAAACGCAATGTGAAATCATGTCACTTGAATATATCCAAGAATATGAAAATGAATAATATAGTTGGTTTGGATATGATAAAAGATAGGAGTATGAGGGTGCACTAAGCTTCTTTTTGCAAATACCTCATGTTAAAAAAAAATTTTACACAACTATTAATCTAAATGTGTTTAACATGTTTATTAATTTATATCATTTTTGGATATTTGTGTATATTTTTTTGAATTTTTTAAAAAACATTGGCATTTTAAATTACTAAAAATACCATTGATTTTTTAAAAATCTAAAAAAAATCTATAAATTATCAAAAATTGTAAAAATTGATTTAAATGTTAAATACACTTAAATTAACCATTGTCAAAAAATTTTCATAAAAATGGGTTAACTGCACCTAGGTGCACCGAACCGGAGTACACCTAGGTGCATTTAGGCAAAACCCTTAAAAGATATAACTAGCCCATTTCCCAATTATATTACCCTTAGATAAATGAGATTTTTTAATAAATCGAAAATACCCACTGGGTGCATAAATTGTATGTCCATCAAATACCCATAATGCTGACAGTGACAACATTGATACCCTACAAGCATCTAGTGCCAAAGAAAACGAAAAGGATAAAAAAAGCAGGAAACGATAATAATTCTTTCCTGCCCTCGTGATGGCTGCCATCTCCAGCGAGTCACAACACCCCTTGTTTTTGAAAAATTTATAATAAAAATACTAATCTATGTTTATATTATGTATAAAAACAAGTTTTATTAATTTTAGACAGTATATATTTATTTTATATTTTTAAATAATGATAAAATAATGCTATTGTAGTCATTTTTATGGGAATGATCACAATATTTCAACGTTTAAAAATTGGAAAAAGACAGTATTCTAGACTAGTCTAGAAAGAGATGTTGTGGTCTATGGATCTATTATCTATAAAAGTTTTACGAATGTTGAAGACGTTTATATATTTATTTTGTAATTTTATACGAGGGTATTGTATTGTAGTCATTTTTACACGTAAATAAATATATATTTAAACATAGTAAATTTTAATTTGTACAATATTAATCTAGATTAAGAGTCTTACTGAAAAATAGTATCTCAGACTCGTCGAGGCTGGGCCCAGTCTGAGAAGATCACAGCCCTTATTTCCCTCGGTGACCACCACAGCCATTATCCAAATCACTGATCCAGTCTGGCCAACTGATTTCTACCATCGGATTCAGGTAGGCCACCTCCAAAAATTCCATATCCCCCAGGCCCAGGCAGAGATGGGTGATGATGTGGCACAGCCATGATGGATGGAGGATGGCCATGGGTATCCATGCACGCGTGTATGTCAGTGACAAGTCATTTAAGAATTCAGACACCTAAAAGTGGCCCCCCAATAAGAGCAAATCCAATCGTTGATAATATCTACAGTGACGAAGGAAGAGGCATGGCCCCCCAAAGAGAAACATTCCATTTCATGATGATGATGATGGATGGGGCAAGATGATGGCATACATGTCTAAGCATCTGGTTCTCGTTCTGCAACGTCGACAGCCGCTCTTCCAGCTCCGAATTCTTCGTCTCCAGCTCCTTCACCTTCGCCTCCAGCTCATTCAAGTAAGCCTTCTTTCTCTCCCTTGCTTGCTGAGCCGACACTCGGTTTCTCAGCAGCCTGCCCAAATGACAGAAATGCCCCTGCTCAGATTGCCGGAGCAATACGCCGGCCAATGAAGGTCGCCGGAAGTCCGTACCTTTTCAACCGCTTGTGCTCTTTGTCCGCCGGACTCCTCCCCCTCTTCCTTTGCCCCGTTTCCGACGTCAACGCCTGTCCCCGTTCCGGCCCCGCGGCCGAGCCCGCTTCCCGGCTTGATGTCGAAGGGCCGGCAGTTTCCCTGCCGATTTCCGGCACTCTTCTGATCTCTTCATCGCTTTCGACGCCTTCCCCTGTGCAAAAAACAAGAATTCGGTGACCCAAACCAAAGAAATACCGCCCGTTTAGAAAAAAATCGCGTTTTCCAACGAGAAAACAGGGGCCCCAAAAAGGAGCAAAAATTAATTGGATTCCGAAAGTTCGGTCCAAATTCATCGATTTCCGCAGACAAAAAACCTTCCAACTTCACTTCCATCAACACCCATTTCAAATTGGCACCGAAAAAAAGCAAAAAATCTAGTTTTCGGGATAGAACAGATCCGAAATGATTTTAAAAAAATTAAAATCTATCATTTTAACTGAAAAAGGAAAACCCAATAAGAGAGGAGCTCACCCTCTTTCAGTTCCATCTGCAGAGCCGAGCTGGAAGATCGTTCGCTGCTAGAAGGAAGCGAATTCGTAGCTTGCTCCTGCATGATTTGGCGATGGCCGAGGAGAAAGATTTGGTTTTTGTTTTCATTTTCGCGACGTCGAGAATGGGCGGGTTATTTTATTACTGTACCGTCGGAAGAGTTTGGAGGAGCGATCGGAGCCGTCGGATTGCAGTTCCATCCAACGGCTCTGAAGTGGTGAACGTGGTCGCTGGGGAGCCGTGAAGGCGGCTGAGGAATCCAAAGGCGGAGTACAAAAGAACGTGGGCTGACGACATCCGTCCGATCTAGAAACGAGATCGAAGGCTGGAGAAACGGGGTTTCGATACTCCGCCTGCTCATTCCGCTTCATACTCCAGCGAGTCATTTGCACGTTGGCAAGGTCTTTCTCAGTCGTAACTCATAACGGTGTGTCCCGGAAAAGCTGCTGGGAAAAAAAAAAGAAGCGAAACAGTGATAATGAGAAAAAATTTGAAAAAATGAGAAAGGATGTGATACATTAGAGTAACGATAAAAAGCAAAAAAATGAGGTAAAATAAATATATTTAAGGTATGTTTGTCTAACCATAAGATTTTTAATTTCAAAATTTTTACTTTTCACAATTGGCTTTTTTAAAATTTTTCTTTATATCTATGTACAACTAACCTATTTTAAATCATTTTTATATAATTACCAATACAACTTACCTATCTATTTTAATTTTATTTTTTTTATCATCCCTTATTATCTCTACTATAATACATCATTTTCTCTTATTTTAAAAATTTTTATATAAAAAAATTTCATTTACAAATTTAATCACTTCCCAAATGCGCTCTACGTGTGTAGAAAAGAATAAAAAATCATTGAAATGTGTAAGTAATAATTAAGAAATAATATAATTAAATAAGTAAGATGACAAATTACTGAAGAGGAGTGGTAAAAAAATCAAATAATCTCGTGTCGTACTTTACATGACATAGCATACCCACAAACTTTGCGACAGTACAGAAGTGCAAGACATGGCCCCACAAGTTGGGCAGTCTTGCGTTCGAACCTCCGCAACAGCATTCTGAAGTGGTGCCGTTGTAAGTCTTATTAGCTTTGTGGGAGCCGTCCACCGGTGGAAATATTAGAAATAATATTCGAAAAAACTAGATAATTGTTAGTAAATTGTAAGAATGTCTTAGGATTTAATTGTAATACCAGTTGAGATTGTAACAATACAAATACTCTTAAAAAAACTTTGAGGTGGTGCTCTTCAAAAATAATATTTTAATAATAGTCAAATATGTCAAATCCCCTGAATTATTTCACAACCAAAATCCAAAAAAAGCCTGTTTTTAAGAAAATTGTTTAAATGCTTCGTTTTGGGTTTTTATTTAGATTTTAAGTTTGTTTCACTTTCCACTAATTTATAGTTTAAAAAAAAAAAGATTTCAATTCATTATAACACTGATTGAGTAAAGCTTACTGAGTAATGTAATCTGGCAAGTTCTCGGATACAATAAAGTTTGCTTATTGGAGAACGACTGTTTACTTTAACAAAATCTAATTAAACCGTCATTATCATTTGCAAAACTGAAATTCCTAACAATTATGTATATTTTTAATAATATTTACTTCTAAGTAATCTAATTTTTGAAGCCGTCGAGCAACGTTCATTAATATAGGCGATAAATAAGATTTTTTTTAAATAGTAATTAAATTAGATTTTATCAAAATGTACATTGTGATATAATTTTTAAAATCTAAAATTTTACGAATAACCAGATTCCTTGATCAATCACTGCGGCAGATATAACCCGAGTGGCCCACTGCCTGATGATTAGGCGCATTGTCCGTCAAGGTTTCCACCAATAAACCGCAGGAGCAGTATCAAGTATCAACCTCATCCCGTCGCAGGCGTACCATTCGCGCTAAGTCTCGATTCATCGCCCACGGCTCATATTGGTGGGTAAGAGCATATTTTTAATCTCACCATGTGTTGTGGGAGCGATAAAATTTTTTATGAAAAATTTAGGAAGTAAAAGTTTTTGAATTGAGAAAACATAATATAATATAATAAGAGTGACAATAAAAAATAAAGAAAATATACGGATACTTATGTATAAATGAATAAAAAATATAATAATTATATAGAATGATATGTAATATAAATTTGAAAATTAAGTAATTGTAGAGAATGAGAAGTTTTAGATTTAAAAAGTTTAGTCTGAAAAATTTTTAACGTAAAAGTTTTTAAATTTGAAGAAAATGATATGATATGGTAGGGGTGATTATGAGAAGTAAAAATAATAAAGTTAAAATAAACATGTTACTTGTATAAATAATTGTGTAAAAGTGATTAAAAAATAGGATAATTTGTACATGAAAATGTAGAAAAATAATTGAAAAATATTGTAGTTATGAATAATGAAAAATTTTAACTTGATAGTTTTTTCTTATTGTCAAACATACCTTTAGTTTATCTAAAAAAGTTCAACATTAATCCATTTATTAACTTAATTAAAAAAAATCAATTCTAACCCTTTTATAACTTATTTAATAAACAGATTAACGAGTTGTTAATGAGTTACATATATGTTGAAAGCAAGTCAAACCAAGCTAATTTTAAGTTAATCATGCGTTGTTTATAATTATTGTAGTGAATCGATCTACATTCAAGGGATACATGGCATGATCTAATTTTTAGTGGGAGAATAGAGTAAGTTTGATGCACCAACACGAAGAAGAACAATAACTTGATAAGACAAAAAGAAAATAGTAGAGAGGAAAAAATAATGATCAAAGATAGAGAGAAAGATGAATGCAAGTAGAGAAATTAGAGAAAAAAGTGAAAGCAAAAAAAGAGATGAAGAAGGGAGTGATTGAGGGGAAAAGAAAGAGGGGCAATGATGAAAAGAAAATTTTTTTTAGCAGTACTCACAAGCGATAGCAATGCCACGACATAATAACAACGGAGACTCAATGGAGTCAAAAATCGGAGGAAAATATATATCTCATGGGTTATAAATGGGTTGATGAATTAAGAACGGGTCATTAAACAGGTTCGCGAGTTGTGATATCTCAAGCCCAGCCTATTTATTTATTTAAATAGTTAAATGAATTTGCAGATTACAAATTATTTATTCAAAAATTTCAACCCTGCTCATTTATAAATGCTTTAAACGGGCAGATTAACAACTTGACGGTGAACATTAACATCCCCAGCTACCTATGCAGTTCGGTGCCTGCGTCCGGCCGTGTATCATCGCTGCGCTGTGCCCGAGCACAGATTTTTATCGTTGGAGAGATATTTCTGACTTCTGTCTGGAACTCACTGTGCGGGAAAACGACGCGGCGTCGCACCGCATCCTATGAGCTTTTGGCTCCGGCCCTTCTTATTTTTTAAAAAAAGTTTTTTACGTAAGGGTATTTAGATTAAAAAGTTTTTTAAATGCGTTTTTTGAGCCTGGGTTAACACTTCACTTCCAACCCTACTTTCTATATAATTATTTGGTAATTTTTCTTTGGAATTATCTTATCTCTTTTACGTTTAAGCATCTCTTGTGATATCGCTTCACTCTTTCATTTTTATAAAATATTTTCATAATTGTCACGAACAAACGCATCTATATTTTTAAGATATTAGTTACATTATGGCCATAAATCTTATTCCCATAAATCTTATTCATATTTTTAAATATTATCATCCATTTATGCACAAATTAGAATTTGTTTATACTTTTGTGAAACTTTACTTTTATATAACCTCATCTATTTTTTGTACTTTTTACTTTGATGATTAATATAAAAAACTTTTGATTAGTGGGTCGTATGAAAAACCAGATATTTCTTTTTGAAGTCCATAAGTTCTTTGCCATAACATCGTTGATTTCAACGGCATTGACTAAGAACAGAAAATCGTTTTAGAACCGTCATCTGCAAATGAGATTGATCAACGGGTTTAGATTTTTCATTGGAAGAGGTTAGATAGAAAGGAAGTTTCACATAACCATTCTTATATACATATATAGATTTTAAGATATTAATCGTTGATGAAAATTCAATCAATTCATTGTATTTAGCACCATTTGTTTGGCTAGAAGATCAAATTTTATCCAAATTAAGTATGTGCATGGGTCACATTTACTCAAAAGTATATATTTATATGTAAATTACGAAAAATGCTTAAATTCATTCACACATATCTTAGAATATAACAATACTTTATAAGATTATTTATCTATATATTATTGATATTTTAAATGGTTCAGATGGAAAACTACTTTAAAGTTGATATTTTAGTATTAAACTATTTTATCACGTGATTTTACACATTTATACATGAGACTCATGTATAATAAAATGTAAAAAATAAAAAAGTTTTTATAATACTATAAATGATGCTAAACACAATGGATGAAGCGGATTTTTTATCAATCATCAAAATTTAAAAAATTAAGAGAGTTATATGGAAATGGAATTGCATAGAAACAAGACCGAATATATATATATATATATATATCACATGTACATCCGCTTGAGTTACAATCTATTTTCTCTTCGGTGGTTAATTTATTATATTTAGTAATATTTACATTATCATGTAAATCTATCATTTGTCTAGTATTAGCGTGCATGAGTTCTATCTATAAATATATGGAGTCAAAATAATAAAATAATTTTATGCTAAATATCAAATTTAAATTTGTATTTTTAGTATATAAATGGTCTAAAATATTTTTACTACATGTGTAAATGATTTCGTAAAATATTATTATACTCTAAACATGTATAAATGCATCGAAGTATATTTCATAATTTGCGTATGAATATATTTTTAAGTAAATGTAACCATACACATGTTTGAATATGTATTTGCGAAAATTCATCTCACGTCCATGACATTTGCTTTTCATTTCTTATATAACAAAAATATTTTATAAGTTTCTATATTTATAACATTTCACTCTAAACTTCTCTACTACCAGGTCGTCGATATTAACATTATCTATCATCTTAAAAAATGATTTTACTTATTTCAAATTTCTCTATTAAGACAACTAACCTTAATATGACTCAAATTGATGATAATAAATCATCAATATATGACATTAATGATTCAAGAGTCATATTAAAACTGAATTATTTTAATTAAAAAATTTAGAGGGCTGAAAGTATCTTTTCAATAAGAAAGATAACAAATATATAAATAGCATTAGTATAATATAAATTTATGGTGAAATATTATAAGCATAGGAGTGGATGTATTAGGAATTAAATGCAAATATTGACAGTAAAGAAGGAATTGTTTGCATATATTTTTAAGAAAATATGATCATGCACTTCTTTAATTTAGATAAAACTTACTTTCCTAGTTAAACTAATGATGCCAAATATATTGTATGAGATATTCATCAATCATCACATTGAAAAAAATAAATAAGGTTCCATGAAACTGCTCATATAACTTTATTACATATTAAATATGTATCTTTAAATGTGAGAATAAGATAAGTTTCGCCAATATGCTTTTACTCCATGCCTTACATAAAACCTAAATCCTTCATACGTAATTATTAAAATATAAAACTATCACAACATGTTTAAAAAACATTCTTTACAGAAGAAAGGGACATATTGATTTAGATTTTAGCTATGGGTGTTTTGGTAAAAAAAACATTAACAAAACTAATGACGTTGTCATGTTTAGAAACTTGGAGCAAAAAATTAAAATGGGGGTCAAATTTGCATATGTGTGTGGTTATATCTTGAAACACAGATAAAAATTATGGTCATATTTGGTATAATACTTTTAATACTAGTTAAGATGAAGTGGAAGCAGTCAAATATTCTATAGCTTATGATTGCATAATGTAATCCTATGCAAAATGAGACCTCCTTGATATATCTACCCACCAATTATATTTAGAATCATGGTTTTCATTAATATACCAATTTTCATCTAAATCAACATGTGTGTGAGCCAGTCGGTTGGTCACCAGCTGGCCGTCAGAGGCGTTGACAGGCACTGGTGCGGGTTCGAATCCCGTTTCGGGATTTCGACCACAAATGATGAGGTGTAGTGGGAGCAGTTGTCTTCCGGTAGGTTGTTGGAAGCTGTGTCTTCCTATTTCTTCGGTGGAGCTGTGTCTCCAAATTTCTTTGTGGGAGTTGTGGGTATTCCCAGATTTGTAAGAATGTCTCAGATCTTCAAGTATACTATGTGTTGAGATGTATGTAAAAATATGTACCAATCAAAAAAAAAAACATGTGTGTGAGCCCCATTTTAAAATGGAGCAAAATCAAGCTAATAAATTAATTTATATAAATATTAATTTTAAAGTTGTATTTTTAACATCTAAATTATGATCGTTATATGGATAAGAGATTATATAAAGTATAATAGACCTATTTTGCAATGGGCTGCAACGTCATTTTAGTATAGTTAGTCTACACCAGATATGTTCTCTCTCATGTGTATATATGTATTTGATATATACACAACCCCTTAAAAATTGATATTTTGTATTAAATCATTTTATCATAGTGATTTTACACATTTAGAAATGGGACTCATAAATAATAATTCTAAATAAATGAAAGAGTTTTTATAATGAGCTCTACTTTTATATAATTAGGTTACATATAAGTGGTCCCATATAACCCCTTAATTTTCAAGATATTGATCATTGATTTAAAATCAAATCGAATCAATTCATTGTATTTAACATTACTTATTTATCTATGAGACCAAGTTTCATCCAAATCAAATATGCACATAGATCACTTTTGCTCAAATATATATATATATATATTCACGTGTAAATTATGAAAAATTGCTTAATACCATTCAAATGTGTATTAAAATATAATAATATTTTACACAATTATTTATCCATATACTAGCGATATTTTAGATAGTTTAGATGATAAAAAAACTACTTTAAAATTGATATTTTAGCATTAAATTATTTTATTATATTGACTTTATATATTTATAGATGAGACCCATATACAATTAAATTTAAAAAATAAAAAAGTTTTCAAGATATTATAAATGATACTAAATACAATGGATGAGATAAATTTTTCTGCAACTATCAAGATTTTAAAAATAGAAGAGGTTACATAGAAAATAGGTTTCATAAAAGTGAACCCATTTTATAATAATATAAACGATATTAAATAAAATAATTGAGTGTATTTTTCGTCAACAATCAACATATAAAAAAAATGAAAAGATTAGGTTGAAGAGAAATTTAATAAAAGCATTGTAAGTCTATAGAATTATGGTACTTCTGTGACAACAAATTGATTCATAATTAACAAGATTGGTAACTATTTGATTCTAAAATCGTTATAGTTGGTTTGTAGTGTGTGCTCAGTAACAACGAAAAAGCGGTATCAACAATGAAAATATATAGTGTGCACATGGGACAAGTCAATAATGACTATAATGCTATTAAATTTTGTTGTAAAAAAATCCAACTTTGTTGTTATGTTTTGACAAATCTAAGACACTTATTATGCTCGTTAATCTTTATTTAGTTGTTAGGGGTGAGTTTGACAAGCAAGAAAATTTTACATTCTTTTCACAGTTTTTACACAATTAGTATACTTTATACGTACGTGACCGAACGCACACAGGTGCATTTAGCATCGCTGCACCTTGGTGCATTTCATTTATTTTTTATTTTTTTGAATTTTTTTATACAACCATTAATTTAGGTGTATATAATATGTTTATCAATTTACAAAATGCTACTGATTTTAGAAAATCAAAAATAAATATCTAAAAGTCTTCAAAAATGATAAAATTGATACACATGTTAAATATACTTAAATAATATTTATATAAAAAATTTAAAAAAATATAGAAAAATAAGTTTTCATACCCGGGTACATTGAAGTTTAGTGCAACTGGGTGCACTCTATCACAACTCTACTTTATAATGAGAATTCATCTAGTACAAACGAACTGTACCATAATTACATACGAACCACTACAAAATGGGCCTTATATATATTACTTTGCACAATCATTTATCTATATAAATAACATACTTTAGACGGTTTAGATCTTGAAAAGACTACTTTAAAGTTTTAAATTGATTTTTACAGTAAACTATTTTATTACGTTAATTTTATATTGTTTTAAGATGGAGCATATGCACATGCTAAATTTTGGACAAAAATTTGTATGATGGTAGAATAAATAATTTTAAATACAATGAGTGGAGTATATATTAATTTTAATACATATGGGGCTCATTTCGACAAATTGTATTATACGTAATTGCGACTCAATCTGTCTGCACTTTAATAATTTCCATCTATCATTATACTTCATAATTATTTTTTATATTTTTTATATAACTATTCTATCTATTTAAAGCTTATAAACTTTACTCCTAATCATTACCCTATTATATTACTTTATTATTTTACTTTTCTATCAATTACCCCCTCTAAAATTTTTTTCCTTCTTCCCAAATGCAGCCTGCATCAAATTACTTCGAAATATAAGTGCAACTAGAGTATAATTAAGCCCAAATTGGCCCATCAAATTTAAAATTATAAATGTTTAAATTTAGCCATTTCGGAATATGGAACTAAGCAATCTAATTGAAAAAATAAGTTTAAGACTAGGATTCAACCAAATACAAACTCGAGCATGAGTTTCATTTTATATTTAATATAAAATATATTGGGTTACATTTTGATGTAACTAGGTTATATAAAAATGAAGCCATATAACTCTTTTGATTTTTAAGATTTTGATTGTTAATGAAAATTCAATTCATTCATTGTATTAACATTATTTTTCTTATCTAGGAGACCATTATCCTGATCAAGTATATTAATGGTCACGTTTGTTGAAATATATGCATATTCATGTGTAAATTATGAAAAATTTATTTACGCATATATTAGAATGTTATTATAGAATCATCTATCCATGTACAATGATATTTTAGGTGGTTTAGATATTGAAAATATAACATTAAAATTGATATTTAACATTAAACTGTTTTATTGGGTTGATTTCCAATGAGGCCCATGCATAGCGATTTTAGACAAATAAAAAGGTTTTCAAAATACTATAAATGATATTAAACACAATAGACACAGTGAATTTTTTATCAACCATTAAGATATTAAAAATAAAAAGAGTCACATAGAAAAAGAGATTCATAGCGGTGAAACCAAAATATATTATATACATAATACTTAAATGATTTTTTCATATTAGTTAATTTTAATTTATTTGTATTTATGTTTATTATGTTGCAATTTTATTATAGATAAATTATATAATTTTCATTTACATTTGTTTTTATCTTTATATTATTTATTTTTTTATCCATTTGCTATCTTTGGATGACTTTAGGAGATGTCTTTACTCATTGTGAACCTTAGATCTCCTTATCCTAACCCATGTTAGCCGCTTGGTCATTTAAATAGTGACTATATTATTTACTTTCGAGTTCAATAATTTTTTTTATCTTGTTTTGAAAGGTTAAATTTTCCTCTATAAATATATTATATATTACTTTTTAAAATTGTAGTTAGGCAATATAATAATAATTATTATTGCTTACATTATTGATTGTTATTGTATACTTGCACAAAATTTTTAACTTGTCACTCTTAAATTAAAAAAAAATGGTCAACATATATTCTAATTTAAAACTCAACTCAAAACTGATTTTTACAAATAAAGTTAGAGTTTAAATTTTACAAGTAAATTTAAAGTTAAAATTGGGATTAAATTTTTAGGAATAGAATTATAATGAAGGTAGGAGAATTTAGGTTTGAGTTGGAATGAAAGTGTTAGTGAGCTTAATCAATACAACTTAAGAAGATGACACTGAACTCCAATAAAGCATTCAACCAAGGTGATTTTTAGAGTATTAATTAAATGATATAAAAAATATGATTTGGATTTATCAAAAAACAACATGATTTGCAACAATCAAGAACTACACTTTGGACGGTAGGACACTTTATAAATTTATGGCTATGTTTTAGCTATTTAAGTTGCCAACTGGACTCTTTAAATTATAGAATATTGCTAAATGAATATCCATATTAAATGCCTATAGAATGTATAGAAAAAGAGCGGATAGCCGTGAATATTCGCCGTTCATTTTTGGTTTCTGCGGAACAAGCTCAAAGAGGAGGGATCTCAACCGAAAATATCGGAAACCTTGGCCTGGTGAGCAGAGTACCTTAATCAACACCATACAACAAAACTGATGGTCCAATCGGGGTCTTTGGGTATAGCCATGGTAACCAGATGGGTCAAACCGCCCCAGGGGTTTGTCAAGATAAACACGGATGCCCAAAGCCTCAGGGAATGGGATGAATTCGGATGCGCGGCCGTGATTAGAGATTCCAGGGGTTCATTTATTGCAGCTAGTGGATGGAGGCGGTCAGGGGCAAGGGAGCCATTACTTATTGAAGCGACTGCCTTTCTTTTGGGAATCAAATGAGCTACTCAACTGAACATTAGACATGTGCTATTTGAGATCGACTCTCTATTATTGTGCAACTATCTGTCCAATTAGGAACCTATCTCCTTTCCGGTGGGTCTTATTATTGATGAAATCAGGTCGATTCTCATTATGAATGATTTCTTTTCAGTTCATCATTGCGCATTTCCTAGCCGAATTGGTCTCGGTATCTCCTTCGGACCATATGTCATGGTGGGGTGTTCCACCCCAAGCTGTGATTGAAAAACTTTGTACAAACAATTTTTTAGCAATAAATTACTTGGATTCCTCTATCCCTATACCGTTTCAAATCGAAATGGAGTAGGGATAAAGACTATCCTTTTATAAAAAAAAAAGTCTTCTTAGGGTGCAATTGTATGCACACAGGTGCATTAAGTGTACTACATTTTTTTAAAAAAAATTTTTGAAATTTTTTTTATGAAGTTGTTAATCTAAGTGTATTTAATATATGTATCAATTTTTAAAGCATCACTAACTTTTAAAAATTACAAAAAATCTAAAAATCTCTAAAAATAGTAAAAATTGATAGACATATTAAATATATTTAGATTAACAATTGCATAAAAAAATTTTAAACAAATAAAAAAATACTATATACACCCGAGTGCATTGAGGCTCACTGCAATCGGGTGCATACAACTACACCCTGTCTTCTTCGTGGGTTGTGAAAAGTAAAATCCACCATTTAACATATATAGTTACATGTCACCATTCAGTTGTCACAGCTCAAATCCAAGACTCTTATGCCTAGTTACACTATTTTCATGATGAAAGAAAATGAAATCACTAAAGTGCGTTTACTCAACCTATCCCATGCAGACATATTGCACCATAGTTATGGTGCAGTTGGCTATAAAATAGGCTATATACATTAAAATGTATAACTTTATATAATCACTTATTCATATAAAAATCGTACTTTAGACGGTTTAGATGTTGAAAATATCACTTTAAACTTAATATATACATTAAATTATTTTATTACGTTCATTTTGTATCATTTTAAGACGGAGTGTATACATATGTTGGATTTGGGTGAAAATCGGTATGTTAATAAAGTGAATAATTCTAAATACAATTGGTGAAGTATATTTTTCATTCATGATCAAATGGCCCCCATAGTGCATGGACTTTCGAATGCACTTGATTATTTTTCATATATATATATATGAGTCCAGCTTTTATATATCTGAATGTACCAATTCACTTTGAAACTCTCATCTAATTTAGGTCATATTCTGATAACTTCATTAAACTCAATCCATCCATTATATTTAACACTACTTATTTTATTTAGATACAATAAATCATATCAATTGGATGTATTTGTATGTCATATTTTTAAAAAATATATGAAATTGTATACAAATTTAGAAAATCACTTGAATCCATATATCAAAATTTTAGAATATTATAAAATTTTATAGAATTATTAATCTAAGTAAGATGAATATTGCAAATATTTTAGATTTTAAATTGAGATCTCATGAGTATGCATAATAAATAAATTATTTTTAATGGATTTAAAGTCATTCTTAATTGATTGTTAATTCTGATAATGATGCAAGTTATGGATTGAGATAATTTTTTATATCTAAATAAAATAAATAACGCTAAATATAGTTAATGGATTGGATTTAACAAAATTATCAAAATAGGACCTAATCTAGATGGAAGTATCAAAGTGAATTGGTACATCCAGATGTATAAAAGTCAGAATATATATATATGTATGTATATAAGTACATATAAAAAGTAATAAAGACAAAATTTGTGAGTAATCATTTTGGATTTCATTTCGCAGCAACTTAAAATTTTTAAAATTTATTCTACAAATATTCAAAATGTACATGCTACTTGAAGGTCCAGTTTCAATGCATCTAATTTATGGTATTTAACATGTATAATAATTGTTACCATTTTTGAAGATTTTTAAATATTTTTTGGATTTTAAAAAACTAGTGGCATTTTAGTAATTTAAAATTACTAAAAAATGCCACTGATTTTTAAAAATTCAAAAAAATCTTAAAATCTTCAAAAATGGTAAATCTAGATTAGCATTCGTGTGAAAAGAGTTTTGAAAGAAATATTAAAAAAATAGAGTAATTTCAATGCACCCTGCTGTATTGAATCAGTTGCCTCATTTTATGGAACTTGTTTCAATGTAGAAGGGTACATTGAAATTTCGATGCACTCTATTGCAAAATCCCATTTTTATATTTTTTGAAACTCTTTTCACAAAAATGTTAATCTCAATATATTTATGTATATTAATTTTTACCATTTTTGGAGTTTTTAAATATTTTTTTGAATTTTTAAAACTCAGTGGCATTTTAGTAATGATAACAATAAATACACATATTAAATATACTTATATTAACAATTCCATGAAAAATTTTCAAAAAATATTAAAAAATGGATTTTGTAGCAGGGTGCATTGAAATTTCAATACACCTTGCTGCATTGAATCAACGCCTCTATTTTATAATGAGAGAAATATAATAAAAAAATTATTGAAAAGTAATAAATTAAAATGATGTAATGCGACAAAGATAATAAGTTTTTTTGATAAAGGAGGAAGCAAAACCCTCTTCCTCGTCTCCATCAGGTGAGAGACCTAGGTGGAGAAGATGGAAGAGTCTAAGTTAGGGGTGGGAATCGGGGCGGGTCGGGACGGGTCAGGGTTTGCCCAACCCTGACCCTACTTTTCAAAAACTTGGTTGACCCTTATTTTATACCGGGTCGGGACAAGGTTGGTTTGACCCTTACTTTTTTCTCCCAGGTCTAGGGACAAAATTCGGGTCAGTATCGGACTGGTTTCGGGATAGCGGGTCGGGTCAAAAATACGAGTCAAATACGATAATTTTCAAATTTTATATATCTATCAAACATAAGTATACATCTATACTAAATTTAAATATTAT
>JAXCLR010000081.1:22018353-22029622 GCA_035584095.1 Annona squamosa
AATGATGAGGAGTAAAGAGAATAAATTTAAAATAAATAGGTTAGTTGTATTGGTAGTTGTGTAGAAATGAATGAAAAATATAGTTGTTGTATAGAAAGATGTGTAAAAGATAATTAAAAAAAGAGTAAACATGAAAAGTGAAAAAGTTTTAAATTGAAAAGTTTTAACTTGACAACTTTTGAAAATTGCCAAACACACCCATAATCAACTTATTTTAACTGAATTTTCTTTATTTCTCATTATTACCCATATTATATCATTTCTGACATTTAAAAACTTTTGTTTAAAAAACTTTTTATTTAAAAGCTTTACCACTTTCCAAATAGATCCTTAGTAGTACAATTTTTGATGAAAAATTTTTTATGTGAAAATTTTTAAATGGATAAAAAATAATGTGATATGATAAGGATAATAATAATAAGTAAAAAGAATAAAGTTAAAAGGCTTTGCTTGTGGAGCCATATAACCTTTTCAAAATCTAAGATTTTGATTCTTTATGGAAAATCTAATCTATTTATTTGTATCAACATCATTTGTTTATCTAAGGGATCAAGTTTCATCTCAATTAAGTATGTTTATGGACTACATTTGTTAGAATATATATATATTCATATATAAATTATGAAAAATGCTAAAATATCAAGTTTAAAGTAATATTTTCGACATCTAAACCGTTTAAAATATCATTTCTACATAAATAAATGATTCTACAAAGTATTATTACATTCTAATACATGTATAAGTAAATCTAACCATTTTTCATAATTTATGCATGAATATATATATTTAAATAAATGGGGCCTATAAATATATTTGATTGTGGTAAGACTTGGTGTACTAAATAAACAAATGATGTTAAATACAATGAATGGATTTGATTTTTTATTAAAGATCAAAATCTTAGATTTTGAGGAAGTTACATAGGTCTACAACTGAAAGTTTAATAGATAAGTTAGTTGTATAAATAGTTATAGAGAAATGATTAGAAAGTAAGATAGTCACAGAGAAATATGTAAAAAAATAAATAAATAAAAAAGGATACTTGTAGAGATTGAAAAGTTTGGCTAGAAAAGTTTTTTATTTGCCAAACACTCCTAAATCTTTCAATTAACAACAATATTTATTTTGCAAAACATTCTAACATATGAGTTTAATATGCAAACACAAAAAGTACATGGCATACTTTGCAATTAGGGTACTTAAAAGGTCTAAAACAAAAAAAAATACAATCTAATATAACAAAATGAAAAATATCTTAAAATATGAAATTTTTTTTAGAGTATCTCTCATCTTAAATAAAAATTAAGTGTCTGTTAAATTTTGCAAACTCTAACAATAAATAATATTAAAAATTAATTATTATTTTATTCTAAAAGAAAAATGCAAGAAACTTCCTTTAAAACAACAAACAGTTTAATTTTTGAAAGTATTACTAACTTTAAATTCAAATAATTAACGTCTATTAAATTTGTAAATTTTAGAATTATTTATTATGAATATTTTATAAAAATATGAATAATATTTAATTGCTTTATTTAATTAAATGAATATTTAAAAATATGTTATAGCTATATTTTTATATTTTTAGTTCATAATACAAGAAGAATTCTAATATTATTTATCATGACAATCTACAAATCCAAATTTATTTATTTAGTGTTAGGAATATTTTAAAATAGTTTTTGATATTTTAAACCATTTTTTTGTCTATTATGTATTATATTATAATGAAAACCTTTAAGTTCTATAATTGCACAATTAAACATTGATATTTTTGTATTTACAGATTAAGCTCTGCAACCATTAACAAAAGGTTAACAATAGACTAGAAGTGTTACTCAGACTTTTGAAACTTCTAATCACCTCAAACTTAAACTTAATGTATGTACATAACAAAATCATAAGTTTAATCTAAACTCTTTTTATAAAAACTTGAATTCTAATTTTATTTATGAAAATCAAGCTACGGTTAAGCATGTTAGAATTTCGTTCCTATACTTGTTTGATATCAAACTTAGAAAAACTAGAAAAAAAAACTTAAATTCTAATTTTATTTATGAAAATCAGGCTACAGTTGAGTTTCTTAGAATTTCATTCCTATACTTATTTGATATCAAACTTATAAAAACTAGAAACATAAAATGATAACTTTTCAACTTAAAATAAGAAAATTTAAAGAATAGCGGTGTGTTTGGCAACAACAAAAAGCTATCAAGTTAAAACTTTTCAATCTAAAACTTTTCACTCTCCACAACTATTCTATTTTTTATTCATTTTTTCACATTTTTCTACAGAACTATCTTACTTTTCAATCATTTCTATACAACTACAAACACAACTAACCTATGTATTTCAACTTTATCTTATTTATTCATCATCATTACCCCTATCATATCACATTATTTGACAACTTCTCATCTCTATAACTTTTCATCAAAAATTTTATCCATTTTCAAGTACACTCTAAATAATCAAAATCTTATTGAAGTTTCTCTTTGTATCAAGTAGGCTAGTAGGTCTTTGTAGATTTCGTAAATCTAAATCATCAAAATGCATTTCATCAAAAAAATCATCAAAATGAATTTAGATATATATTTATGTTGATTGGTGAAATCTTAACTCATATTACAATGAAGCTATGATACAATTCTTACAATTCTTACAATTTTTCAAAGGAAAATTATAAGTTTTCAAATATTGATGAGGGAGACCACATGCTCTTAAATATTAAAAGGGAGATGAAGCTCCCAAGTCATGAAAACCCAAATTTGATACCGGGACATGCACTAAGAGAGGCATTGCCTCTAACCCCTTGCGCTAGTCGCAGGCGACCTGTTTACGATATTAAACACATGTTTATTAGAAAGATTTAATTTAATATATTAATTGGGAAATTTATTCAGCTAGGGAAGGCAAGAGAATTATGATACTTTCATAGCCAAGGATGGTGATAATGTGCATATTTTTATGTACATTCACAATTTTAATAAACGAAAGCTGCATTTCAAAAAGAAGATATCACGTGATAATTCTCATAAAAATAAATTTTTATACGTATTGTAATTAGATCAAGCTGCATTATTTTGGGGACATCAAATAAAATGATTTTGTTATTTTGAGATAAAATTGAAATTGTACATGTTAAATAAAATTAAAAAGGTAAAAAATAAACTAAAAATGTTTGTCATCTATTGAAATAAATTAAAGTAAATTACATGATGTATTCACGGCGCAATCACGCAAAAAGAAGGCAGCATGTGCACGAACATATATGTACTAGCAGAGCAACAAAAAACCTACACCTTCTTCTTCAACAAGATGAGTCATGGCAACCATCTCATCCACAACTGCGGGCTCAACTCCACCTTAGTTTTATCTGGACGACCAACTGAGTTTAAATACAAACACATAATCTTAGGGAGTAGATCACAATATACGTATTTAGAGAGTTCAAAACCCTGCGTGCTCGCTCTGTTCTTCTGCAACTATTCAATAATTTCATCTTAAACTCTTTCCTGGTAGTCATGATTTTCTCACCATAGTTATATCGATAAGGAATGCAGTCATTGTCCGTTTGGAGAGATATAGAAAAGAACTTCAGTGCTCCTTTATACAAACGATTTGACATCTTAATGACCAAACTAATTATTATTATTATTATTATTATTATTTCTGCATTCTAATATTATATATTTTCCCATAACTATATTATCTATTTTATATTATCTTTTTATGACTTATCATTATCTTATCGTACAATATCATTTTCTTATTTTTGTCAAAATTTTCCCATAAAAAATTTACCACTTTTTTCTTTTTTTATTCATATATATTACAACAATCTCATAGTTATCTCACTGATCAACTTAAAATTTTTTAAACTTTAACCTAACTAGTGGACACAGGTGGACGCACCCACAACCGGGGGAGAGAAATAATACCACCTTCGCTTACATTGCCACCACATGTATTTTGCTGGAGTTGGGGTTGGAACAGCAAACACCTATTTGATGGGCTCGTTCTGACAACTGAGGCAATGCCTTAGTGGCAATTTTTTTCTTACATCGTACCAAATAGATCCTTAGTGTCAACACAATGAGTGATATTATAGTAGATGCATTATAATTGTAGCAAATTTTTGGATTTTATTCATATACTTCAAAACTATTTTGTAAATAACTGTAGCTTAGATATTTCATTTGCAAATTCAACAAAAAATCATATAGTTCCTAGTCTATTTGTCCCTTATTAAAACTATCTTTCTTTTTAGTTTTCTAATCATATTCTAATTGAAAGAATGCGCCTGCAATTTTGAATATTCAAATCTTACAGGGCATATTTATAATTTTGGTAAACTGCGGGACACAGATATAATATTGATTAAACTTTGTAAGTGATTTTACCAAAAAAATTAAAATATTTGTACGAAAACTTCCAGTGCACTTAGGTTCATAATCTCCTTTTTGGACTTTTGCAAATTCATACTTAAAATGTTTGCAAATTTAACCATTTGTAAATTAGTAGGATTTGAAATTTGGAAAATCTTCAATGCTTCGGGTGAGTAGTCTCTTTTTTATTTTTTGGATTTTTGACATTCATCCGAGGACTCAAACATGAACTTTTTACGCAAATTTTTTGTTATTTCGATTATTTTAACCGTTTTTTTGAATTCTGAAAATACAAATTCGCATAAGAGAAGTTTTTATTCTCAACATACAAAAAATGAAAATTTTACACTTATAGAAAGTTCGTATTTGGCTAACTTAAGAATGCTAAACATTAATAATAATAAAAAAATGACTCCGGACAGCATGAGGATTGAAGCCAGTACTCCTATTTTCCTTTGGAAGAGCTCTTTGATTTTTTCATTGAAAATTTTCCGAAATTAATATTTTCTAATTTCGCATTTTACAGAATTAACCCTCCAATTTTGCAAAGTTACAAAGCTAACTCTGTAACTTCCTAAATTGCAAAACTAACTTTCTAACTAGAAGAGTTCTGCAAATTAAAATGTTCACAAGTGAGGGAAATTTTATTTAAATATTTGAAAATTTACATGTTTTACTTTAAGGGCTCTTTAAAGTTAGATGACAAGTTTTTAAATTTTGGAAAGGCAGAGGGTCATTTTAGCAAAAATCTCAAATGGAAAGTCAGAGCAATTTTGTCTTTAAAATAATAAACAACTGCTATTTTACATATATTTGCAAAACCACCCCGAAACTTAAAGATTATTTTTAGGAACATTCAACATACAAGAATAATTAATATAAAAAGTATAATTATGGATTAAAAAAGTTTAATTTGCAAATATATCCACTTAGTTTGATCAAAATTATAAATATACTCCTGTAGTTGTAGAAATTATAAATAACTCATATATAATTTAATTATAATTGCAAATAACCTTATGCTATTATAACATCATCAGGATGTATGTAGGCATATTTGCAAAAATATACAAACTATGTGAGTATATTTGTAATTTTAGAAATTAAGTGACATATTTAATTTTTACAAATAATCTTCATATAGTTTAACTATAATTGTAAATAATCCCATGTCATGATAATATAGTAATGACGTCATAATGACTTTAGGTTATTTGCAATTATGGTTAAACTATGTATGAGTTATTTATAATTTTTGAAACTGTGTAGTTATATTTACAATTTTGATCAAACTAAGTAGGCTTTTTGCAAATTACCCTTAAAATAAAGATATATTTTTCCAAGTGCAGCAACCCATTATCATTGCTAAAAATTTTAGACCCCACTAAATTGAAATGCAGTGAATGCGGGCTAAGCGTTATACACGCCCATGGCCACCATAAACTGTCCCCAGTATCGATGAAGATTAAACGTACGGCAACGCTATGGATACGACCTTTGTCTAATTAATTTGCACGTCCAATCATCAGATTCACATGCTTACGTGTGGCCCACCTAAATATTTGACAGCCTGATTTTGGACATCCGATCAGATCAAAATGCTTACGTGGAGCTGATAAGAGAAGGCAGCCATGCATGCCCTACAAGTTACGGTGGAGAGCGTGCACAGATGCAGTGTTTTCTGATATTTCGAAGATCTTTTTGCTGTGGATGACAAGACGCGATTTAGACCATTCTCCATTCGGCTCTCGTCTGACGCAAGCTTTTGTTATTTGCGACGCGTCCCCTTCAATCACGTGGCTTTCATACGTACCTTTCTTCCCATGATTGGCTGGAGAAAAAAACAAACACGCCCAATCTCATCATCCATCCGCTCCTTCCAAGCAAAGATCCGATTTGCAAAATTCAGGGGACGTTTGTGGGAATGGGCATGGACGGGAGTTTGGGACAACCGAATTGGAAATTAATCATCACTTAAATAATAATCATATTTTTTCATTTTTTAATTTATATTTCAATCCTTTTTTCTAGTAATTACCATCAATTATATCTTTTTATTCAAACTTCATCTCTATTATTTCCTATTAATCACATAATTCTTAAAATATATATATTTTTCCATTCCACCAAATCCCACGAAATTTTGCCATTCGATTTTCCCGAACAAGCCCTAGATTTAAATTAAAAATCTTGGAAAGTTTTTTGCAAATATCCCATCCGGGTCATGGTTAATGAGCTGATGGCTAATAAGCGGTTAAATCCAAATAAGCAAAGAACGTTTAATACAGTCCAAATAAAATGACTTAAATTAATAAGTTATGTTTGACATAGCTGAAGTTGGATTAGTGCAATAACATTAAAATGATTAAAATGCCCTAGAATATGTCTATGACATAACATATAAAATGTTGACTAAGATAAAAAATAAAACATTTATAGTTAAACAAGGAACGGGACACTCTATCATGTAAATCCTTTTTTTTTTTAAGAAAAACTGAATTGATATCAATATAATATGAATTAGCATCAAATTGTTATCAGATGGTTAAAGGTATTTTCATAACTAAGATGAGCATGAGATAAGATGAGATGTTATATTTTCCAAAAAAACACTTTTCCATTTCAAAAAGTAATAATCTCTTTTTTTATTTTCAATACACTTTTACTAAATCCTATTATACTTTTACTCATTCCCAATACATTCTCATCCAAGTCTTTTAGCTTTTTTATTCCTAATTTCTTTAGTGTGATCCGTGTAAAAGTGAAACTTCTCGGTACTCTTAAGACAATCATAGCGGGAAGAATGGGAGGGAAATACTAATATGCATAACATTATTTTTTAAGGAAGAATATTTGATAAGCCCAAAGTTGCTTACGGCAAGAGATACCATTGTTTCAAATTGCGCTCTGATATTAATGTTGAGTGCTTAGTGAGCTTGTTCAACTCCGAAAACCAGCTCAAGAAGTTAAGCTTTCCTTATATTTACAATCAAGTACTCAGCCCCTTCCACAATCGTGGAGAATATCCCAACATTGCGTCAAAAGCCCAACTACAGCTATAGTTAGAACAAGCCCAATTAAGAGAAAGAAAAATGAAGACATGCATTAAGTGAGCTAAAATTCACCACAAAGCAGTAAATGAAGCAATATTGATTACAAAAATAAAAGATGCAAGACTTCTACAATTATATGTTGCATTTGGATGCTAGATCATATATATATTAAAAATATTCATGATCAGAATTTCCGGTGAGCATCACTGAAATGACCTCACATGATTATCAAATCATAATCTACTCCACCCATTATATTTAGAAGAATATATTCTATTACCATACCAATTTTCATCTCAATCAGATATGTATATGAGCCCCATCTGAAAATGGTACAAATTCAACATAATAAAATAGCTTGATATAAATAACAACTTTAAAGTGACTTTTTCAACATGTAAATCATTTGCTATAAAATTTATATATGGATAAAATGATTATATAGCTGCACCGGAACAGCGGTACATTTGATCAACAATGAGCCCCACACATATTAGAATGCAATAAAACTTTATACAATCATTTATCCATATATATGTGTGAGCTGTTCCGGTGTAGCACAGCAGTACATTTAATAAAAAATGGGCCCCATACATATTAGAATGCAATGAAACTTTATACAATCATTTATATATATATATATTTTATAGCAAATGGTTTACATGTTGAAAAACTACTTTAAAGTTGTTGTTTACATTAAACTATTTTATTATATTGAATTTGTACCATTTTTAAATGGGGGCCATATACATATTTGATTGGGATGAAATTGGTATGGTAATAAAATACATTATTCTAAATACAATGAGAGGAGTAAATTATGATTTAATAATCATGTGGGATCCATTTTAGCGTTGCTGCACCTGAATATTATGTATATAGAGAGGGTTGTTCCAGTGCAGCACAACTGGGCCGGAACAACGATATATTTGCCCAAAAGTGGGCCGCACACATATTATAATGCAACGAAACTTTATACAATCATTTATCCATGTATAAAGTTTATAGTAAATGATTTAAATGTTAAAAAAATTATTTTAAAGTTGTTATTTACATCAAACTATTTTATTACGTTGAATTTGTACTATTTTAAGATAGGATTCATACACATATCTAATTGGGATAAAAATTGATATAGTAATAGAATACATTAATCTAAATACAATGAGTGGAGTAGATTATGATTTGATCATCATGTGGGGCCCATTTAAGCAGTGCTACACTTGAATATTCCTTATATAGAGGGCTGTTTCGATGCAGCACAACTGCATCGGAACAATGGTACATTTGCCCAAAAATAGATCCCACACATATTAGAATGCAATGAAACTTTATACAATTATTTATCGACATATATATATACTACTACTTCCATTTTGCGTAACATGTGGTTACTTGATGAATGATTTTGATCATCTAACATCTGACTCATCACGGGGGAATCAATCGATGACAGTAAGTCCATCCTACAATTGTTTAGCATGTGGTTACTTTATGAATGATTCTGATCATCTAACATCAAACTCATCATGGGAGAATCAATTGATGACAAAAAGTCTCCAAATCTTTGCCAAAAGAGATGTGTATATTCAATGTGCCAGTATAAAGAAGGAGATGAATTGACAAGATAACAAGAACTGATAAAGAGGAAAACAATAATAAAAATTGAGACAAAAACTATGGGAAATGAAGAAACTGAGATCAAGGGGAGGAGCGAGAGGAGAAAGAAAGGTAAGGATAGAGAGAGGAGAGAGAGTGAGACAGAGAAGGAAGAAGAATTTTACTCGTAGCACTCGCATATAGTAGTAAAGACGACAATGACTATGCTACAACATGACAATAAGGAAGATGTTGTAGAATTATAAATGAAAGGAGGAAAATAAAAATTTGAAACATGAGAAATATATTTAAAGTTTAAAAATATATATATATACACACACACACACACCACATCTCAACGGTTGTAAATAGGTAAACGAATTAAATGGATTAAAGGGTTAAACAAATTATTAGATGGATTAACAAATTGTAAAATTTCAATCCTAACTCATTTATTTATTTAAATGGATAAATGGGTTGACGAACTATAAACCATTTATTTAAAAATCACAACTCAAATCCATTTATAATCCAATTGGATAAGTGATCATGACCCTTAACATTCTTATATTTAACCAACTTATGACCCCCAGTTAGTTTTAGATTGGAGAATTGAGTTACTTTTAACCTATTTCCAACCCACTTAGATAAGGAGACAATTACAGCATTTTGTGAATTGTCCCTGTACAATAGTTTTCAGTATAATGTAGCATGCAATCTTATAGTCATGAATTATTATGTGAAGACAATTTGTAAACTCTCCTAATCCACATTTCTTGGATAGAGGCGCGATTCTATATATCCTTGTTCAATGTAGTTTTTATGAAGGCGGCTCAAAAATATTTTTAAAATTTTTTAAAATATTTTTTTATAAAAGCATTATCCTAAATGTATTTAATTTATATACTAAGTTTTACCATTTTTGAAACTTGCACACATATATTTTAATTTCAAACATAGGGGTATTTTAATCCTCTTCAAATGGTTGAAAAATGACCAAAATATTTCATGTCTAAAATTAAAAGAATATATATTTCAAAAAATTTTAAATTTAGTATACGAGTGTGTTTGAGAAGTAATAAAATTTTTTTAGTAAAAGTTTTAAAATGAAAAAAAATAACGTGATATGGTAGAAATAATGATAAAGAGTAAAAAAAATAAAGTTAAAATAAATATATTAATCGTATGGATAATAGTATAGAAATGATTGAAAATAAATACTTGTATAAAAAAATGTGAAAAATAATTTAAAAATAATATAGTTATATATAATAAAGTTTTGACCAAAAAGTTTTATAACTAAACAAACACATAATTTTACCAAAAAAAAATGAAAAACTTACGAGAATAGTTTTTGGCCCGACTCATGGGTATGAAAACACCTGTATATATTTTAATTCTACATTTATTATAATTGAATTTATTTAATTTTTATAATGCAAACAATTATCTTAATTGGGTGAATAATAAATAATAATAAATGAAAAATATTATTAAAGACGTTATTCGCAATCCCCCAACTACTTTTCTTTTAGAGAATACGAATCCAAGAAGTGACAGCCATTAGATTAGGCCGTTCGAACGGAACTTCAAGCCGCGGGTCCCACTTTTTTCCCGCCCCATAGTAATGATCTGGCCACATCATTTGCATCGACGCAGATATGGGAATCGGCAGACCGCACAGTACAGCTGGCATCAGGTGGGCCATCAAGAGACGACTGTACGGAGTGATGAAACCGTTGATCCGACATAGGCAATATCTATGGAATTCAATTTTATGCTCTCTTATGCATATACACAATTTTTTAACTTTTTTTTGAAACTGGTAAGTATATTTAAATGTGTATCAATTTTTATTATTTTTGAAGATTTTTAAATATTTTTTTTGAATTTTTAAAAATCAGCAACATTTAAGTTGTATAAAAAACTTTCAAAAAAATAAAAAAAATAGGTATATGCTTTTGGGAACATACAATTGGGCTCCAATTTCTGCCTATTTCATTTTTTCAAAAAATATCTTTTATTCTCCCAACTTTACCAACATATTTTAGTATTGTTTTTAGGGTGTGTTTGACTATGATAAAAAAATGTCAAGATAAAATTTTTTAATGTAAATTTTTTCACTCTCTATAAATGTAAAATATTAGAAAATAATAATAATAATATGATTAATTTTTGTATTTTGTCTCCCCAAACATGCGGGCCCCACAGGATAAGATAGGATGAGAT
>JAXCLR010000081.1:22029722-22050395 GCA_035584095.1 Annona squamosa
ATAAATGTGTGATTGATCTTGGGAAATTGCATTAAATACACGGCCCGGGATCACTTTTCTGGACCGGTATGTTACAATAACTATCTCATCTTAAAAAAATTTCATATTTTCATATACAACTATTCTCTTTTCTAATCATTTATACATAATTACACGTATAACTAACTTATTTATTTTAACTTTATTTTTTTATACTCCATTATTACCCCCATCAGATCACATTATTTTTTACCAATTTAACAACTTTTATATAAAAAATTTTTATTTCAAAAAATTTATTACTTCCCAGATACACCCTCGATGTAACTACACTTTTACGAAAGTATCATAAAACGGGAAATGTTGAACACGGCAAATGTTTTGATTTGAAAAATGTGTATTTTAAAATTAAAAAAACAAAGGCTAAACATGCCGCGTTGAATCTTTACTCACAGAAGTAAAAAAAACCCTATATTTAAAATATAACTATATAAGATCCAATAAAAATTTGGACAAAAAAATGTAAGGTTTAATTTCAAATATACCCACTATATTTTTCCTTAATTTCAAATATACCCACTAAGTTAAAAAATTTTCATATATACTTACTAAATACGAGTGAAATTTCAAATATATCTATTATAATAGTTATAAACATTTAATAATTTTAAAATCCCAAACTACTCCAGATTAACCTAATATTTATTGTGATTTGTGAAGTATCTAGATCGTCAAAAATAATTTTGTCTAGTTTTTTTTATATTAGATGTATTTTCATTATATTGTTCAACTCATATCATAGTCGGATGATTATTATTATTATTAAAATAATAAATAGTGTTTTTGACATTTCATATGATGGATAATGACGATTTTTAATTATGATTAACGGAATAAGTAGATTGAAACTTCATTCATACCTAGTGAGTATATGTGAAAATTTTCAAACTTAGTAAATATGTTTGAAATTAAGGACAAATATAATGAATATATTTGAAAATAACCTAAAATAAAAAGTTTTGTGCTTGCCAGAGCTAGTCGCGACAGGGTTCTACTTCTGCACTATCGTCGCTGGGTTGTAATGTTGGGTGGGCGCTACTCTGAGCTGGTTTTTCAATGGGCTCATGTACATGATTTGGGGCCTAAATATCGTGATCTTGATCTACCCCTATGCGGCAACGGATCGACTATATATATATATCTGAGAAATATTCAGGTGCAGCACCACTAAAATAGGCCCCACATGATGATCAAATCATAATCTACTCCATCCATTGTATTTAAAATAATGTATTTTATTATCATACTAATTTTCGTCCCAATCGGATATGTGTATGGACCCATCTAAAAATTGTACAATTCAACATAATAAAATAGTTTGAGGTAAATAACAGCTTTAAAGTGATTTTTTCAATATTTAAATCATTTGCTATAAAATTTATATATGGATAAATGATTGTATAAAATTTAATTACATTCTAATATGTGCAGGGCTCACTTTTGAGCAAATGTACCGCTGTTCCGGTGCAACTAATAGCCCTTTATATATATATCGTGATTATGGCCCATATATCGTGATCCTGATTTTGGATTGAACTAAAATTTAATTTGTATATGTATGTTAATGTTTTCTATGATCTATGTTGATGAGAAATGATGTTAATAAATAAAACATGTAAATTCCAACAAAAAATAATAAAACATACTTCTGAAGAAAATAATAATGAAAATCGGAAAGCCTGGCCATGGATGGAACTTCGTCAAGTTGACTAGGGTTGTAGGCTTCTCAACCCTAACCTTATTTATAAAATTTTAATTTAACTTTATATTCAACTCTTTTTTTTTCAAAACTTCAACCCGATACTAAGTTAAACCTATATTGGTTTGGGTTACATATCGGACTAATAAATATATAATATTTAAAAGATTTTTTACACAATAAAATTAATTATAAAAAATAATCCTTTTTATCAAAATACCTTCTAATTTATGATTTATATAGCAATATAATTGCAAAATAACCTTGTGATTCTAATGATTCTATTTGTCAAGCTTAAAGTAATAGTTAATGTGAATAATCTTGTATGATTATCTTTTAATAATTTATTAGATTTTATGCCTTTTTACAAATATACCTACTAAGTTCAACCCTAATATGAAATATACCCACCATATTTGCATTTAGCCCCAACAATGCCCATTCTGTTAAAAGCTATAAAGTAAGTTAATAGTAATCCATTTAGATGCTGATTACATTTTCGTAAATGTCCAAAATATCTTTAATATAAAATAATAAAAGATGAAATGAAAAGAAATTAGAACTTTTTAGATTGAAAATTCTTGTGCAATTAGGGTAGCGATGAATTATAACATTCGAAAGTTTGAATCCAACGCAAATTTGAGGGACATATTAATATTTTACAAACAAGCTAAGGTGTTTATTAATGTATGTAATGGAGTGGATATTTTTGGGATTAGATGCAAACACAGTAAGTACATTTAAGATTTTTGAAATATAGTGAGTATATTTGAGATTATGGAGAAACGTAGTGGGTATATTTGGAAAAAAACTCTAATTTTTACATTAATATTGGAAATCAAATCGGGCTAGGTTGATATCATTTCGGGTGTAAATTGGGTGTAAATCAGGTCGAGTTGACTCGAATTGAGATAAACACCATCCTAACTTACATTATAAAATCTCAGCTCAATTCTACTTTCAATCATATTTTTCACACTTTAACCCAATTTTATTTTAATTATATAGGAATCAGTTAGGTTTAAGTTAAAAATTGGGTTAATAAATACATAATATCTAAATATTTTGCTCAATTAAATATATTTTAAAATATACATTTATATAAAAGAATAAAAATTAATCCTTTATATAGGAATACTTCCCAATTTATAACTTATACAATAATATAATTGGTAATCTTATTTTAAAGCAATCATGTCTTGTTAATTCTTATGTATTATATACTAATATATGATTATTTTTACTAATCTATTATATTTAACAGTAATATACGAAATCGGGTCGGGTCGGGTTAATAATCATCTTACCCAAACTAAACCATTTTAAAAATCGGGTTGGTTTAAATCAAGTTACATAACTTATTTTTTCCAAAATTCCTTACTCAACTCTATGACAAATCTGGTTGGGTTAGTTGGGTATGGATTGAGACCAATTTATTTACATCTTTAATACTATCTTATGTACGCCAACTCATGTTCAAAATCTAGTCGGTTTAAACTGAGTTATGCAGCTTTTTTTTTTTTGCAAATGTAATCTAACCTTATTATGTAAATTGGGTTGGGTTATACTAGTTCAAGATGAAAACCCATCTTATTTACATCCCAAAGCTCGGCACCCCAGCTTCATCAGTAGCCTATAAAAATGCAATGGGATGCAGGAACTTCACTGGCACAACAAGAGCCAAGAGGGAAGTCATATAGAGCAAGGGGGGATTGATTGAGGTTCTTGGCAATTTTAAAGGCTAAGTTTATGTATTTTAATTCTTATAAATATAGTAAAAATACGAAATAAGTTCGTCTTAGCATGTATACATTGGGTCTGATCACGGTGGGGGGCGGGGTTGCTTTTATATTTAGATATGATTGTATTATGTTCTCGTGAATTTTAGGACTGGTGAAACAATATTCGCTGAATTTATCGATCATTTATTAAAGATAAATCACGAAGAATACAGAATTGCCGTCACTGGAAAAGCTATTATCTTTGTTCTAAAATATTTGTGAAAGATGAAGTATTTTCATTTTTAATTGATTTAGCATAAATAATTACGGAATTATCATTAATGTGCTTCCATTGATTATACAGCAGAATTCAACGAGGTAGTAAAACGTAGTTGAACAGCAGGTTGAGATTTGGAGACCCAAGGCCAAATGAATGTAGGATCTACAATTATTTCACTCGGAGAATGTTTCAACACCTTGAGACAATGAAATTCCAATACATCATGGTGCAAAACCTCTTGTTTAATATATTTTTTTGAATTTTTTTTATAAAATTATTAATCCAAGTGTATTTAATCTGTAAGTCAAATTTTAACATTTTAAATATGTCTATATATATTTTTAATTTTTTTTAAAATAAGAGTACTTTAGCCATTTCTAAGTAACTAAAATACTATTGTTTCTAAAAAATCAAAAAATATATAATTTATATATATTCAAAAATGGTAAAACTTAATATATAAGTTAAATACACCTAATTTAACAATCTTATAAAAAATTTCAAAAATATATATAAAAGTATAGAATTTTACCCCCTGAAATATTTCAAAATTTTAAATACTTCAAGATGCATTGAAATATTACTCACTTTACTTAGGCTGCATAGATTCCTCTGCAGTGGTGCATGATACTAACTCCAGTCCCAAGTCAAATCCTGCCCCGTTATAGTTAAGGGTTCCTCTACTTATACATCCGGCTGCAACGGCCCAAAAAAAATTATTTATTCTAAGTGTATTTAGTCTATATGTTATGTTTTACTATTTTTGAGATATGCCTATATATATTTCATTTCAAACATAAGCATATTTTAGTCATTTTCAAATTATTAAATTACCTATATTTTTAAAATTTGGAAAAAATATATATACACAGATAGATAAATGATAAAACTTGTTATATGGATTAAATATATTTAGAATAACTGTGGTCAAAAAATTTATTTAGAAGAACAGTTTTATGAAAAAAGTTTAAAAAATGTTAACGGGAATCATAACACCTTTTAATATGTATGCGTGTACATATACAAAGAGAAAGTTTACGTTGCAGTTAAATTGCATCGTAATTAAGGGTGCAATTCGCTCAGAAATGAGCCGCACAAATATTAATTATAATAAAACTTGGGCTGATGCCAGATATACGTAGTAGTGTTTATTTAGGAATTTATAAAGGTAGTGAATATGTTTGTAATTGGGATCACATGATGCCTTCATAATGTCGTGAGGTGCTAAGCCCATTATAATTATTCGTCCTTCATTTATACCTCATAGTAATCACAAAATATATAAAGGCTTTTGGGTGGAAATTATAGTAATTTGACCTATGTAACTAAAAGAGACAATGGAAATAAAATAGAAGGATTTATTTTGCAGAAAAATATGATTAACAATAAAAATAAATGTAAAATGTACGAAAATATAGCTAAAAGGGAGAAATTTTCCTATGCGAGTTACGTTAGTGAGACCTTTTAGTCTTCACACGACATAATGCTTTAACGATTCAATTCGCATTCATTATAAATTTGTAAGTGACATTATTTAGATTTTTTATAATGCAAAGAATTATCTTAATTAGATGAATAATAGAAAGATAAAAATTATATTATTAAAGACATTATTCGGAGTCCCCTCAACCACTTTTCTTTTTGTGAATTCGAATTCGAATGGTGACAGAAATTGGATTAGTCTGTTCAAACGGAATTCCAAGCCGCGGGTCCCGCTTTTTCAGGCCCTGCACTAATGATCTGGCCACAGCATTTCCATGGACGCAGATATGGCAATCGGCAAACCGCCCAGTGCAACTGTAATCAGATGGGCCATCAACATAGGATTGTACAGAGTGATGAAATGGGTGTGGCAAAACGCAGCTGCAATATCTACCCCTTCCATTTTTTTTTTTAACCCTCGAAATTTTACCGACATAATTTTAGATATAACTACACTTTTATGAAGGTATCATAAAACAACGGATGCTGAACATGACGAATGTTTTGATTTAAAGAATATATATTTTAAGATTTAAAAGCAAAGGATAAATCATAAATGTGTGCATTAAATCATTGCTCGTACATTATTTTACTAATTTATATCTATCAAAAGAGGAAAGGATATTTGCATTAACATCATCATCTTTTATTATTAAACTTTTTTTTTATTGGAGTATATTTACAACATATCTCAATTGATATCACATTCAAAACTCTGAGACAATTCTAATAATATTTCCAAAGGGAAACAACAAGCTTCCAAATATCAACGAGGGAGACCACCAGCTCCCAACCAAATAAGGACGATCACACATTCCCCCAAAGGAATTTTTGGTTTAAAATCCCACCTGGGATTTGAACATGCACCGGTGGGAATGAAAGTTTCGTTTCGCGCTCGGCGACCAAACGAGCGGCGCTCATTTGATATTATTTTTGAACTTCACTTGCAAAGATATTCTTTGCCATCAATTTTGATTAGGTATTGTGAACTACTTATACTTTGTCTTAAGTCTTAACAAGGAGTAGATTAAATTTTCAAGGCGAATTTCAGTTTTCTTCAAGGTGGTGTTTTTTAGTGGGTATTTTTTTTATAGCAATGGGTATTTATATACATCATAACAACTCATATTACATAATTCTTACACAATGAAGGAAAATTAATAATCTTATCATAGTGGTTTTTAAATGTAGTTCATAATAAGCTGATCCGTTTGGTAGAATCAACCGTTACAAATTAGAAGTTGCAAAATAACCAAAAAACGGAAAAAGGTAAATGCAAATAAGAAGCCAAAAAATATAATTTCATAGTACTCGAGGTAAATATTGTACTACAATTTAATGTCAAACATTAAAGAAATGGTAAGAAGCAGCTCTTGAAAATAATAACTGTATTTTGACAAATATAAAATAAACTTATATTTGTAGTATTACAGCGAGGGCACTAATGTGGGTCAATTACTGGACCTAAATGTTGCTGATATATGTTAAACATGATAATGCATGCATGCGCACGTAGGAGCAAAAATTTGAACAATATGATGCAATTCATTGGGGTTATCAAGTTAGCATGCATGACGCCAAATTAGTTATTAGAGAACTAGCTCTAAGTCCAGGACTGTAATTATTGTGCAATACAATGTGGGTAATTTGCATATATATCTTCTTCGTTTGATCACAATTGTAGATATTACCGCATAGTTTTAGAAATCACAAATAATCTCAACTAGTTTGACTATAGTTATAGACATACCAACATTGTTATAACAATGTAATGATGTCATTACTGCATTGTCACAACAAGGATATATTTGTAAATATATGTTAACTACATGAGTATATTTGCAAAAATGAAATATATCTACTTAATTTTTGAAATTGTAAATATACTCACATAGTTTATATATCTTTAAAATATAAACATATTGATTTGTTATAGTAATGGATGGGTATATTTACAATTATGATTAAACTATGTAAAAATTATTTGCAATTTTTGAAACTATGTTCGTATATTTGCAACTATTGTTAAACAAAATAGGTATATTTGCAAATCACTTGTGCAAAGATGACAATAAATGCTAAAAATAATTCAACCACCGTTAATTTTTTTTGATAATTTTAAGGTACCTTATTAAAAAAATCATTGACCTCGCTTCAAATGAAACAAATAGAATGGGAAAAAAGTACACCAAAATAATTGACTATTATATAGTTGTTCAACAATACAAGTTGGTGGTGTAGCTTCCCATAAATATGTATATATATCTAAAAATGGTAAAACTTAGTTTACCAATTAAATATAACTAGATTAGCATGTTTATAAAAAAATAAAAAAAATATATTTGAACCAATATGAAACCATTAACTTTAGACCGATTTGAGAAGATCCTGACACCTTATTTTCCATCCTTTGATAATAGGTTGAAGAGAGACTATGTCGTTGGGATTTTTTCCCGTTGGTTTTTTAATGATTTCTATTTCACAGCTTCTTCTTTTTCAATTCATGCTAAATTCACATTATAATTTTCAATTCACATTTTTTCTTAAGCCAGCATCCTTTAAACAAAAGACACAAAGCACTCTCAACCGGGGCCAAAACCTCGACCACCAAGACACAAAGTCATTACTTTGATCTCCACTAAAATTAACTTTATTGTCATGATATACTCTCAACCCATAGTGATCTAAAAGCTAGAGACAAGATCAACTTGAATCAGGAAAATTTTTCCTTTTTTAAAAATTCGTTTTACCGCTCATGATCATCTCATTTAAGTCCAACTGATGCTGGAAATGAAATGGTTTGAAGCAAGAAAACCAATATCGGCAAATTATTGCCATGACCCCAAACTTCAAATTTACCTTTTCTCAGCGTTGCTAGAACGTTAGAGTGCCTCGGCACTTATAAGATGTCTAGGTAGCATTTTTGTAATTTAGCTAGCCCAAGTACTCTCTAAATTTTCTTATAAATCTTGGCTTGCGATGTATCAAGCTGTAATTTTCGTAGCGATTTTGAAAAATCATCTTATGGTGCACTGTTTTGAATACTACTAAAGCTCCATTTGTGGTTGTGTTTTGAGAGCAACTTTTGGGGAGGAGAAATTGCTCAAGTGACTTTTGGATAACCCATATTTTAAAATTTTGCCTCGGATGCTTTGAAGCTCAAATTTTCTCTAAAAATGGATCTCTTGACACTGTGCATGATCTGAACCGTTCATTGTGTTACTTGGCGCCTGTTTATCTAATTTGCTTTTTCGCTAGAGATGATTTGCATTGCAGCTTGACGCCATTAAGTTCATCGGCTGGATGGAAAGATCTTAACCATTGAATCTGAGTGCGCTCCTGGCAAGTTTGTAGTGGGCTTAAATTATGTGAATCAAGCCCAAGATTGTTCATATAGTGTTGTTATCGAGTAACCCAAGTGGAGGAATCCTGTGCTTTGAGTTTGAGGGCTATTTTATTGGCCCGTTAGTAGCTGTGCAGTAGATATTATTTCATATATTTTTTCTAGGTATGTGCCTCAATTCTTATATCTTTATTTCATATTATCGTGTCCCCATCCAAAAGGTTCGGAGCAAATGAAAAGGTGAAAATAGCCTTACTGGATGCGGGCCCGTTAATTACATTATAAAGGGGCCCCTAGAATTGCTAAATTTTATAGGTTTTTCAAAAATTAGAAAATATCAGAAGAATATGAAATTTTATTAAATTTTATAGAATGAAAGTTCTAATAAAGCCTACACATCTTTAAAAATAATAATAATTTAAGACCGCTCATAAATAGCTTGATTTACAGCAACGACCGTGGTGGATTAGATAATTTAAGACCGCTCATAAATAGCTTGATTTACAGCAACGACCGTGGTGGATTGTTGAGGCTATAAAATATTTAAAGTTACTTCTATGTGATTCTTTATCAACTCTTCTTACCTTAATGATTGATAAAAAAAAAAGTCACCCCATCTATTATATTTAAAATCATCAATTTTGTATTCATCAAAAAAAATAATCAATTTTATCGTTATTGAACCTTATCATTTGTTTATTATCATTATGTATAGATCCTCGTAATAAAATAATTTGATGCTAAATATAAATATAAATTTGTATTTTTAATATCTAAATTATTTAAAATGTCATTGCTATATGGATAATGATTTTATAAAGTAAAGTATTGTCAATTACCATATGCATCTTTGACGTGGAAACAAATAAAGCTTTTTATCTAAATTTTTTCACTTTTTACAACTATTTTATTTTTAATTATTCTTCACATATTTCTATATAAATTATTTTTCATGTCTTTCTATATAAATTATCCTACTTTTTAATTATTTCTACACAATTACCCTACGATTAATCTATTTATTTTAACTTTATTCTCTTTATTCTTTATTATTATCTCTATTATAATATATTATTTGTTTATTTTAAAAATTTTTACGCAAAAAATTTTTATCCAAAAATTTTATCACTTCTTAACACATGCATATTGTTAGTTGCAAGCCATATCTTTGATGTGGATAAAACATAAACTAAAAGCTAAACAAGTAATGTTAAATATACTAAACAAATAATTATAATGAATAAAGTAAAGTTACCATCAACCCTCCATGTAAGGAAAACGGATGAAGTTGGATAGAAGTTAGATTCTCAGATGGCAGGGGCTCATTTGGAAAAATGATATTAAGGCCAGAGGCGCGGTGACTGGGCAGCAAAAGAACAAGAGGCTTTTGCGATTCGAGGCCAGTTCCGTGATGAGGCTTTTTAAAATAAAAAAAAGAAAAAAAAAATGAAGAAGAGGAATAAAAACCGAGAAAGTATGATACGGAGGTCCATCTAGGATTTGGTGTGCGGTGTGCACATCAATCTACCGTACACGTGGCAGGTACATATTCATTCGCCCTGTCCATCCAACCGTCCCTCTGGGCTTGGCACATGAAATGCGGCTCAAAATTCAAAATATCCATGCGCACCTTTGTCTTATACCTGGTATCATGCTCCATCTTTGAATTCGACGGTTGAAAACAGGGACGCCACGGGCACGGGTGGGTTCGGTTTGAGGTCATCATATCATGCACATTGGATCTAATTTATTTGTAGAATTTCCACCCAAAGTGACAGACTGTCCTTTTTTTTTCTTTTTTTTAAAATGATGGGAGTAAGCGACAGACTTCATTGACACAAGGTTTGTATTGAATTTGATTAAAAATAAGGTAAATTTTATAAAAAAATAGTGAAAAAATGATTGAAAAGTATCATTGTATAAAAAAGTAAAATGATTGAAAAGAATTATAGTTATAAAAAGATAAATATTTTAAATAAAAAAATTTTAGTTTGAAAAGTTTTTGATAAAAACAAACACACTTAAAATAATAAAAATATTCTAGTGAAATGCACTCATGTCAATTTTCACATTCTAATGTAATTTGGCACCTACTAGGGAAATTTTTTATATTTTTTATTACCATATATGTTGTATGCAGGCAACTTCACGTAACCTCATATATTTTTCTCACTTTGATGATTAATGAAAAATATATTACATTTTTATGTTTTTTTTTTTTTTGATGTCTCATATGTTACAAGTTTTTCCAACTGATGTATATTTTTCTTCATATTTTTCCTCACATGTAAACTCTCCACAATGCAATGCTCCTAAAATGGAAGACAATGCTCCCAACCCGGATCGAAACCGGGACGTCCTGGCAGTACCGGCAGTATGCCAGACATGAGCACCAACTGCGCTACGCGTTGGGCTCACATTTTTATGTATTGGTTTCACATGATATATACTTAAAAATATATAATTGTGTGTATATGCATTAAGATATAACAATACTTTACAAAATTATTTAATCACACAGTAATCATATTTTAGATAGCTTAGATGTTAAAATAAAACTTAAAAATTAATAATTAGCATTAAAATATTTTATTACATCGATTACACTTATTTATAAAGGAGCCATCACAACTATAATAAACAAATAATGAGAGTTTCTATCATAATATAAACTATACTGAATACGATACAATAATTAAATATTCTCTCAATCGTTAAGGTAGAAAAATATAAATAAGATTACTTAGAAGTGAATTTCATAGTACCGAACTGGTTCTTAATAAACTAATTTTTGTTAGGTTTACAATGACTCCGCATGCTGGGAAATCCAAATACTTGCATGGTTTAATAACATTGAACAATGTACTTGTATACCTTGATAATTTAAATTAAATTTCAATTTTCTCACTGCATTTAAAGAGTCTCTTTCAACGAGAAAAAATTCACATGGCTCCTCTTGATAAAATTGATATAAAATTATTTGATTTTATGTTTATTTTAAATTATCAATGCACAATTTATATCATCTAAAATATTCTCTTGGTGCGGATAAATGATTTCACAATTATTATTGCGCCATAATGCATTTAAATGATTTCTTTTTTTTGGAGTGCACACGTGATTACCAGTTCTCTAATCTGGTAATGGCGATTCTAGGGTTTTATGGAAATTATTTCGAATATTATGATAAATAAACAAGGTTAAACGAAACCAACTAATTAAATTTTAATTTAATCATCAAAATTACCAAAATAACACTATTGAAGTCTTCGTTTTCGAGGGTAAAGATGTCGCGTTAAGAAACCATTTCTTCTTTCCTTATCACCAAAACGACACCACTGAAGTATTAAATGATATTTTTACCACAGAAGTATCTACCTTTCCTCTCTTAATTTTTCACCCCAATTTTATGCCTAATCAATATCCCGGACACGTCACAGTAATCTTTTTCGTTTATTTTTTAATATTCTTTTTAACTAACCCCGCGTCCGGAAAAGCAGTTAAATCTCCAATGCTCAATGACTCAATAATCATTTAGGTTCTATGTTTACCCTCAATCTTTTTAAATTTAAAAATCTAAACCGTTTAACATATTTAAAAATAATTTTTCCATAAAACCAACAATTTTATCATATTTAAAATCAAATTAATTTATTTTTGTCATGCTATCAAAAGTAATTTTCATTGAAAACTTATAGCCTGTAAAAAAAGCATATTTTGAGTGGATATATAACTATTAATTTTTTTTGAAAATATATAGTATAAAAAATTGCGATATGTGAAAATTCTGAAATAATACATAAATGATTTAGATTTGAAAATATTTAAAATTAGAAATCCAAAAACTACATATTTAAGGTTCAGTATCGAATGATCACCGATTCAATACACTGATTGGCCTTACCCATATCGGCAAAGGACACAGATGAATCGATCCAGGCCGTTCATCCAATGGAAAGCCTTTAGAATTAATGCCCCTCCGGGCGACGCTGACGGACGCCCAACGGGACGAACAAAAACACGCACACATCAGATTTACCCGCTCGTACCACAAACAAAAATAGCTAATGTCTGAATCCAATTTCTAAAATTGAGGACGGATATCCATTGAATTCTCTCGTAAGCGGTCCCTACAAATCTACGGTCCCGATCAATCGGAAATTAGACAAACAGCTAGAGTCGAGTGGAGTGGAGTCATGCATTAGTTACTCGTCCCGCGCGTGAAGCTCAATGCACAGGCCGCACGTTCTCAACCGACGTCACGCAAAACAAGCGGGGTAGAATACCGACGCGGCCCTGTTGCTGCGGTCCAAGATCATCCATCGCTCGGAATCGGAGCAAATTTCCAGCGGCCACTCGCGCATCGGCGAGTCGCCGGACCAGAGTAGTAAATATTTTTCTTTTTCGTCCAAGAAAAAAATAAATAAATATAACAACTTCGTTTTGCAGGAAAAAAGTACAAAGTAGTGGGCTGTCTTTCCCGCCATAAGCCCCAACCAGCCAACTCCGCAGTCAGTCTCTCTCTCTCTCTCTCGAATTTTCTTTTTTCTCATTTTCCACTCGAAAAACTCTTCTATATATAGGCTCAGTACTTGCTAGGGTTTCCTCCCATGCTCTCTATTCTACAATAACTAGCCTAAAATAATTCCGAGAGAGAGAGAGAGAGAGAGGGAGTGAGAGAGACAGCAGCAGCAGCAGCAGCAACAACAGTTGCTACGGGCGAGAAAGAGAAGAGAAGGGGAGGAAGATGGTGAAGGAATTGGGAGAGGGGACGGTGGCGATGATGAAACCAGCTTGGCTGCAAGGCTTGGTGGGGGAGACATTCTTTGCCGCATGTGGGGCCCACGAGAATCGCAAGAAGAATGAGAAAAACATATTCTGCCTGGTGTGCTGCCGGAGCATCTGCCCCCACTGTGCACCCGCACACCGCTCCCACCCCCTGCTGCAGGTGAAAAAAATTCCGGATTTTTTCTGCTCCATGTTCTTTTGGAATTTGGAGATTTGGGTCTCAATTCGTTTTCGTTTTGGTGGCTGGTCCCCCCAGCCTGTTTCGATCACTGCACGCCCCCGCCTCATCTTTTCTTGTTTTGGTAATGCAACAGTGATTGGGGGGGTTGAGCAATTGCTTATGAAAAATCTAGAAACAAGGTTGATGGAGTAATTTCTATTTTTTAATCGATTTCCCCGAAATGTTTTTTTTTTTTTTTATAATTCTATTCAAAATTTGCTTCTCCCGTTAGTCTTTTTTACAGCAGTATGATCGCAAAGTTCCTTTTATTTAATCATGCGGGGAATAATTTCTCGTTGCATTTTAAAAATGATTTCCTTCTCAAAATTGGATTCTTATGTCGTCTGTCGCAAGTATATTCCTGTCGCACCCTGCAACGGTAATTCCGTCGCAGTTGGTAAATTGTTAGAAATACGAGTTGAATCTTCTCATCTTTCCACTCTGAATTGTAAAAATGTCAATATTTGGGCGACTGTAAATAGCTATTTCGGTGGATGAATCTCGGCCTGATATTATGCCGTGATTTCCGTAACTTTTCTTTAGATTTTCATCCTTCATTCCTGGAAAGTGATATTTCCACCACAAAAATGGTGCTTTTTTCTTTTCTTTTACATCCCTTGAAAAGCTGTGGTTTATCTCTTACACACCAGGATATTTTTATCCGGAGGTGGTAAATATTAATTTGGGGAATTTTCTCCTTCTTTTTTAAAAAAATTTTCTTTCCGATTCTCCCTCCCTCCCTCCCTCCCTCTGATAAAAAATTCTTTCATGTTGGGATTTAGTTCTTTGCTGAATTTCCAAGTTCCAATCATTTGTCATAAAAACGATCATTTCATAGTTTTTTTCAGCTGGAGAAAGTTGAGGAAATTGAGCTGATGGTCGAGTATACACCGCATGTTCAGGGCGTATACTCGGCTCAGAGGCCAAACTGACAATTTTGACCATGTGGGCGCCAAGCAGCTGATAAAGCTAACCCTCCTGGTTGGGCACCCGTACGTTGGCGTTACACTGAAAGCTCGGTGTATGCGCGCCATGGAATTGGTCCCTTGCGAGTCAGGACAGCATGCAATAATGCTGCATTGGGTTCTTCTTTCTTTCCTCTGTTTTTCTCCTGGCTATGATCCTTGCCACTCAATCATTGCAAGGAACCAAGACCGGTGCATGCATGATTTGAACGGCTGGGCCCACCCATCATGGAATGCCCACGGAATATGGCTGTGTGTATGGCTGGGATTAAATGGTTCCTCAAGAAAAGATGCCATGATAAAATTCATGTTTTGTTTTGTTTTTTTTTCCTTGCCTGGCCTTGTTCAACCTTCAATCATGAAGGTTCCAAAGTTGGTGCATTGCATAATTCTACAGTGTATATGCTCTGGGACTGGGACCCACATGGCTGTATGTGGGCCAGTCTCATGGTGCGTAACGGCATGGTCTATGACACTTAAAGATTCTTCTGCCCACATGAAAAAAGCTGTTATATCTTTTTTTGGAGGAGAATTTTGGTAGCGGGAATTATATTCCTCTTCCAACGCTTAACATGGTGTAGACCTGATTTCAATTATGGAGACTTGCATGAAATGAGATGTTTATAGATTAATGGTTTTCGAATTTGAAATCCTTTGTGAACCCGGGCTTAGCCCGATGGTTGCACATGTATGCCACAGGTTGAGGGTTCTACCCTCCACAAGACTAGTGTAATCAAAAAATTTGAAGTCCTTTGATTCTACATTGATTCTGCTAATGGGGATTGTGGAAGTGCTCAAAATGTATGTCTTTTTGTAGTGACATGAGATGAAAAAAATAAAAAAATGTGCTTCTCATGTTCTGCTTAGTTATAAAATGGAAAATTCCCATGTTCCATTGAAAAACCACTGCTTGCCTCGCTGCGTGTCATAGATCAGATGAACAATATGATTATCATGTTTTACTCATCAAAATGGAAAACTCACGGGTTTCATCACTGCTCGCCTTGCCGCGTGTCTTTGTTCAGATCGTTCCTTTTTCTGTAATAGAAGATCAACTAAACTTCCGCATCTAATACTCCATCTGTCACTGATGCTGAATTGGTGCTAAATTGGGTTACTTCTAGTTTCTATAAATGCCAGCATCTTCATGGTTTTCGACAATTCGAATATTCGTGACAGGTACGGCGATACGTTTATCATGATGTTGTTCGGTTGGATGATCTTGAGAAGCTCATTGACTGCTCATTGGTTCAGGTGTGCAAATTCACTTGCTATGAAAATGAGAAGCCAGAAAATTTTTACACTGTTCTATTCAAATGACAAAGGAAATGCAATGACATGTGCCTTTTAATTCATGTTGTTGCAGCCTTACACCATCAACAGCGCCAAGGTGGTGTTTTTGAATCAAAGGCCACAATCAAGGCCTTGCAAGGGCTCTGCAAACAACTGCTTGACGTGTGACAGGATCCTCCAAGAGCCATTTCAGTTCTGTTCTCTGTCTTGCAAGGTTAGTAGCTGTTTTGCTTAAACTAATTTCCTATTCCTAGAGTCCAAGTTGGCACGATGAATTCGTTTATGTGGAGTGATCATGACTTGGGTGCCCAGCAGTGGGTGGAGGTACAGGGAAACTGTGTCTGCCAGCATCGTTCCAGTTGGTGGGCCCCAACATGATATGCTAGCATTGGTTTTAGCTGCTGGCATGAGCATTAGCAGCAGTAACACAGGGTGTAAATGCAATGCGCGGTGTGATATGAAGAAATAATAAAACAAACAAAGACAAGCTGAATGTTGTTTCATCTGCTGGGGTGAAACTAACATGTTTTTTTCCTTGTTTCGTTGGGGTTGAGGGAGATAGCAGAATAATCAATTATCTTATTAATTATCATGTCAGATGGCGTTTGGTTGTATTCCACTAACTTAGGAATCCAATTTGATGGGGGATGTGTAAATGCTGTGTGCTAAAATGGACTGAGAACGCAGGTAGACCATGTGGTCCAGGAAGGAGACGATCTGTCGAGCATCTTGTACAGGTTTGATGAATCAGATTTTGCGTTTTCTCAATTCGAAGGCCTGCGGATGGATGGCTCAGACATCGCTGATGAGGAGGACCAGATCACCTCCAGCTCAACCTTGGAGGACCCACTTCAGTTCAGGGGCTCCTCCTGCTCCAGCCACAGCAGTGGAGGGGCTCTGAGAACTGCACCTGATGACTCTGAGGTGGTGAAAAGAAAGAAGGGAAGCGGATTTCTTCCCAACATTGTCCTTTCCCTGAGTAGGAGAAAGGGGGCTCCACATAGGTCCCCACTTTCTTGAAATGGGTGGGCATACAAGGACCAAATCTTTGATTTTAGTAGTGAAAAAATATCTATCTAGAATTCTCATGAACGGGCCTTGGATTAGATTAGTTGTTATTGTAGAGTTTATTATTGTTATTATTATTATGATAATTATCAGTTGGGGTGGTGGATGGTCAGTTGAAGTGCGTGTGGTTGGAGGTCAGGGGCATTTTCTTCGCTTTGGGAAGGCATTCCTTTACTCAGCTGGTGGGCCACATACCATATTTTCTTCAACGGCTTCTGTGGCCTACCAATTTTGTATTATTGTAAAGGAATGCATAAATTATACAAGGCATGTATTGGCTTTTTGTTTTTTCTATATACTTGCATTGAGGGATGTATCTTTGAAGGTCTCTTATATCTTGTTCCAGTGGTTTTTTGCATTGATGTTGATTGATTAGTCCAAGCCGATGATTGGAATCCATGCTTTTGGCGATTCCCTATTTCGTAACTGCATTTCCTAATGTGCAGTCGAGCATCAAATTCTTTTCACTGTGATTAATCATTTGATTATGCTGGTTAATTTCTTAATTTAGTAATGCAGTCCTTGAATGGCTGGTGAAGCTATGAATGGTGCGAACTGCATGTTGTTATCGTCGTATGCAGCCAGCATAAATGACAACTATGGCTAGCAAAATTCATGGGAATGACATTGAAAAGTAAAACTGCAAAGTGCGGTGGGATATTTGAAAAGTTTAATTGGAACAGGCACAAATGCTTTTGGAATGAGAGACAATGCGACCCTTTTCTAAAAGATAATGATAATGATCGATAATAATGGTAAAAAAAAGATCGTTAAAAGTTGTATCAGAGAAAAAAAGAGAAAATTCTTGCCTCTTCAAATGCAACAACCATCAAACACTTTCTTTCAATTTCAGTTACTTTTCACGCACTTCTGACTAAACATGCGGTTTAAAAATTTTCGCTACTCATGTGTCATCGTTTTATTAGAAATTGATTTTATGAGAGTACATTCAAAAATAATTTTTACATATTTGTTATTTTAAAACACAAATTTAAGTTTTTAATTTTGCCTCTTATGCCAATCATTAATAAAGATTTTGACTGTCAAATTGAATAAATATTTCGAGGACGCCTTTAGATGTAGTTTCAAATGTCATATCTGAAAAAAGCGTAATAAAAAAAGGGAAAATTTCTTCGGGAACATACCTTGTGGTGTTTGCAGAATAGATCACATAAGCATGCATAATTGTATTTTGGCATGTGTGTTTTGTAATTTCGCAAAACTACCTGCAAGTGATTTTAAATAAATCAATCGTTTAGGTTGTTTTATTTTCTAGCCCATGTTATTATGATTTTCAATTAAGTGAACATCTTTTAAAGTTGTTTTGTATTTTGCAAAGATTTGAAACTTGTAATCTATTTTGCAAGACACCAAAATACATGTGCTTAAAATGCAATTATGCATGCTTATTGGGACTATTTTGCAAAAACTCCCAGTGGTTTCAACCATTTAAAGATGTCTTAAAATGCGATTCGAAAAATGATAAAACATCAGTATAGTATTTATTATTCATCATCCAATGTTTGTTTGAGTAAGACTTTCTCCAACCCGGCCGTTCAAATGCAACATGCATCCCAATAAGCACATTTAAATTTCTTTATTAGCAACTTTCAATAATAATAAAAAAATCTTTATAGCATTTGGAGAATAGCGGTAATGACATGTAAATTAAGTGATGTATATAACATGAATAAAGTTGGAGTAAAGTGAGAACAGATTGAGTATTTGTATAAAAATAACTAAAATATAAGAATAAAAATAAAAATATGATAGTTATATAATTAACTACTTTGATTTTCCATTCCTTTTCGCTAGTTCTGTAGCTGATTAGGCCTAACTTTCGGGCCTTTAAAACACAAAGCACTTAATGACCGGGCACGATGATCCGGTGATAATCATTTACTTTTCTTTCTTATCTTACACGGTTCTTTTGAAATTTCAAAAGAATATCTTGATTTAATATTTACTGTTTAAGTTATAACATCCAAATCATTCACTACGTTTGAAAATGTTTATTTACCAATGTAATTTTCACATCCCTTACAATATTTACTTTTTATTTACTCATACCGCGACCCACCAAAGCTACAAGGAAATGTGAAAATTATATTCTCACCAAAATTAAGCCATTAAATAATTAAAGCAAGAGATGTAAATAGAATAACATTTCTCATTCTCTAAAATTTTTTAATATAAAATTTCAAAAATTTAATGGGATACTTTCTTTTATTTCTATAACAATTGCATATAATTCATAATATACCTACAATATTTTATAAATTTCTTTTATACCCATAACATTTCACCATAAATTTCTCCCATACCTATGCCTTTAAAACCACAATTATCTCTCTTGTTGAAAAGATGATTTTGCCATTTTAATTTTTTTTCTGATTAATATAAATCAACTTTAATATAACTTTCGAGTTATTTAATATCTTGTATTAATAAGTGACTATCATCAATTGCGTCATGTTAAGGTTAAATGATCTTAATCAAAAAATTTTAAGTGGGTAAAATTGTCTTTTCAATAAGGTAGATAATAGTGGCTTTAATGACGCGGGTATGAGCAGAGTTTAGGGTGAAATATTATGAGTATAAAAGAAATTTATAAAATGTTGTGGGTATATTAAAACTTAATTACAATTATTATAGGTATAAGAGAATTATCCCAAAATTTAATACTCGTTGATCCTTCGTGTTCGTTTCTCATAAGCCCGCACTACACCTCCACGAGTCTGCCACCATTTATTATCGAGACCACCGTGATCAAGTTATAAAAACTGTTTCATCTGATTCCAAGAATCACCGTACAATTTCCATTTTTCTAAGTTCCCGAATATCTAAGCAAGGTTATATAATTAATTACGTGGTGGTGTTCCTTTTTTTGTCTGTTTGGCAATTTAATCGAAACAAAACACATTCCCAATTCCAAAACCTAACATTGTCGTCTAAACAATACCAAAAAAAACACATAGTGCTAATGCTTCTCTAGGCGTGTGTCCAAACCAGCCAAACCAGCCAAACCAGCCAACTGAGTATCATCCCAGTTGTTACGAGATCGTTCCTCGCATTAGCGAGATCTTGGTTTCTATTTTCGTGGATATTTTCTGTAGCAGCTTTGTCATTGGATGTAGTGGCGTTATTCTCCCTTTTTTTCTATAGGAGTGTCCACCTGTTGGATAGAAAGAAAAAAAATAAGATTATTAATAGAGTATTCATAGAATGTTGTTAGTAAAAATTGTAAGAATGTGTATAATGTTGTTAGGAAATTATAAGAATATCTCAAGAGTTTGAATGTAATTTCAGCTGATATGATTAAAAAAAATAGCCAAACCATAAACACAATGTAGGAGGTCACGTAAAAGGGATTTCATACAACCACATTTTAATATGCAGTTCGTGATTCAAAATCTAATTTATTTATTAATTAATATTATTTGTTTATTGGAGAAACTAAATTTCATTCAAATTAAATTTGTCATGGGCCGTTAGCATGTAACTAATGCCACTAATGAAGAGTTCCACATAGAATATGAGATGTCCATGCTTCTAGACGTGATAGGAGAAATTTATCATTCATATTCCATAGCAACGTTTTTGTTTAATTTACATATTTGGAGCTAGAATTACATTATGTATTTAGGTACGTTGTGAATACAAATAATCAAACAATGTTATAACTTTAAATATTACTTTAAAATTGATATTTTTCATTAAATTATTTTATTTTGTTAATTTTATACATTTTTAAATGTAGCCCATACATTAATAT
>JAXCLR010000081.1:22078648-22090305 GCA_035584095.1 Annona squamosa
CATCCAAAAAAGCTGAAAAGACTCCACGTACCCATAGCAGGCTAGCCAGCAGCTCATCCACAACTGCAATGGCAAGTAGGAAGAGAGAGGTGGAGACAGCAGATCAGTTCAGAGAACGGGAAAAAAGGCTTCGTAGGCTTTCTAAAGTTATGCTGTCGACCAGCAGCTTTTATCAACTAGTTCTCTATTTCTTTTGGTTCAGTGGCGACTGGTCCGGCGGTATACCACTGCACATACGTGGGAGTACTTCACATGCCATTTTTGGACATGGTCTGACCTCTTCAATACAAAATTACTTAATAACGATGTCCAAAATATAGTTATTAATTTTGGGGGTTGAAGTTCGTAAAAAACAGAGAACAAGGAAATGATTAACAATAGGTAAATAAAGATATAATAAATAATTTTAAAAATAAAATAAAAACAATGGTCGAATGTTTATAAATAATAGAAATAGAATTATTAAAATAATTAGCGAGCTAGGAAGGACAAGGTGTCATTTCATGGTATGGTGGCGGTGGTGGCTATAGGAATTAAATCAAAATGCTAGGAGATCATTATATTGTGGTAATTTGATCCTTGATCACTAAGCATATCATCATCAACCCCTAATACATGGTGTAAATGATAATGTGTTCACAATGTTATCTTATCCACTCTCTCCGGTTGTCTAGAATGGTTTGAAGATGGAGCAACTTGAAGCAACTTTGTTGACGTGGTTTGAAGATCTCAGACAACAGTGATGTAGGAATTGAAGAAATGAAAAGCAACAAAGACAACTCCATTGTCACCAACTGAGCCGTCAGAAACTTGAGAGGCACTGGTGCGGGTTCGAATCACGTTTTGGGATTTCGATAAAAAATAAGGTGTAGTAGGAGCAGTTGTCTTCTGATAGCTTATTGGAAGTTATGTCTTCCTATTTCTTCGGTGAAGTTTAGTCTTCAGATTTCTTTGAGGGAGTTATGTGTATTCCCAGATTTATAAGAATGTCTCAGATCTTCAGTATAATATGTGTTAAGATATATGTAAATATATACCAATAAAAAAAAAAACAAAAGACAACTCCATTGTCAGGTGGTCATCCCGGAAAGCCTTGAGCATTGATAACTTAGATGTTTTTGGTCGAAGATAACGTACATTTCAACCCATTTATTTTTCAATCTTAGCGGGATGTTTTTCGAAATCTAATTTGTGGTGTCCTTTGCTGCAATCTACTATTAAGATCCCCCATGGTTTTTTATTGCTTCGGTTGTCTTGATAAATCCACCCACTCCATCTGCTCACATGAAGTTCTCATTTTTGTTGAAGCATTGGATATGCTATCGTCATGTGTCCATGCATGGTTGCCTAAGTTGATAACCATGTAACTTGCCCAGTTTTTTTGGCCTACTACAGCAAATGCAGGTTCGAATAAAAATCTTAATTTCTTTTATATAATTTCAATTATTCAATAAGTTGGTCGTAGTCTATTTAGCTTAAGGAAAAAAAATATTAATTTTCTGATTTTTGCTTCTGCTGCCACGTTTCTGATCTGAGTGATCTGGATTGCTTCGCCATCTGTTGACGGCTCTTGGTAGCGGATCTGGATCGCCACTTCGGAAAAAATTATCTTTATAAAGCTGCAATCTGTCTTGATTCCCTTGATCGGGCCATTTTTGACTGAGAAGATCACGACCGTTGAATCCAGTGAGTTGTATGATGCCAGTGTTAAAATTTTTACTGGTCTTGAGATCTAGGAATCAAGCCTATGGCCCATCCATAAATATCTCCTTCGGCTTTGTTTTTCTTTAACTGGACCTTTCACGTGATACTATCAAGCTGCCCAAAAGAAGTATTATTCTTCGGTGGACCTATATTTACGATGCTGGACCATTTAATGGGATATCTACAATAAGCAGAGTAACTTAGCATAACGTATCAGGCATAGCAGCAGAAAGCAATTAAATTTCTGCCCATATCAGGTATTTTCCAAAAGAAACCTTGCATTAGTTCGAGCATAAAATAAAATTTGTAACTTTTAAACCATTACGGTAAAAATTTACTTTACAAATGTAGAACTAATAGGTGTCAAACTTATCCCAATGTATAAAGGGGCTAACAAAAGCTTTAAGCCTTGTTTCAAACTATATAAGATTTTTGAATGAAATTTATAGTTGGGATGAGAATGGAATAATACGTGTTGCAAATGAGAAAAGTTACCTTAACAGTGTGTTTAAGAAGTGATAAAACTTATGAATGAAAAATTTTTCATTTAATTTTTTAATGTTATATAATAGGGGTAATGATGAAAAATAAATATAAAAAAATTAAAATAAATAAGTTAATTTTATAGATAGTTCTGTAGGAATGATTGAAAAGTAGGATTATTGTACAAAAAGATATGAAAATTCAAATTTAAAAAATATGATGATTATGAAGAGTAAAAAATTATAAATTGGCAAACCCGAGCTTAGCCCAATGGTTGCACATGCTAGCTTGTATGCCACAGGTTGAGAGTTCTACCTTCGACAACACCAATGTAATTGAAAAAAGTTTTAAATTAAAATGTATTTTTAATTTTTTTTTGTATTAAACAAACATATCATGAAAATATAAAAAGTTGTATTGACAATTGAAAATTTATCTTAAAATTTAAAATCAGGTTCAATTAAGAATCTTATATAGTTTGAAGCAAGCACTTATTTTTCCATCCTTATTTTAGTTAAAAATGGTGACCATATAAGGTTCGTTTGAAAAGATTTGAAACTTATATGATATATCTTGCAAAATGTCAAAACATTTATGCCAGGATACAATTATGCGTACTTAATTAGAGGCGCCCATAAAGGAGTGGGAAAAAGGACAGGTGAGGAGAGGAACTCTTTAATCATCCATATATCGCTATCAACGGATGTCAGCTTTCCACGTGGCAGCAGGGGGTGCCTTCTGGGCCACTGCATCTTTGAAAATTACCAAAGTCTTCTCTCTCTCTACTGCGCGGGACCAGTAGCCTGTGTCTCCATGTGGATCTGCTTCTCCCCTTGATGGAGTATTTGTAAAAATAAGCCCTGCAACTTCATCCAATTGCAAATCGCCACGTGTATTTGGGATCCCGATTAATTAACCTTGTGTGTGCATTGCAGGGTAATGATTTAATACCTGCCGTAAGCTGGGAGACTTCACGGTTTTTAATTTCAAAATTTTTTAAAAAAATTTAAGGCACTGATCATATTTGAAGCATTTTTTTTATTATAAGAAACTTACATTTTGTAAAAAATAAAATCTTTTGAGAGTAAACAATAGCTATTAAAATTTTGGATAAATTTCATATATACTCACGAATTTTATCCGTGATTTTACTCATACCTACCAATTTTCAAAAATTATAAATATACTAACATATTTTGTTTAAAATTCCACTTATTTCTATGCCATTATTAGCCCTCATATAAAATGAATAATATGCCAAGTCTTAATTAACTAAGGTTGATTTGCTTAAAGCTAAAAATTCAAATAATATATAATTTTATAGTTGTCGAAGTATAGCTGTCATTTTACCCAGGCTAACCATTCCTTCACTGAGGTTAACAAATCCCCAACGATATAGGTATTTATGAAATTTTAGGCAAAATATATTGGTATATTTGAAAATTTTAAAAGTTCATAAGTATAACTTGAATTACTAATAAAATTTATGGGCATGTGTGGAATTTATTCTAAAATTTTAAAATAATAATAAACATAATATATAAAATTTTGCTATATATAATTTTTGAAAGCATAATTTATATACAGTATTTAATATAATATATAAAAATTATTTTTGAAATCATAAAAAAGTACACGGATAAATAAGATGAATGATTTAGATTTTAAAAAAATTTTAAAATAAACAACCAAAGAGAAATATGTAACATGTTTACTGCGGTAAGGACATTTTATCATTTCTTATGCATAAAATTGCATTATTCTAGACCAAAAAAATATTGCATCGTTCATGCAATGCAACTAGCTAGATGTATGATACAACGCACAGCAAATTAAATGATGGTGATCCGTCACATGTCTTGTACCTGGTCCCCTTGCCCATTGCTAAAGAAGACAAACTTGAGTCTGGGAAAGGAAAAGGAATAAGGTCTATCTATCGGATTTGCATAGAAAGATTTGAACATTTTTGCCTTTTTGACCGTCTTCTTCAGCTTAAGCAAAAGAACGGACAAAATTAATTAGGTGATTGTACCTTGTCTGGTCGCTGGTGCTTTGACCCATCCATTATCAACGTCCTTTCTCTGAAAGCCAACGCCGTGACATATTATTTTATTTTGTGTGTATTTCAGCATTGGTAAAACTTTTTAAAGAAAAAATTTTAAATTGAAAGAAAATAATGTGATACGATATGGGTAACTATAAGAAATAAATATAATAAAGTTAAAATAAATATGTTAGCTGTTTAGAAATGATTGAAAAGTAACGTAGTTATATTAGAGAATGTAAAAAATAATTTAAAAATATAATAATCACATAAAGTAAAAAGTCCATATTTTTTTGTTATTTCCCAACACACCCACAAAATATAAACATTTTTCTCATTAATTAAAATCTGTTAGAATTAATTACCATAGTATATATATTTCGTATCTTGATGAAAATCAAAGGGTTAATTGATTATCGAACCTTTAAATATACATGATAATTTACAATTATGCAAAGTTTCAGCGGGAAGCTTAATTTTCAAAAACCACACAAAAGTTTATACATGCAACCAGCTTTTTGTTGCTGAACTTGAATTTATCTACTCTTGTATCAAATACAGCCACGTACCATACTTTTATAGCTAAAAATGTAATTATCGTTTACAGCCAAATTATTAAAAATTAATTTTGGTTACATAGAAGAACAAAACCGGCTGTTTTTGAATAAGTGCCACCACTTTTAAGAAGGCATGCATATGCGCTCAAATCGACGATGTACACGTACGTAGCCAAATAAATATATACATGTAGCCAAAAACTTAGCTGCTTTCAATCAAATTTGGTGTAGTGAATTAACTGGGTTGAATTGAAGACACGATTGTTTAATATTCATGGTGAAGGCAAACGGCGTTGGCATGCACCATTCACAGAGGAGTGATTCTGTTAACCCAGACTAAGTAAATGTCATACTTAACCTATTTTAAAAAAATTATTTATAACAATTTTTTTTTTTACTTTTTTTTGTGCACTTGTTTATCTAAGTGTATTTAACATATAGACTAAATTATACTATTTTTGAATATGTTTATCTATGTTTTAAAGATTTTAAATACATATATCTATATGTATATATGTATTTAAAATACCCTTATTTTTAAAAATCTAAAAAAATATATACATATATCCAAAAATAATAAAATTTAATTTATATATTAAATACACTTAGACAAACAAGTGTAAGAAAAAACAAAAAAAAGTTTGTTTTAAATAAGATTTTTTAGGTGGATTAAGTAAAAGATTTACTTAGCTCGAGTTAATACGATCATTCCTCCCATTTATATAACCAGATTTACATAAAAAGATATTATATAACGGCCCGTTTGGACGCGCAACAGAAATAAATTGATTTCAATTCATTCAAATCCATCGTATAGAAAACTGGGTCGTCTGATGACATGTATAGTTGGCTAGCGAATTAATTATATTCATTCCAATGCTAGAGTTTTGGCAATGTGAACTTTTCCTCCATAATATTTCTTGAATATTTGAATGTATTGCAATTGAGTTGGTAAAGATCCATCTATATTTAACCTTTTTGGTTTTGGAAATTATTAACTTTTATTAAGATTAATACTCTAATATTTTAAATTTTGTTTCCAAGACACTTGCAGTGAACTTTATTTTTTAACCCTCGTATATAATTAATAACAGATGTAAATAATTATATCTTTTAGATTGTGGCTATCCTAATCACGATGAAACTTAGGTCAAAGTTCGACTTCCACAAAAAATTCCAATAGCTGCTAGTGGAAAGGTTGCTTTTGCAAATTTAACAGGCGGGGTAAAATCCTCCAAAATCGTATAAAGATGGACAACGGAATACAATAGCCCACGCATGGATAGATGGATGGAGTATTGAAGTGCATGGGCCAAGCCAAATGGGCTGCCTACAAGAACATCAGCCGCAGTCACTCAATCATGCGTGGTCGGACCAGAGAGTGGAACTTGAAACTAATCCATCCCAGTCGATTCTCTCACCAATATTGCCAATTTTCCTCCTCGCATTCAATCTATGCTAATGTATACGATATTATATTTATGGGACCTTTGGCTGGGTAGGCATATTAAGAAATTGGGGGATCTCAATCGAGAAATTTCTGTGCATATATATATATATATAGATATAGATATAGATATAGATATTTATCCATACACACCACATGCATATATGCATGCTCACTCAATATATGCATCAGAACAGTTGCCAATATTTTTCTGCATGCTGCAAAACTAACCTTCATGAGGCGTCAGCCTCAGTTATTTGAAATTTTGCATGTGCCGACTGTACTTATGTCGTGGATGGACAATCGTAAGCGGTTACAAACTATCCTCAATTAATTTCTAATCTCATCCTCTGATTATAAATGAAATTCAACCAACTCGTTCCACGTGTTTAGCCCTTTGGCCTATTCTCTACTTCACAACGCTTAACTTCCATATTCATGATGCAACAGTAGAAAAGACAGACTTGTAGTTTCACGAAAAAGTTGCAAAATATTTTAAGATTTTATGAAATTAAGACAAAAAACTGTTATTTTGCCCGAATTGTGTAGGTACAGATGCAAAAAGCCGTGTAATTGATGATGTTAATTTTAACACAAACATGCCTGATAATCTGCATGGAAGAATCAAGTTTGGCACAAAATTACTTAGAGGCATTCCTGCAACGATTTCAGCCATTAACATTATAGTTACGAAATTCAGAAACAACAGACGAGAGTTGCTGAAACTCATTGGTGACATGTATATCAGCATCGATCGTTAATTATATTCTTACAATGTTTATGCCTAATCCAGAACTTTTAAGGTCCTCATCCAATAGTTTGAAAACTTCCATTTGTATGACGTGTGAAGTCCTTCATTAAGATGTTCATACCATTAGTTTCTTTTTTATTGCTCAATTGCTTTTTAGTTTGATCCACTTGACTTATTAGGTGAATTTTCGGAATCAATGTATGCTACGCATGTGCTCTGCCTTTATATGCGAACATATATTTTTGCTAATCAAATACAAGAAGATGAAAAAAATTAAATCAGTCCACATTCACCGTTTTGATTCATGAGAATTAAGTGGGTGAATCAAGATTAGGGAATTGAACTAATTATAATTAGAGATTTGTAGAAGAAAAAGAGTTGCGTACATCAGCAATTTTTATAGCAACAGCATTTCTTTGGGAAACCCACACATTTCCCATCGCTGAAGCCTTCACCGGCGCAGATCAGCCCACATTTGGTTTTGTAGGTGCAAAATCCCGTGTGTCTAGAACTTTTTGCTCGGCAAATCCTTGCCTCCACTACCCTTATTTCCCCTGCAAATTCAAATCACCACAGGCTTTAATTCATATATGTCTGTACTTCATGACCATAGTTTTCATATATCAAGCTAATTAACAATAATCCATGCTACTTTAAAAAGAAAAAATCCATGCTATAAAAAAAACAACAATCCAAATATTTCTAATTGTGATACAGGGAATTGAAGAGACTCTTACGTACCCAATGTTGCTAAAATAAAAAACAACAGCAAAATGGACCAAACAACACCTCTAACTGTCTTACTCTCCATACTCTCGGTACACGATGGCTTGAATCTTTGACAAAAGCTAGGCAAATGACTTGGAGATGGGGAATGAAGTTGAGATGAAATGCAAATATATATATAGCTATCGAAGGATATTTGAGACTAAATTAATTAGTTTTTCGCATGCATAGACATTGGGGAGAACAAGTGGGCATTAATGCAATCACTCAAGATAATGGGGGATAAAATGAGATCGGAAATGTATTGTCTGTAACCTAGATGACAGAGTGACTCCATAACCAGCATGAAAAATGGGCCATATATTGCATATTTAAATGATTTTGGCCCTTTCAAGAATTTTAAAATAAAATATAAACCTTTAAAATTTAAAATCTGTAAGATAGGATAACCAGGTGGGTTGCAATTAAGGAAAATGTTACAAATAGAGTTTTTTTATTGTAAAATTCATCATATAGCATACTTTTAATGTTTGAAGAAACATGTCCTTTTTGTATCTGATAAAGAAAAAACATTTCAATGGTTCAGTTTATGTATATAGAATTATACAAATAATTTACTATCGTAGAATTACTTCGATCGTAGAAACACTTCTCTTAACATTTTTATTTCTCATAGCCTTCCTGGTTATCAGAATTTTGTAAATTTGAAATTTTAGCTGTTTTTATTTTGTTTCAAAAATCGTGAAACAAATAGGCAATCTGTATTTTTCACCCAATTTGCAGAGTGACGCAATAACCAGGGTTATTATAATCAGTTTCCAATGAGATCATCCGCATTTAATGTCTATTGACTCTCTTCTATCTTAGGAGGATGAGATTATAGGCAATCAGTTTCCAATGAGACGTGCTACATTTAGTGTCTCTTGACTCTTTCCTATATTAGGAGGATAAGGTTATAGACAATCTGTTTCCAATGATATCTGCCACATAGAGCGTCTCTTGACTCTATTCTATCTTAGGAGGATGAGGTTAAAGACGATGAATTTACAATAAGCTTCCACACCTTTATTTCAAAAAAAAAAAAAAAAAAGAGCTTCCACATCTGGTATCTCTTCTATCTCATGATCGAGGATGAGGTTATAGACCATCAGTTTCCTATAAGATCTGCCACATTTAGTTATCTCTTGACTCTCTTCTAACTTAGGAGGATGAGATTACAGACAATCGACTCTCTTCTAGGTTGATGAGGTTAGACAATCAATTCCCAATGAGATCTACAGCATTTAGTGTCTCTTGAGTCTCTACTCTCTTGTCTCTTAGAGGATGAGGTTATAAACAATCAGCTTTCAATGAGAGCTGCCACATTTAGTGTCTCTTGGCTCTCTTCTATTCTAGGAGGATGAGATTGTAGACAATCAGCTCCCGATGAGATCTGCCACATTTAGTGGCTCTTATCTCTCTTCTACCTAATGAGGATGAGATTCTAATAAAGAATGATGAAATAAATAATGAAAATTTTAATTAACAACTATCCTTACAATAAAGTATAGCATAAAAACAAATGCGACAGCTACTTGCTGCCACAACCGTTGCGAATGCAATTTAGCAACGAATGGCGCCGTTATATACGGGCATCAGCAACATCTTATACTCGGGCAACAAATTTTCTTATCAACGGGAAGGTATGTTTAAGTGTCAGTCTGGGCTAAAAAAATCACGGCCCTAAAATTCGTTGTGAAACGTAAAGTTCCTTATGTCACCGAGGTGGAAGGAACTAGAAAGGGAAATTAGATGACCTGGTTGCCATTTTTATAACCTATCTTCCTTTCAAAACACTAAAACTTTCTATTTTTTTATTGATGTATTTACAACCATCTTAATTTCTATTATATTTTTTTGGATTCATAATTTCTATCATATATACTTTTTGAAAGGTAATTTCTATTATATTTAAGTCGTAAGACATTGGATAATTTTCCGAAGGAGACATTAAGTCCTGAGACATTAAATTTGGAAGGAGAAATTGTACAATATGATATAAGCTAGAATTTTATTTTCATTTTCCATTCTTCTTCTCCTTAACAAAATTTCCTACGTAGCTAAAATTTGTTGTATTTGATACTAAATATATTAAAGTCCTTTAGGTGTTCCAAATGCTTGAAGATCCTTAAATGGAATGTACAATCTCATTTTCAAGACATCTTTTTTATTCTCAATGCACATTATATATTCTCGTCCTATTCAAGTTTGTTGACTCTTTACAATAGTATTTGCTTTACCTCGTTTTTGATCATTAAATGACTTTTTTTTTTATGAAAAGGAAAACCTTATCCCAGCTACCTTACACTACGAGGGGAAGAAGGGATAAGGAGATTCAAGCAATTCATTACCAAAAAATTATCTGTACACAGTTTTCTCAAAAGAACTTGGGGAGGTTACTCTACCAAACCTGACTATCCAAAAAAGAAATACATACAAAATCTACTAAAGAATGAGCAACAGCGTTTCCTTGTCTTAAGACATGATGAGCCGAACAGTGTTAGTTAGATGATAGGAGAGATCTGATCTCGTTAATAGCAACCCCAGCAGGTGAGAGGATGTGTTCATCAGCCGACAGATAGTTGAAAAGGAGTAGAGAATTAGCTTACCTCTTTAACAATATGATATAAGCTAAAATTTTATTCATTTTTCATACTTTTTCTCCTTAACAAAACTTCACCATATTAGAACATCTTTTTATAGCCAAGTTTTGCTAAATTTGATACTAAGTATAGTGAAGTCCTTTAGACGTTCCTGATATCTAAGATTCTTAAATGGAATATGTATCCTCATTTTTAAGACTTTTTATTCTCAATTTAACTTTTTCTATTACTAATGCACATCATTATATTTTCATCCTATTCAAGCTTATAGAATCCTTCTAAACACACAATAGTCGTCATTTGTATCCAATTTTTAATACCTTCATTAAATATTTTTGTTACTTTATTTGATGTGTGTTGGTTTACATCAAACTATCCAAACGATGATATACTGTTCTGCAATGAAGAGATGGAGTCCGATGACAATTGATAGACGGATCTCTCTCTCTGTCTAAACAAGAAAAGGAAATGAGGAAAAGGATTACAAATCAAGCACACCTTTCTCCTTCCCGTCACTCTCTATTTATACTAATGGCTACTAACTACGAGATCCACAAACTGACCAGGCCCACCTACCCTTTTAGACCCTATCAATCCACCCCGCCTAAGATCCACCTTGCCCACAAGGTGGAAAAAAAAAATTCAAAATTATTTACAAATGACGTGCAGATCTGCAGACATGCTTTGCGAGCAATTACTGCAGAAGGATCCTTGAGCCCGTACATTTGGGAAGAGCTACAAAAATGGACCAAATGCAACGTAGTCCGTCCACTAAGTATTTCTGCGAGTGCTAATGAGATCATTGCTGTAGTCCAAATAGCAGGTCCGAAGGTCAGTGTTGCAAGCGAGCTCCCAAACAGGGTTCGATTCCTTCCCGTTGACGCCTTGAATCCAAACAGCATCGATACCTTCAACTCGCAGAAACCCTCCATCCGAATCCTTCCGCAGATGCGATCAGAAGCTTCTAAAATCACCAGATCTTCAACTCCATTTTCTGCCAGTACCTTCGCTGCTGAAATGCCAAAGCTGGAGAAGCAGAGCTCGAACCCGACATCGACTACAAGTCCCATAAGCTGCACCAGCTTCTTCTCCTCATTGAGCTCCAATCCACCCATGCGTTGATGCGGAAATGCAACCAGGCCCAGGCCCACATGTGGTCCCTGAAAGTGAGCGCGGTAGAAGAGAGTCCTCCCGGATCCCAAGTGTCTCTCGCCCGGACGACCTCCTGTTTCAGCCCCATAACCCATCCACCCGGGTCCCATTCTAGCATTTGATCAAACACCTCCTGGCCATCCAATTCTTC
>JAXCLR010000081.1:22110821-22124625 GCA_035584095.1 Annona squamosa
GAATAAAGTTAAAATAGATAGGTTAGTTGTATGGGTAGTTGTGTAGAAATGATTGAAAAGTAGGGTAGTTTATATAGGAAAATGTGAAAAAATAATTAAAAAATATAGTAGTTATGGAAAGTGAAAATTTTTGGGTTGAAAAGTTTTAGTTGACATATTTTAGCCCCAAACAAACACACCCTTAAAACACAAAAGGAAATTAATTTTTTCAAAATAATTCCCAGAGGCTCTTATCTCCTCCACCAGACCTCATAAATGAGAAACTACAAAAGCACCCTCCTTTAAAATGTTTACCATAACAAGGGAATCACTCTCTGTTACTGTCTTCTTAATGCCCAATTTCTTGTCCCATTTTTGTTTATCTATAGACATTACATTTCAACTTATCTTACAATCAAGCTCTTTAGACAATTTTTACAATTTAAAAAAGGAGATCACAAGTTTCTAAATATTAACAAGAGATACCACTACCTTCCAAATATCAATAGGAAGATTATAACTCTCAAATATTAATGGAGAAACCAAACTCCCATATCTGGATTGAAAGTTGGGACCACCTAGCTACTTAAGAGGCAATGCTTCTATCACCACCCTAGCCTCGTGTGATACTTCTTAACTCATTTGAATTCTAGAAGTTTTACCTTTTTTGATAATGAGCAATACAATATTTTTTATTGGTGTACATTTACGTTATATCTTAACTCATATTAACGAGGGAGACAACAAACTCCCAAATATCAATTAGAGAGATCACTGCTACCACTGAGCTACTTAAGAGGCAACACTTCTGCCACCACAGTAGTCGCATGTGGTACTCCTTTAACTCATTTGATTTTTAAAGTGTTTCCTTTTCGATAATGGGCAATACAACACTTTTTTTATTGGTGTACAGTTACATTATATCTTTAACTCATATTAACAAGATAGACAACAAACTCTCAAATATCAATTGGAACTAGGGAGATCACTGCTGTCAAATTATATTCGGGCCGAAAATCTTAACTACGGAGATTCGAACCCACTCACACAACGGCACAAATGCTTTATTTCACCTGTTGTGGTCGGTTGCTCGGTCGGCTTGTCATATCAACACTTTGCTGGAAGAAAATGGCCATTATCATTCCTTAAAATTGCCTCATAGCCTCAAGCATATATCTTTGCTTTCCCTTCAGCGTCCATATTAATGTTAAGCTTGCCCTGTTTTGGCCGTCTCCAAGCAGCCGGGTTTTCATCCACATTCAAACTGCCATTTGTGATCGACATGGAAGAAAGACAATAGTAGAGAGGATTTGCACCAGTTTGCCCCCTTTTCAAGCCCAATTGAACAGCGAGATGGTTCCTTCGGAACCAGATTCTCAATCACATAGTAACATTTAGAGCAAAGTCAGATTTATCCAACCCTGTCAACAGCTCGTAGAGAATATCCTTTTTTGTCGTCAAACTGGATTTTTGTAAGATCATCAAACAGTCCACTGAATAGTCGATTCCCTTTGTTGCACTTCGAAAAAAGATGATGGACTGTCTCCATATCATCATCATTGTTACACAGTTTACATCTCCTCTCAATTTTAGGATATCATGAACAATTTCATCATTGATCAGAAAGCTTTGAGGAGTTTTATAGTTTTTGGAAAAACAATAAGTTTTGGTGAGCCTAATTTCGATTGCTTCTATGAGATGGAATCTATTACAACTTTTTTTAATGTTTCCTTCGATGTATGGGAACAAGGTAATTTTATTTCATTAACTCTGGAGAACCATTCAACACTTGATTTGCACATTCAATAATTCTCTTTAAGTTCTTGTGGTTTTCAACAAATTTTAAATAAGTTTAATGTCTTTGACTGGTTAAGTCAGATCAATTCTTAAATATTGGTCATTCATTTTGTGAAGTTAATTCAAGGACCTTTTAAGAGGATTTGCACAACTCTATAACTTTTTAATTTAGGGTCTCTGTTTGAAAAGATGCAAAAATAGAAGTAGCAAAGTGAAAATAGGAAAGTTTTTGAAAATATGAGAAGATAACATAATATAATTAGGGTAATGATTATGGGTAGAGAAAATAAATTAACATAGACATGACATTTATATAAAAATATGACAAAATGATTGGAATATCGATATAATAATAAAAAATATAATAGTTAAGATGTTAAATCATATCAAAAGTTGTATTTTAAGCTTCAATGCCAAAGTGAGTGTAAAGTAGTGTGGGTAAAAAGTCCAGTATTCAAATGTTGGACAGAGTAACCTAGTTACTCCTTCCGGCAAGTGCATCTCCATCAATTTTCTAGTCATCCAATGTACATTTACCATTCCATTAGAATTATCCTCCGAAAGTTGTCTAGTTATCCAAAGAAGTGACAAAATAAAATAAATAGTCAAATCATTACAAGAAAAATGCACTTTATACTGGGACTTTATACAGTGAGTTTACATTTAGCTTCATTTAATATTATAAATAAAAAAATGTATACATATACAGTCCCTGTAAATACAGCCAAATAACTATTAAAGGCAAGGGTAAACTGATGCATATTATAAGTAGCTAAATTTTTTAATATTTTTTAAAAATACAAATGCTACAAAAAAAATATATTAGATATTAGATAATCCATAACCAAAATTTATCACATTTTTATATGAACATAAAAATTATATAAGTAAAAATAGTTATATATAAGAATTATATGCAATAACTTTTTGCATACACAGGAATAGGATCATGATCCTGTGCACAAGTGCACTTAGCTTTAGTGCACCAATGTGCATTTAACTTATTTTATTTTCTTGAAATTTTTTATAAAACTATTCTAAGTATATTTAACATGTATATGAATTTTTACCAATTTCGAAAAAAATTTAAAATATTTAAAATTTTAAAAGAAATATTTAAAATTTTTTGAAATTAGTAAAAATTAATATACATGTCAAATACACATAGATTAACAGTTTTATGAAAATTTTAAAAAAAATTAAAAATAAGTTAAATGCACCTAGGTGCACTGAGTAAAACTCCATAGGAATATATGCAATCAAATTTTTACTACTTTCAAATGCATAGATTCAGTGCACCTAGGTGCATTGAATAAAACTCCATAAGAATATATGCAATCAAATTTTTACTACTTTCAAATGCACACACGCAACAATAAATTGCACTATATTGAGTTAAAATTGACTAATTTATATTGTAAATTTAATGAACTAAAGATTTTATGCGACTTAAAATGTGGTTAGAAATGATCTTGTTAGTTCAAGCTAAACAAATGTCTTACTTAACTCATCTTAAAAAATTCATTTAAAATATTTTTATTTTTTTCATATACTTGTTTATGTAAGTGTATTTAATATATAAACTAAATTTTTTTATTTTTGGATATGTATATATTTTCTAAATATTTAAAAATCTATAAACGTTATATACAAATATCCAAAAATAGTAAAACCTCATTCGTATGTTAAATACACTTAGGTAAACTAGTATATGAAAAAAGTATTATAAATGGGTTCTTTAGAGGACTAAGTAAGAAATTTACTTAATCCGAGTTAACAAAATCATTTCTCGATTATAATTACGTATAAAATTGTAGAAGGACAATTTCATTACGTATAAAATTTTAGAAGACAATTACAATACTTGCGTGCTTCAGATATTATATTCTAAAATAAATAAACAAATATAAAATCACTTAACTAGATAAAAATATTTAAACAAAATATATTTACATGCAAATATAGGGTATATTCGACCACAACAAATTAAAACTTTTAAATCAAAATTTTTCAATTTAAAATTTTTTACACTTCATAACTATCACATTTTTTAATTATTTCTTCACATATTCGTGTATAATTATTTTTTATTTTCAATCATTTCTACACAACTACTCATTCGGCTATCTTATCAATTTTAATTATATTTTCTTTATTTTTTGTTATTACCCCTATCATATAACATATTTTCTAGCTGTTTAAATTTTTTTGTATTAAAAATTTTTCATCTAAAAGTTTTATCACTTCTTAATCACCCTTAGAATAAAAATATATTAATATTTTTTCATATTTTCTTTGTGATCAAAAATTAATTGTATACAAATTTTATTGTTTACTAATTCAAAATTAATTGTACGCAAATTTTTCATTTTTTATGTTTGTAAATTTATGACATATTAAAACTAATACAAGAATAGTATGCTCTTTAAGAGCCCTCTCCAGATTATTCTTCTAGATTTTTTTTCTATGAAGTTGATTATATGTACAAAGTATATTTATGAAAAATTATGGAGATTAATAAAAATGAGATAAATTTAATTTTTAAATACTTGTAATGAATAAAATAAGTTTAAAATTATTGACATGAATAAAAATACTATACTTTTCAATTATGTATTCTCGAATAAATATTAAATGTACCGAAAATTATGATTACTTTATGAAGAGAATCTTCTGTTTTATAGCTAAAAGATTCCAGCAGAAGTGGCCTAAGATGCGTCGAATCACTGTTAAAATGGTTGCATATATTATATATAAGGAATATTCATGTGCATTACTGCTAAAATGGGCCCCACATGATGATCAAATTATAATTTACTCCACTCATTGTATTTAGAATCATATATTCTATTATCATACCAATTTTCATCCCAATCGGATATGTGTATGAACCTCATCAAAAAATGATACAAATTCAACGTAATAAAATAGTTTAATGTAAAAAGCAACTTTAAAGTAGTTTTTTTAACATGTAAACCATTTGCTATAAAATTTATACATGGATAAATAATTGTATATAATTTCATTGCATTCTAATATGTGTTTGGCACATTTTTAGGCAAATGTACTGTTGTTCTGGTGCAGTTGCGTTGCACTGGAACAGCTCTATATATATATATATATATATATACACACACATAGGCAACTAAATTTTAATCATACGAAACCGATTATTGTGACACTTGAAACTTTTTTAAAGAAATTCGAGGTACCTATTTCTATCTGTCAAGTCCTTTAATTTAAGGTAGATATACGCAACCTTATCTATGAAGCTAATCTACTGAGTCATTGCAATATCCTTTATGAGGAATGCAGAATCAGATGGATTACGCCAGCTGAGGGCCGTCTGAAATGGAATGTCGATGCAGCAAGATATATGGTACAATGACTGATTTTGGAGCTGTGATCGGAAATAGGAGTGATTTTGTAGCAGCTCGGATTTGGTCCGAAGAAGGTATAATCTCAGCATTGGCAACGGAGGCTTGTGCCCTGTTATGGGGATTACAATCGATTTCTGCACTTCAATGGGATAAAATTCGTATAGAAAATGATAGTTTGCTCTTGATTGAATCTATATTGCATGATACTATCATTCGATTCCCAACAGCAAGTGTGATTTTAGGCATCGCTCATCTTAGTCTGACTTATCTGGGGGAGCACGATCTTCTCAGACCGGTCGGAAATCCGGTGATTTACCACCGGTCTGAAAATAATAATAATAATAATAAATTTTAAAAAATCATCAGCTAGCAGCTGATTTTGCGGCATCCTCCTCTGTAATTCTGTATGCGATTATGTGTGGACTACTCCACCCAGTTTTATTTTATCACGACTATGAATTGACTCTTCTGGCTGTCCTAACATATAGGGTGTTCTTCTTACTGAGATATTCCAAATTTCCCTTCAAAAAAAACTTTAATAAGTTAAAAAATGTTAGGTCCAGAATCTTTAAAATTGATATTTAAGTTGACGAGAAGTTAATATTTTCAAGCCAAGCAAGCGCTATCCTGCTGGTGGGGAGACTGACACTAGCTGTGGGAATCAGGACCGGCCATACCAAGTCAAGATTTATCCAACTTTGACTGTTTTTTTTAAAAATTCAGTTTAACCATATTTTTATACCAGATGGTTTGACCTTTTAAAAAAAAATTAGTCCCTAAACAAACTTCAGGTTGGTATTAAATCAGTTTCGGGATAACGAGTCAAGTAAAAAATGCAAGACAAATGAAATAATTTTAAGAATTTATATATCTATACAAAATAAATATACGTTTATGCTAAATTTAAATGTTATAAGCTTCAATATTTTACTAATTATTAAAAAACATATCATTACTATATCAAAAATAAATATACATTTATGCTAAATTTAAATGTTATAAGCTTCAATATTTTACTAATTATTAAAAAACATATCATTACTAAAACAAAACAAGAGAAAAATAGTGTAACTTTATTAAAATAGGTTAATATACAATTATATGTGAGAGTTATATGTATATGTGAAAATTTCTATTATTCATTTTTATATTATTTTCTAGATAAATTGATTCTTCTATTGTTTTTATAGTTAACTATAAAAAATATTAAAATTTTGCAAGAAAATAATAATAAGATTTAAACATAAGTTTATAATTTTATTCGGTTAGGACATAGTCGACCCATCTCAGCCCTATTTTTGAATTTGGGTCAAAATTTTTAACACATCCCTTATCAAATAAAAAAAATATTAGTTTTAGCTTGTAAAAAATGGGTTGAGTCTGAAGCGGTTCACGGATTGACCCACCTAATTTCCAACCTTAGCTTAGCTGGCACAGCATTCTCGGTTAGACTCCCACATGTGAGTCTAAACTTGGCATATTTGGAAGCAATGTATCTTTCCAAAAAAAATAAGATGGGAGCCGTATGTCTCTCCAAAAATAGATGAGAGTAATATATCTCCCTTGAAAATTTGTAAAAATACCTCAAAGCTCTAATGTAATAGAAATGAAGATGGTTATAGATATATATACATCAAAAAAAATATTTTCAACCCCCAGCTCACCATTGTATTTGCTTGTGCAACCTCAAACCAATCTCACAACCAGTTCTTTTAATTCGTAAACAATTAACCAAGTAAATGGAAAACAAATATGACTTTTTTTACGAGAGACTATTTATTAATTGTTGTTTAAAGAGCATCCGAGAAGACGCATAATTACTATACTAGTAGAAAACAATGCATCACAACCTAAAAGAAGCCAAATTAATTAGCACAAAACCATGCAGATTGCATGCGTACAATGCATCGCATTTTATTTAATTACTGCACGCTATTCATATAATTTGCTAGCTGAATAGCTAGATCAGCATGACTGAGATTTCCATCCATGGGCCTGCCAGTCTAGCAAGGATTCTTGCAAAAGCAAGAAATTGGGGCTGTAATGGGAAGTCCCTCGCATCCTCCACTGGCATAGCCTTCATACTTGCAAACCTCCCTGCAGTTGGCCTCTGAGAAACAAAGCCCTTTGAATAGTTTGCTTTTTATGTGGCACCACCTTGGATCCTTCGCATCCACACCCATCATTATTCCTGCTGCATCATCCTCATCATCAAGTCCCAAAAATTAGAAAATAAATCATGCTTTGGAGAAGAAAAATGAATGAGGGAAATAGCAAATAATTAATCTAACACATAAATGAAATCAAGCCCCCTTCTCTTAATTACTTGGCGAAAAGACCAGCATCACCACAAGGAGGAAACAAGCAACTGCCTTCCCGCTCTTCATTCCTTCTCGCAATGATGCAACAAGAAAACTTGAACTCCTTCAGCGGTCCCATTCCATCTCTATCCATATATATAGCATAGCATTTATTTCGAGGGAGCTATGTAGAGGCCAAATTTCCTCTGCTGCATGCACAGATGTCAGGGCTGAGATAAGCCTGGAAGTTTTTTTGCATCATCATCTTGCATTGAATTAGCATGCAAAGATGCCAGACTAGTGATTATCTGAAAATTTATTGTTGTCTGGATTAGCGTGGCGAGAAAGTGGATTCAAGTGTAGATAATGCTCACCACATATTATATCTCTTCTTCTTAATTATTTGTAAAACCCTTGTAAGGCTTTCCTTAGTTACATAGAAGTCGTCCCACGTAACATCTTTTATTTTTAATATTTTGATACTTCATGAAAAATTCACTGAATTCATAACACTATTTATTCAGCTAAGAGAGCCATATATTTTGAAATTTATACATTCACGTGTAAATTAAAGGAAATATTTATATCTATTTACATATTAGAATGTAATCATATTTCATAAAATCATTTATTCACACAACCATGAGATTTTAAATAGTTTAGATGTTGAAAAATTATAACTTTAAGATTGATATTTACCATTAAGTCATTTTATTACATTGATTTTTCCACATTTATAGATGAGGTCATGCATGATGATACTAGAAAAATAAAATGATTTAAATGATAATATAAATGACACCAAATATAATAAATAAAATGAATTGTCTATCAAATATCAAGATATTAAAAATGAAAATAATTACATGATTTTTTCATAAAAGCATAGCCTTATATCTATATTCAATTCATGGTGTTTGCCACTTCAATTCTAACATAAGTGGCACCACTTCAAGCATAACCAACAATGAAAGCACTGACAAGAACCATAACCCTATGGAATGCAGAACCTTTTTTTTTTTTTTTTAACCCATTTCTAAGCTTGACTGGTATATTTACCAAGTGATGGAAGGCTGCTTAAAAGAGTTGGCTTAGCCTCATCATCATCATACGTTATTTCCAACGTAAGTGGGGAAAGAGTTAGCTTATCCTAAATCGTCAAAATCGTACGGTTTTTCCGTGTCGCCATAATCTAACAGGAAAACCAATTGTAGGTTGCTGACATGCCCAAAACAGAGCGACCCCAAAAATGACTTCCTTACACCATCAAAATGGGATTGGATAGTCCATTTCCCTCATCAACTTAATAGGATCAATTGCCTACTCCAAACATTTCCAGTCTTTTGCCTTGATTACCCAAATTTGATTCACCCATATCTGTAAAATGAAGTTCGTGTCCTGTGGATGTCTTTGCCTTGAGGTTGTCGCTTAATCAATGACGCATCTAAGCTCACGTGTTGGGTCATTATCTCGAATGATCTAATACGGGTTGGAAGTTGGAACGGCATTGATTTGGAAAGGCTCAGACCAACTTATCCAACTTACTTTTGCGCATTTGCGATTCATTCTAAGGTCGTCAAGGTTGTAGCAGTTCAAGAGTTGGTGAGTGTTCAAGCTTTAGTTTCTTGTGTGTGTGTGTGTGTAGCACATAGTACCATGATACTCCATGACTTTGTCTAATTAAGCGCAGGCTCTGCCTACCACTGAAATCTTATAGTTGTCTAGGCTCGAGCTAGTATGCAGGGAGTTTAATCTATCTCGCTATCTGCCTACCGTTACCTCCATCATAGGGAAGACTCGCATGTCATCTACACATCAATCATCGCCCACATCATGCAAGTGATTACATCACCTGCCACAGCGTGATCCACCGGAGAGGAGTGCTACATTACGAGAAGCATCAATACTTAATTTATATTCTTTCCCACACAAGACCATTACAGGCATGATAGAGAGAGACATAAGGTGCAGTTTTAACTAGCTATGAAACCATGATAAAAGTAGCTATGCTACTGAAATAAGCTTTTATTGTCAAACACTTGATGAGAGCTTGTGTACTCATTGCCATGAGTACGAGGAAACTAATTTCTAGCTAGCTTCTCTTAAACAGCACCTTGCATGGCACTTGGACACTTTGTCATGCAGAAGCAAAAGGGAGGAAACCACTTTGGGCATCTCCCATCAAGGTATCCTGCATTGATGCACTGTATGATGCATCTTTCTGCGTTCCAGCACAACCCGTTTCTCTTAGCTCGGCAAAGTTTCCCATCAACCTTCCATATGTTCCCTGATTTCGAAAAAGTAAAAAAGGATTAAGTATTTAAAAAACGCATCCAGCAGCCAAGAAGGACAAGAGGAAGAAAAAGAAAGCCCGGAGAAAAGGCCTAATACTACCTTGTGACAGAAACAGCAATAGCAGCAAGAAAAGCAGCACATTAGCATCTTTCCGAATCATTGCGAGCAAAATCCTTTCCCTGATTGGCATCCGCCTGTCCGTGACATTCATTTATAGTAGGTCATATGCACACACCATTGCAGACAAGGCCCCGAAAGTAGTGTCAATTAGAAATGGAATTAATTGCTTAGGGATATTGGTGGATGCCAGCAAGCGGTGTCTGTCCAGCATTTTGTCAGACTAGCATTTTTTTTGTGTTTTTGATGATTATATTTACATACATCTCAACACATATTACATTGAAATTCTGAGACATTCTTACAAATAAGGAGATACGTAACTCCACCAAAGAAATTTGGAGACACAGTTCCACCAAAGAATTAGGAAGACACAGCTTCCACTAAGCCAAAGAGAGACCACAGCTCCCACAACAATTTCCGGGCCGAAATCTCAACATGGGATTCGAACTCCTGACTACAACTCCGCAAATGCCCTATTACCGCTATGGTCATCAACTGAGCACGACTCAGTTGGTGTCAGACTAGCATTTTTGAGCTCGAAGGTTGCTTGGGGTTGCACTTTGATCTCGTCATGCACAAATCTCAACAGAAGGCTAACCTTGGTTAAGATTTTTGACTCTTCAAATGATTTTGGGATAGATAATAAAAACCCAAGTTCAATCCTGAAATTTGTTGCTAATGAACAAGCAAGCTCTTGTACTGTTTTATGAAAAAGTTGGTTTATTTGGTTTGGTTTGACAGCTGATAGGGTGGGTACACTGCCAGATTCTTTCTTCTTACCAGATTGCTGGTGGTGAAGACTCAGCTCTCATCCTATTTGACTATTTATAGCCGGTATTGGAGAGTGCCAGATTAGTTTCTGAAATTAGTTTAGGTTCAACCTGATCCCACCAACCCCTCAACAAGAGGGCGGATTTGTGTTTTAAATGGGGAAGTTTCATCTCTCGAACCTACTAGCCCTTCAATTACAGCCATGTAGGACCTATACCCTAACAAGTCGGATCGAACCATCATTAGTAAGTTCAAAAAATGACTCGTTGATGCTCGAGCCAAGGTTTTTAGAAGGTTCCATACAAATTATGCTTTGCATATAATTAAGTACTACTGTCAGGTTTACAGGGCAATGGCTTTTTCAGTCACCCAAAGGACCCGTTCAAGAGGAGCGGATGGAAACCATCAGACGGCATAAAAAAGAAAAAAGAAAAAACAACAACAACAAAAAGAACGAGCGGATAGAAAAGGAATGAAATAAAGATATAATTTTCCATTTCCAATATAATCTTAAAAGTCTCAGGCAACACTTTCGCATCTTATCTTATTCGGCCATCCTGAACAGCCAGGATGGACTTTCACCTTCTCTCCATTCTCATGCTTAAAAGCTGTGAGAACTTTGAACGACGAGGCTAACCAAATTGACAGGTTAAGACTTACATCAGAAGCGTCTTTTTTTTTTTTTTTTCCTCTTTTCATGCTGAGTTATTTCAAAAACAAGAAGGCGTAAGGATTTTCACCAGTTACATTCAATGTCTAGAAACCTCAGTAGCATAAAAACATGAGGGCATTATCCATCCTCTCTTTGCCACAAACAGGCAGGATCAACTGATTCAAATTTATCATTGACTGGCAAATATCCGGGATTACTGAACAAGCTATAAAGACTCTTGAAACCCGTAGCAAACACATGGAATAGTCAGTTATCAAATCTCACATTCATACTGCGCATGAAAACAATCAGTTTCCGCTTGTCGTACTTATTCTTCAAATCTTGATGCTCATGAGACTGGAAGAAATGCCCGGCCACCAATCAAAACAGCCGCTCCCATGTCTTCTCTAAGACTACTCGGCCTTGGCAGAACCACCAAATCTCAAGCCGCTTGCTCATTTGATCTGTTAGTTTGACTTCGCACCGACGAATGCCATGTGCTCAATCAGGTCCAAAACTCGGTTGCTGCCATCATTCATTCCAACAGCTTTATTAGCGCATCAAATAACCGAACTAAAAGGAGAGGTTGCATCTACATAAGACCCAAGCCTTCCGTAGTACGGCCTAACAAGAACTATTTAATGACCATACTAAACATGAACTCCAGGGGAAATTGTGACCAAAACAATGCCAGATGAACATGTTCAGCGCACCATATCAGTCGGCTGGCAAGTTATAGGCCTATGGATTTGGAGGCTAGACTGGAGAAGATTTTGGATCTTAGACACAAGCACGATCTGGGTCACAACACCTACATGCCACACATGAGAAGCATTGACCAGGCATCAGCTTACCTGTAGCCCCACTCATTATCATACCACGAAACCAGCTTCATGAAGGCTTTAGACAATCCAATTCCAGCCTTTGCATCAAAGATGCTTGATCTAGAGAAACAATGTATTCGGTCAGCAACCAGACGTATATTTATGAACCTCATCATTAATCATTGAAGGAAGATAACCTTGAATCACCCATAAAATCATTAGAGACAACATCCTCATCTGTATATCCAAGAATTCCTTTCAGTTGCCCCTCAGCTGCAGACCTGAAATTAAATTGTTGTGATAAAATTTCTCATTAGTTGCACAATTTCTATGATAAAGTACCATAAAAAGGGAAATAAAATCATGATGTGTTAATCAAAAATAATAAAAATAAAAAGAGCCAGCACAGTAGCATTGAAGAGTTCATGATAGACAGATATCAATGCATAAGCATTAATCCAAAATCTAAAATGTAAAGCACGTACTTTACAGCTGCTTTAACATCCTCGTATGATGCACTTTTCTCAAGCCGGCATGTCAAGTCCACAACAGAAACATTAGGTGTTGGCACACGAAAGGCCATCCCTGTGAGCTTTCCATTGAGTTCTGGGAGAACCTTTCCAACGGCCTAAAATTCCAACCAGAAAAATCAAATCTCAGCAGCAACTTACAGAGGAGAAGATTTCCATATAGGGAAGGTTGCACCATACCTTGGCTGCCCCTGTTGAACTAGGGATGATATTTTGCCCAGCTCCACGGCCACCTCGCCAATCCTTCCTTGAAGGGCCATCAACAGTCTTCTGAGTTGCTGAGCGAGGACAGCAAAACAACATAAGAAAAATATATATAAACAATAAAGAAATTGAAAGTCGTATATGCAATTTAATTCAGCTGTCTGGATGCCATTACATTCCCATTAAGCCTGCAGACAGGAAAGCAGCACTTGCATGTGTGTGCAATTTCAAGGGATCAAATAGAAAAGGGAAGGGTGGACTGAGAGACCTGTTGTTGCATGCACAGTTGTCATCAGACCTTCAAGGATGCCAAACTCTTCATGGACTACCTGAAATAAACAACTCATAGATTTTCAACACCTAGCCCCACAAATTAGATCATAACCTCAAGCATTGACAATAGAATTAAGGCAAAAGCTGGGAATAAATTTCGTCTTCAGAGATCTTGTGCTAAAGAACAGCATGAGTTTTGCCAACATCGACAACAAATACGATATCACAAGAATGTGACTTCACATGATTTCCTTGCAAGTTTTCCATTTTCTCATCCATCTTTGATTCATATAGATATATATAAATATAGGATTCTGCTTCTATGTAATCAAGTTATATAGAGTGGAGTCAGGTAATCCCTTCAAAATTTAAGATTTTGATCCTTGATAGAAAATTCAATCTATTCATTGTATTTCACATCATTTGCTCATCTAGGAGACCAAGTTTTTATCCCGATCAAGTATGTTTATGGGTCACATTTGTTGATTATATATACATATATATAAGGAAATAATCCAGTGCATGTGACTGCACCGTGCAGTCCATGCATTGTGGGCCCCACCTGATCATAAATAGAAAATCCACCCCACCCATTGTATTTGGAATTGTTCACTTTATTAGCATACCAATTTTCATCCAAATCCAACATGTGTGTAGTCCCCATCTTAAAATGGTGCAA
>JAXCLR010000081.1:22124725-22135056 GCA_035584095.1 Annona squamosa
TTTTTCAACATCTAAACCGTCTAAAGTATGATTTATATATAGATAAATGAGTGTATAAAGTTTCATTACAATCTAATGTGTGGGGTCCATTTTATAGCGAACTGCACCGTAATTACGGTGCAGTCCGATTGCACAGGATCAGATCTTATATATATATATTGTGTACATTTTGAAAAATGCTTAGATTCATTTACATGTATTAAAATGTAATAATACTTTATAGAGTCACTTATCCACAAAGAAATGATATATAGACGGTTTAAATGTCAAAAATACAACTTTAAAATTAATATTTAATATTCAACCATTTTATTTCGTTAACTAGGGCTATGCATAGTGATATTAGATAAATAAAAGGATTTCCAAGATACTATAAATGATGTTAAATACAATAGATGGAGTGGATTTTCCGTCAACCATTGACATACTAAAAATGAAAGAGATAACGTAGAAAAGGGATTTTATAGAAGCAGGACCGATATACATATACATATACATATACATACATACATACATACAGATGTACACATATGTATATTAACAAGAGCATGATCAAAGCAACAATAATAAGTATACAAAGGCAGATACTGGGTGAATGTTGCTAAAAGAAACCAAGAAGCCTTCAGATATTCAGAATGCAAGCAAACCTTTGCAAGTGGAGCAAGGCAATTTGTTGTACAGCTTGCATTAGAAACAATGTTCATGGTTGGCGAGTATGTTCTCTCATTTACCCCCACAACAAACATTGGTGCATCAGCAGATGGTGCAGATATTACCACCTTTTTAGCACCACCCTGTTGAGACAAAAGAAAAATATAAGTCCCTCAAAACATGCAAAGAAAGTTAAATTCTGTTTCTTCATTTTTTCAAAAAAGAGCATTTATCACTACAATAAGCAAACAGAATCAACCTAAGCGTAGAAAGAAGTACTCAAAAGAACAACTGCGATACACACAACCGAATCAATCAAGTAGTGCAACTAAGTACTCAAAGACTACCAACCTTCAGATGCGCTGATGCCTTGTCCACTGTTGTAAACACACCAGATGATTCAACAACATAGTCAGCCCCAAAATCACCCCAAGGAATTTCTGCTGGATCTCTGGATATATATTCTTTAAAAAGTTAAAACACTCAAACAAGTGGCAACAGTAACATTGTCACATCATATAAGTGTGCAAACCAGTGAACCAGACAAAAACACCCAGCATGCTAAAAGATGGTCAAACTAGAACAAGTTGTCCCTCCATCTGTCAACTGCAAATGAAATTGTTGTCATGCATCATAGAGACTAACAAATTCTCATTATAAGAAGAGCCACTTAGTAACTACTTTGTCCCTCACAAGAAGGGACAAGAATTGTCCACTTTGGCTAAACATTTGATGTGAGGTTTGCAACAAAGAAACATGCCCCTACATTCATTTTTCTGAGACTCCATATGCTAATTGAAAATAATAATAATAAGCAAGATGAACTCAAAAATAATTGCAAAATATAGGGAGCAACAATCAAAAGTAAATTAAAGGATGAAAAGACAGAGACTAAGGACTAATGATTAAATTGAAAGGGAAGTAAAATTATTGGGATAATTAAATGTTATACAAATTAAATGGGAGAGGGAAAATGAATAAAAAAATATTTCCAGCTATGCTGCATAACAAAATGGAGCCTATATATACAGATTAGGCACCTTGAAAAACACCAAAATATTTCAGTGTTGCTGCCCCATTTTGGCCACCCACTTTGACGGTTAAATCACCATCCAGTCCAATCGTTTTGTTTAACATCATTTGTTTTATCATGGTTAAAAAAAAAAAAAAAAAATCATTTCAATAAACGATTTGGTAGGCCATACCTGGTTAAAACCATATATAATCATGTGCAAATTATGAAAATTCATTTGTACATGCGTCAAAATGCTGTAACTTCATAGAATCCTTCATTCATATAGGACTGATGTTTTAGATGATTTAGATGTTGAATTTACAACTTAAAAATTGATATGTCAATCAAACAATTTTATAACATTGACTTAGCCTTTATAGAATAGCTGCCACATGCATATTTGCTTTGCATAACATTTGGTTCCTCAGTTAAACAAATAATTCTATATTTTGATTTAATTATCACATTGGATTAAACAGAAACATCTAAATGTTTCAATGGTGTCGACACCATTGAACCACTGCCAATTTTAGAATGCACTTTCCAGGAGGCTGGAGCATACATGCAAGGTGATAACTAAACGCAGTCAACACGAAAATGTAATGCACCACCTGTTGGATGTAACTGCAATCCTCTTCCCATTGATGTCCAAAGTAGAATCATCCACAACTTTAACGGTTCCCTTGAAAACTCCATGTGTTGAATCATATTTAAACATGTAAGCCTGTACATGAAGGAAACATAAAGATCAATCACCACCTCATTTCCAGATTCATGAATTCTAAAAATATCATCAATCACCATTATTTGAGACACAAAAATGTGAAGTGAAACAATAATGCATTCATGTCTGGGATCTGAAATAAATTTTAAAAATTTTATAACTTTTTGAGATGAACAAGAAAACGAAATTCTGATTTATAGAACCTTCCATTTTGAGGGAGTCAAATCACAATGGTAATAATGAACAAGTTAATTAGTTCCCCACTACCCAATTTAGACACCAGGTCTCCACCAGAAATTTCTCAAATTGGAGGTATTTTGTATGAGAAGCAAACTAGAATTTACACAGTTATTACTGATCAGGGAATGATCATTTCCGAACGGTCGAAAAACTCCTTTTTAATTTTTTTTAGTTTTTTAAACGATAAATCTAGATAATATATTATCTATAAATCAAGTTTTAACATTTTTGGATATGAGTAAATATATTTTTTTGGACTTTAAACACAGGTATTGTGGTCATTTTCACAGGGTAAAATGACCACAATACTAGTGTTTAAAATTCAAAAAAATATACATACACATATCCAAAAATGATAAAACTTACTTTATAGATAACATACACCTAGATTAACAATTCAAAAAAAAACACTAAAAAACAGTTTTTAAAACAGGTTTTAGGACCAGAAATGCGCCATTTGCGACTGGTCATAGATGATCACAGCTCTTACTGATCATTGCAAAAGGCTTGTTTATAACAGCTTACTATTACAAGCAATAAACTACAGGCAAAGCCCCCAATTGGGCAATGGACACCTCCATCAGGGCCAGAACTAATTTTTTGAGACCCCCCTACCACAGAAATGTAATACATTGCTTTCATAATGGCTCAATATAGCATTGTAATGCACACAAGAAGCCTATATCATCTATACTCAATTGACCACAACATAATAAATCAATAAATATATCCCTTTGAAACACAATATTTATACCCATTTCTTACCATATACTTGGCATCAATAAAAGGATCATTAACAGCCACAACTTCAATATCATCCCTGCTGGTAGCAATACGTAGGACCAGTCTTCCAATTCGACCAAAGCCTGCATGATATAAGGGAACATTAATCAAGCCACTCCGAGATGGAATTCACAGTGTCAAATTGAAATCTTCCAAATGAATAATTGAATCAACTTTGCCCAGTGAAGCCAAATAACATAGACCGTAGAGTGAGGAAAAAGAAGGTGTTGATCCTCAAAAGCTTGGAATGAGACATAAAGACATGTCAACATTTCACTTTTAGTAAGAAAAGAAAACATATAGATTTCCTTGGGAACCGCTGCTTAAAATTCCGGGCAAATCCTCTCAGCAAATCAACTATCTCCATATCATCAAAACCCCAAGCCTTTCCAATGAATTCAAGTGCACTTTTTTTGTCGCTGGAGAGATGGCCAGCACCAATCCAACAAAGGAATAGAAGCAAATGAACCAACCCCTATCCCAATTTCACAAAAAAAAAAAAAGAAGAAGAAGAAGAAGAAGCTCAATTCTTTTCAACCACATCATGTCAGGTGGGTGGCTTAAGCAACAACAACTAAAAACAAATCTCACACTTTCACAACTCATCATAACCTTTACATATACCTAAGTTATTCTTACGGCAAAATATGACAATCGCTTGAGCATGGTCTATACTTTAGAAATCAATAGCACATTAATCAATTGAAGACTGAAGACTACAAAGTAGCCGCTCATTTGCTTTTATAATTTACGCTATCCATTACAAAAATAGTCTGAATTTTTTTCAAAGCTAATAAGGTGCTTATAGCCTTTTAAAAACTATTCCAGTGAAAGAAAAAAAGAACAGTAAAAATAGATCCATACCATTTATCCCAATCTTTGTCTTGCCACCACTGGAGAATTCTGGAAAAAGAATAAAATCCACTAATTTCAGAGAACGGAAGCATGCATATGCACTTGCAGATCCAAACTACGGGGTTGTGTGTGCAAGGATTATGGAAAAAGGGTAAAATCCACTCATTTCAGAGAACCAAAGCATGCGTGCATAAATTGCGGGGATGTGTATGCGGAGAGTGGAGAGCAAAGAGGAGTGGAGAGAGAGAAAGAGAGAGATGCAATTGAGAAAGCTCACTTTGCACTTTCGGAGGAGTCTCTGTAGCAGTGGCTTTAATGGGCCGAATGCTTTTGGCAACAGACTTCCTAGTGTCATGCAGAAATATTCACAAAGATAAGTCAGATTGGAACCCACAATAACAAGCAAAGATACAGACATAAATTTCGTAAGAACTTAACTGTAATGAAGACTTCCCGGCAAAAACTGGAGAGCCAAAAATGCTAGTCTGAATTTTAGCCGAACTCAGACTGTGATCAAAACTGGAACAAGGAACCTGAAAAGGAGCACAACAGAAATGAAGCCTCAATTTTTCAAAAAATAAAGGAAATCAAACAAGAAAGAAACATCATAATTGACTACATATCTAACTAGACTAAGGCATAATCATGATTGACTATCAGTAGCCTGCACTTGACAGAGCAAATTCACTCAATGAAAAGTCCCAATTGATTGCTCTTCCATATATAAGTTCTGGGCAGAAAGAACCACATCTCATACATGAATTGGGCCCTTGAATCAGCATTCAATCACATTGACATCAGCAACTGAAGGAACAGAGATCAGATTACCAGCTAGAATGGAAACTTGAACAACAAACTAGTCCAATTCAGAATCCAATTCGTAATAGTCTGGTTGACATATTCCAAGAAGCACCCTCCCTTAAGCCATATAACATCCTCCATGAAAGAATTCAGGGGATGCCACACAAATCTCATCTAAAAGCAGAGAGTTCGCATGCGTCATAATCAACGAAAACACTAGCACCGAAACTAGAACATTGAAATAGTCCAATGAAAATCCAATTCGGAATAGGCTGGTTAACATATGCTAATCAGCACCGTCCCTTTAAGCCATATAACATCCTCCATGAAATTATCCGGAGGATGCAACACAAACATCTTCTAAAAGCAGAGAGTTTCGCTTGCATGATAACCAACGAAAGACTTAACTACACGCCGGAAGGACAACTTTCCAACCGAACCTCACTAAAAACAACAGACACCACAAAGGCCATCAACAAAACACACGAACCGATCTAGAAACCAAAAACACGAGTCCAACGGCTAGGTTTCACGGAATACCTACGAAATCATCAGGACACCCAAGAAATTACAGATACATCGAGATGAGCGCAAAACAAAAGCTGGATAGATATCACTCCACCAAACAGAAATCTTCAGAAAACTGACCTTCACATGGTCCGCGGCTCGAGCTCCAAAACCAGAAAGCGACTGTTTTTGCGATCCCTGGACAAGAGGCGACGGCGCTGCAGATCTGAGCATGGTTGAGACCGCCATTGCAGCAGCAGCAGCAACAGAAGAAGAATACTCGAGAAGGAAAAACAGGGGACGGTAAAAACCCTAAAAATGGAAATAAGAAAAAATGAAGAGAGAGAGAGAGAGTTAAAAAGCAAAAGCGTCGGAGTGCTTTTTTAAAATCAGCGGCGAAAGAGACAGGGCTTTGGTGACTCCAACCTCCGGCGGACAAATTAAGGCAGGACTCTCGGTGCATCTAACGCGTACCAGTAACCATACGCCACACCTGATGCACGGATCTTACGCGTGCGGTTGCGGACCGTGTGTGCGTGATGAGCGACGGTTAGATGCGAAACGGCGAAACTCCCTTGCGTTCCTTGAAAACAGACAATTTGACATCTGTGTCTGACCGACTGAGCTGACTTGAACTCTTATTAGTTATTAGTTATTACGGGATGGTAAAGAAGCAACAAAAAGCGTAATAAAAATAAAGATAATAAAGCTGGTGACATAACAATTGACGTGCTTAATATTAAATAAACATGAATTAAATATATTTTCTTGGGAATCAGAATTTAAAAAAATATAAATATCATATTAAAATAAGATTTTTCGTCTACCGACGTTCGACTTGAGATGTACATGCTGCAATAATTCTGCTCTTTTAAAGTTACGTTCCCTCCCAAAATCGACTGCTTGAAAATTTGTAAGAGTGATTTTTAAGCACATTAGTTCAAACCAAAAAATAATTACTTATATTAAACTCTTATTTTTAATTATTATACATTTTTGTAGAATGTGTTATTTTCATTTCTATTCGCATTCTTGGGTAAATATCAATTATAATTGCCACTAAGGGTGTATTTGGTAATTAATAAAAAATATCAAATTAAAATTTTTCAATCTAAAACTTTTCACCCTCCGCAACTATCATACTTTTTAATTATTTTTTTATATTTTCTTATACAACTACCCTACTTTTCAATCATTTCTACACAACTAACCACACAACTAACTTATCTATTTTAACTTTATCTTCTTTACTACTCATCATTACTCATATCATATCACATCGTTTGACAACTTTTATCCTCCAAAACTTTTTGTCAAAAGTTTTATTCATTAACAAACACACTCTAAAATGATTTCAACTGCAAGCAGCCTATTTTCCGCTTTATAAAAATATATTTCCTATCTGAATGCCCCATAAATATTTTTTGAAAATAAAAAGATATTATTTTAAAATATTTATGGAAACGTTCCTATAGGGTGCTCCCTAAACTTTATTTTTTTTGTTTTATAGAACTATTATCTTAGATGTATTTTTTTAACATTTTTAAATGCGTTGGAATTTCATCAAAATATTTTTGCTATTTTAAACTTTTGAAAATGATTAAAATATTCTTATGTTTGAAATTTTTAAAAATTTATACATAAAACTAAGTATATGAGTGAAATGTAATTAGGGCGACAATTTTATTTTAAAAAAAAAAAAAAGTTTGTGGACGCATGGAGTTCCCGTGCATCCGGCTGCATTGTATGATTGCATATTGGCCCTACCTTGAAGCGGTTACCCGAACGGGCCCCGCGGAACTAACCGGGCAACGACGAGGGGTGGGTGGCTGTATACTGTTCAGATACGCGTTTGTCTTGACGTTGATGCGCCGGCAGTAGAGGGCACCGTTGGGAGAGACGTTCGCAAGAAGCCGTCTTTGATGCTGACGGATTGACGTCAGCTTATTACAATTTTCCTAACGAGCAACCAAGCGAGACTTATTTAAACCTTGCCTTCCCTTATTTTTGACCAAAATTTTCTCTGAATTTTAATAAAATAAAAATATAATTGTTAATTATTTTTTCCTTATATAACTATTAACGTCTTCGATTACGTACATTTTCTTTAAAAAGTATTTTTATATTAAGTGGAATATCATTGTACATTCTGGAATACTCCAGCGCACTCCCCCGCTCGCTTCTCATCCCTCCGTGTTTCGCTTTGGCGCGTAGTTTGCACGAGACGTGGACGCTCTGATCTAGTGCCGAGCATTTGGGAGTTAGCTGAGAAGCTCCAAAAGGCTCACGTGCGCCAGTCCACCAATGCTTTCATCGGCACGTGATTTTCGCAGAGTTTCTTGATGGAAACTCGCTGGAGTGAAATTCACAATTTATGAGTCAGTATAACCCATTTTTAAGACATCCAATCCATGGATTCTGAAAACATATAAATTTTTCATAATTCCTGCCGTCGTCGAGTTCGAATTTGTTAAAAAAAAAAAATTAAAAAAAATTAAAAAAAAACGGAAACTATAGACGTAGCACGGCAGCGAAAGGTACATTAGAGACCTAGGTGCACGTGACGAGAGACCGGATGCCTAACCTGACTAAGGCATCCATCAATCATCGTCGGACCTTATAGCTTGTGCAGTTGAATTGGAATACTAGCCGAAGCAAAATGCAAAATGCAAAATACGGATTTTTTATGCGCTTTTGGGTTGTTGGGTTTTCGATGGTTGGTGCCACCAACCCAGGGAAAGTGTAGAAAGATACTTGTCGGCCTGGCATGTCCAAACGTGGAAGGCGTGGAAACATCTCCTTCATTTCTCTCCCGCAATAGTTTTTTCTACAGCCATTTACATCCTATTAGATAGGTGAAACTAAAATTTTAAATAGACTTTCTAAGGAACTAAATGTAATAATAAAAACGTAAATTTAAGATATAAATAAATATCTCATTAATTAAAAAGAGGAAACGATATTTTTAAACTATACCGACCTTGTCCATTTAACTGATCAGCTCACTATTCTAATTTAATCGTATTCTATCTCGTTAAATAATTTTAAATTTTTATAATATTGATTAAGTGAGATATATATTAAGTTAAGGTGGCTTATTTAAATTAGAATATATGGCTTAAATTTGTTGATTACTATATGGCTTAAATTATAACTTTATATGATTTATATTATTTTTAATAAATACAACCATAAACGAGACACTTAATCGGCTTGACCTCAATTCCAAACATTGGGAGGAAGAAAAGTAATTTTTTACTCCCATTTGCCCTGGACAGTAATAAAATTTTATTCCGTTTTCGCCGACTTACTTTCAAGGATAGCTGCACGAGCACGCAGCTTGCATAATGAGGATTCAAAGTCAATCTACGCGGACTCGTCGTCGCCGAGGCTTTACCAAATGGAGTGACTACTGAAAAGATCGATCTCAATACTATATCACATTAGAGGTAAAAGATCTGGACAGAGCCTATATACTTATTAAAAAAATATATTTAAATATTTTCAAGTTGCCGGTAAATTGAATCCTTGAGTGATGAAAAATTAATAAAGATACTTGTGCTCGTGCTTATGATTTTTCATCTAAATTATTTTTATGCCTTTAAATACATTAGAACATGCCTATAAATTTTAAAAACCTCTTTGGGTATGCCAACTGTTAGTGTTACTCTTGGTTTTTAAAAAATTTGAGATACTTTTTTTTTATAAATCCCAATCACTCTATTGCATTTTTTTAACTTGATTTAGCTGATTGGTATCTTGACCCTGATAAGTATAAATTATTTTTAAATTAATTATAATCCACTAAGATTAAATTATTTTTAAATTAATTATAAACCGCTAAGATATCTACTTAGAGTATTTTTTGTATATTAACAAAATTTAAATTAATAAACTCTATGAGTTGTTTGAATTTATCAAAATGTATCATTTTTTAAAAAAGATAAGACGTTGATAGTTGTCGTTGGTGAGCATAACCTTATAAACACCAGGCTCTAGAATAGTAGAGGTGCAACTTGGGTAGGGTACCCGCGGTTCGACCAGCTGGGTACCCTAAATAGGATAGGTTTTGTTCCATAGAACCTACCCGTAGGGTCGGTTCGGTTCATCAGGTAAAATACCCGGTTAGTTTTGGGTAGGGGTCGGTTCCAGTGCTGGTTACTTGGAATCGACCCGGATTTCATATTATATATATCTATATATCTATATATCTATATATATCTAACCTAAATACTTTATACCTAATTTCTTTTTCTTCCCCAGCCGCCGACCACGACCACGAGCACCGAAGCACGACCATGAGCAGGGGCGGCAAAAGATCAATAGCGGCACAGGCACGGCAAGCCTCCCCTCCACGGCATCTGCGGCGAGCGGCAGAAGATCGGCATCAGCGGCAGAAGATCTGTATCTCTCTCTCTCATGGCTGCCTTTACAGCCACGGCTCCGTTCTGCGACTCTCTCACTCAATTTACAATCTTTTCTTCTTCAAGAGTGCAACACACTCTTCCATCTTTCATGCCGCGATCCCGATCCCGCCATCGCCTCCGACTACGACTGCTTCCGTGCTTCGTCCGCTTGCTGTAGCATCAACAGTGGAATCCCTAAACGGCGTCGTTGGCATTGCCGAACTTAAGAAAACCGAGAGCACTTCATATGGTCGGCAGTACTTTCCGCTGGTGGCTGTTGTCGGGCAGGTTGGGATTTCAGCCTCTCTCCTTTTTTAAGACCATTGGCCATGGTTTTAAGCAACTTCTT
>JAXCLR010000081.1:22135156-22145983 GCA_035584095.1 Annona squamosa
TGTTGGCTAAAATGATTCTTAGAGATTCCAATTTTGACTTATAACCTGTGCTTTAAATTGGATACAGCTTCATTTGTTTGGATTTGTGCCCTTGTTTGGATTTGAATATAAATAGATCGTGTTCTAGGAACTGATTTTGGAACCGAACCGGAACCGACCCGCTCTTGAAAAAATTGGGTAGGGTAGGCTCCGAACCGACCCTGTCTAAAATAGGGTAGGGTAGAGGTTTTACCAAAATGGGTAAGGGTAGGTTCCGCCCATACCCGGACCTACCCGACCCATTTTGTACCCCTATAGAATAGTCTACCTTTTATCAGTGGCGGTGTCAAAAGGGCAATGAGGCTTTAGATGTCACGAGAACTTTGAGATTAATTTCATGTGAAAAAAATAAAAATGTAAAAGTAATAATGAGACACGTAAGAGTTAGATAATTATAATATCAAAGTATACCGTGACCTAGGGCATAACTTGGTGAAGTCACAAAGGGGTGCATACACTAAGGGTCTCAACTTTGACTACGGATAGTGGGGGTGGAGTGGTTAACTCCTTTTGTAATGAATACAATAAAAAGAAGATATCAAATTATATGAAAGTACGTGCAATAAAGAGCAAAATTTTTTTATATCTTACTAAAAAAACCTTTATTGTGATAATTATTACTATAATACAATTAATTTAAACAAATTCTATTTAAAAATAAAAAGCATATAAATAGTTGAATGAAATTGGGATTCTTTTTTTCTTTTCTTTTTTTGGTTTAGATGGAGGCTAATGCCCTAGTTGGATTTTGTATTACACACCTCTTACACATCCATATACTCACACATATTTAGGGACACAATTTAGGTTGGGCAGATCTAGTCCAAGGTCGACTCTACACTTTATTCTTGAAAAAACATTTAATCCAACCTATTTTAGTTCAATGATTCTAAATTCACCCTACTTTATTTTTTGAGTCTGGTCAATTTTAGTTTCGAATTCAAATTAGTTCTTTAAAATAATCTTTATATTATATTTGAAAACTATAATTTTATTTTAAGTTTTACTTAAAAATCTATAATATTGATAATAATAATATAATTTTAAAATATATTTATTAAGTGTACTAAATAATAGATAAATTTAAAAAGTTTCTATATATTTGTCTTTCATTATAGAAGATAGTTCATATAATATATATTAAAATACATTAGTAATTCGGGTTGGTTTGAGTACTTAGACATTAGAACATTCCTTATCCTAATTGAACTAGATATTTTTTTACCTAGAACCTACCCTATTGGATGAGTATAAAAATAAAAATTTACCTTACTCGTTTTAAGGTACTCAACAGGTCAACTCATAAGTATCCTAGCCAAGTCGCATCGCTAGATTTACTGTTATATTATGAAAATACTTCAAATTTTGAATCTATCATACACACGTGCTCACAACACTGAGGTCAACTATATGGTTATCCAAGCATTAATAAAATAAGAAATGATCCTTTTAATTCGGACTAAGCAAATATTTCACTTAACTCGCTTCAAAAAATTTATTTACAATACTTTTTTCTTCATACACTTACTTATCTAAGTATATTTAACATATAAATCAAGTTTTACCATTTTTGGATATATACATATTTTTTAAAAAAATTTAAACATCTGTGTATATATGTATATAAAATATTCTTATTTTTAAAAATCTTTTAAAAGTATACGCATATCCAAAAATGGTAAAACTTGATATATATGTTAAATACACTTAGATAAATAAATATAAGAAAAAAATAAATAAATAATTTCAATGGATTTTATAAGGTGGGCTAAACAATACATTTACTTAGTTAAAACTAACATGATCACTTGTCTTAACGAATTAGGTTATTATAATAATTACATGTTAAATTGTATATTGAAAGATAAAAAATAAATTTCACTTCTATGAAACTCGTATATGTTAAACCTATTATATTGGTTTGCTTAGATGATTGTTGAGAATTTTACTCCACTCATTATACGTAACGTCACTTGTTTAACTAAGAAAATTTCATCATTAGCTTATGGTTATTGTGCAAAGGGATAATCTTGTTATCTTGGCTAATTTTTTGGTTTGTTAGATCAAGCAATTGGAAAACTTCTACAACATTTGAGCAATATTACATTTGTATCCTCAAATTTATCAATATTATAAATACGCCAACAAAGTTTGTATGAAATTTCAAACGTGTCTCTTTAATTATAACTTCATTAAAAAATTTTGCAAAATAACAATAACGCAATTCAAACTAAGTGATACATTTATGATTTTTGCAAATGTTATAAGTATATTTGCAAAAAAATCTAAAATAATATATATAAGTATATAAAAAAATGAAATAACAAATATATTTGCAGTATTTGAAAAATTACCAGTGTGTCACTTGGTCAAAAGGACATTATCGTCATTTTACAGCAAATTTTGACATGTCCTAACGAAAGGAACATGCTTGCAATTTCATGCAAACTTTGTGGATGTATTTGCAATATTGGTAAACTTAGAGACACTGATACAATATTTTTCAAACTTTGTAAACATATTTGCAAAAATTTCTTAAGCAAAATAATAATTCTTTTATTATTTTTTATATTTTTATAAAATTGCTAATCTGGATGTATCTATTTTATAAACGAAGTTTTATCAGTTTTTGATATATGTATATGTTTTTGTAAGTATAGTCATTTTAAATATTTATAGCGTAATCTAAGTTTTATAATTTTTCGAGGTGCATATTATTTTTAAAATTTTAAAATATATGAATATTTTAATTATTTTAGTAATGAAAAGACTTATTTTCCATTGTGTTCAAAAATTTGATGAAAAATATACATGTTTTAGAAAGTGGTAAAAACTTAGTTTATAAAATCGATACACCTAAATTAATAATTTTATAAACAAACTAAAAAATAAAAAAAATGTGTTATTTCAGCCAGGTTAATAGGATTGTCGCTCTACTATGCATGACCCCTCTTTACAAAGAATGTAAAATGGATGTATAAAATGTTTGATACTAAATATTAATTTTAAAGTTATATTCTTAGCATGTAAATCATCCAAGGCATTATTCTTGCATGGTTAAATAATTAGATGATTTGCAAATACACTCGCTTAGTTTGATCATAATCGCAAATATAATCACTCATTATAGCATTATTATTCCATCATCACGATGTGAATACATTTATAAAGATATGCAAACTATATAGGTATATTTATAATTTTAAAAAATAAATAAGTATATTTAGTTTTTGGACATATATTTATATAGTTTGCATATATTTGTAAATATATATGTCATGATAGTGCAGTAACGATTATTTGCAATTATGGTCGAACTAAGTGGATGTGTTTGCAAATTACCCTAAATATATAAAAATGAATTTAACTATTTTTATAATTACTCGTGAATATATTTTAAATTAAATATTACTTATGCACATATTTAATTTAGATGAAATTTAGACTTAAAATCAAAGAAATAATGTTAAATGAAATATATGAAGTGAATTTCCTATCTGTAAATGCCAAAATGGACGTGGTTTCAAAGCACTGTTCTTGGGGACTAATATTAAATATAGGGCAAGTTTGATAACATTCTTTCATAGTTTTCGATCATTTTTATCTCTCATATACATTCTTCTATAAACGATTTAATTATTAAATCATTCTACTTTTTCTAGTTTTATTCCTATACTTTAATTATTTTTTCTTACGTCTATACTATTTTTTTTGAGCCTTACATCTACCTTATTTATTTCAACTCCTATCATTTTATATTATATCATTGACATAATTTTTAAAATATTCTTTTTTCTATTTCTCACATTTCCTTAAAATCCCACCAAATATATATTATCAAACGGCACCATAGACAGTAAAGAGGAAAAATAAAGCTATTACTTATTTCGAAATGATAGCTTGTATGAAAATTCTAAAAAATTCATGATTTCTGCGTATGAAAATTGGAAGAGGAAGTAACCAAACGTGGCCTGAGAGGGCGGACCACGCCACGTCGAGAATGCTTACAGCTGGTATTTCTTTATTTCTTTGATGTCAGCTTACAGCTGGTATTTAACCTCACTATATGATGATTGATGAGTGTTATAAGAATATTATAATACCACGTGCCATGCTTTTAATCGCAACTGCTCCTCAAAATCCAAATCATCGCCAATCCAAGGTACATCACCGCGAAATACCGGCAGGAAGTACATCCTTCATCATGTCGTTGGTCGAATTTGGATTGATCACAGATGGTAATTAAAAGGGAGCCTGATGTGCTCCCGCGGTCAATGCTACCACTGCATGAACCCATTTTTTAAATATTTTTTTACACAAATGTTAATATAAGTGTATTTAACATGTGTATTAATTTTTACGACTTTGAAGATTTTTAAATATTTTTCTGATTTTTATTTTTAAATTACTCCAATGCCATCAATTTTAAAAAATTTGAAAAAATATTTTAAAATATCAAAAAATGATAAAAAAAAATGATACACATATTAAATACACTTGAGTTAACAGTTTCATGAAATTTTTTTAAAAAATTCAAAAAATGTGTATATGCACGTAGGAGTATTGAGGCTCAATGCTCTCGAGAGTATAAGATTAAGTTACCATTAAAAGGTACTGAAAAAAAAAAAAGATGCATTCATATGCTCCGGTACACTTAAGCTTAGTAAACCCATGTATTAAAATATTACTAATTTTAAAATATTAAAAAAATTTACAAACCTTCAAAAATTATAAAAATTAATACACATGCTAAATACACTTGGATTAATAATTGTATAAAAAAAATTTCAAAAAGATAAAAAATGATTAAATGCATCCAGGTATTTTTAAATCTAACCCAAAAAGTAATAGTGATGATAATAATAATGATAATGAAATCATGATCTAATACGACCAATGATTCAATGCAATCTGGCTGCATTAGGTTCTCATTTTTATTTAATTTTTTTAATCTAAACTATTTATTTTGTTTAATAACATTTTGATCATATATAATTTTAAAAATGATAAATAAATGCATATAGACAAATGTGATAAACAATTTGGATTTGGAAAAAATTCTAAAATAAAAAATAAGGGACTATATTGGAGATTTTATTGAGTTATTACCCTTATTTTATTGGGTATCGCTTTAGTGTTTCTAGGGGAACTTAGTTTTAGTGCACCAAGGTGCATAAATTCTTTTAAAAAAAGTTTTAATTTTTTGAAATTTATATGTGGGCCCAAATATAAATCTCTCACATATATAGTTTTATATTTTTTTTATTATTTTTAGATTTTTACAAAATAAAAAATAAAAAAAATAAAACACTATATATGTGACATTTATGCTTATGCCCACGTAAATATATAATTAAAAAATAAAAATAAATGATGTAGTAGACAAGATGCACTAAAGATAAGTGTGCTCAGGAGCACTTAGTCACTTTTGTCTATATCCATTTATGTTTGTCTAAGATGATTGAAAATACATTAGAAACAATTTGTTGTGAAAAAATAGTTTCATTTGAGATAAATTATAAGTATTATAATTTGAAAATGAATCTATGTTGTCAAGTAAATGGAACTGTTGATTTGTTAAAAACATCCCACAAATTATAAATTAAACATCCAAATATTCTAAAGTGTTTATCACACCCAAAGTAATATTTGCATATAATTTTATAACTTTTAATGCTCTAATTAATGAATCTAAGTGAGTTTCAAATCTTGGACATATTTTTATACATTTTAGTTAAAGCGTAACGCACACAATAATGTGGTCACAAGAATTTTTGGTGATCATAGATGAACGCATGATATTAAATGAAATAATTTGAAATAATTTGACATTTTGAAAATGAACATAATTGAAGGGAATGCACATTTCCCACTTTCTCTTAGGATGTGTTTGTTAAAAGATAAAATTTGCAAACAAAATTTTAATATAAAATTTTTTACTTTTCACAATTACTTTTTTTTTAATTATTTCTTTGTATCTTTTTTTTATGGTTATTATTTCTTTGTATCTTTATAGACAGATAATTTTACTTTTAATTATTTCTACACAATTATTTATAAAACTAACATATCTATTTTAACTTTATTCTCTTTGTTTATTTCATGTTAAAATTTCAAATATGGGATTTGAACCACACACAGCGCTATTTCACGTCTTTATCACTACTCACTGGCACTGTGACCACGTGAGCATTGTTGGTTCATGATTTGTAGCAGTAATTATCTTACTTTTTTCACGTCTACCCTCATGTTTTAATATATTTTAATATAATTATCTTATTCATTCACACTTCATCCCAGACAAGCATAACACTTTCTCATCATTTTTTAAAATTCATTCCATTTTATCCAAGAGTCAACAAACACAAGCACCTGAGTATCAGCTACGCTAGATTAATGCCCTAATAATAAGAATGCCAAAGCAAATAATGAACCAAACAAATATGGCATCCAGACACCCGTGCCAAAGTCAAGTGGCATTAAATAGGGGTTCTTGCATCCGTGTATATAGTATATACAAAAGTTTTGGTAAAATTACGGGTATTTCATTAGTTTTTAGAAATTGCATTTACGTTTACCTAGTTTACCCGAAATTGCATACGTGTTTTTGAAGAAAATTTTCAAAAATGTTTTTATAAACAAACAAAATTATTAAAAGTAAGAAATATTTTAAAATACAAAAAACATTTATTTTCAAAAAATTCCTATTATTAAATGTGAGGAACAATTTTAAAAATAAAATTTTTATATTTTAAAGAAATTTTCTTGTATTTTATAATTTTATTTATTTATAAAGGTAATTTTTTCATTATTTTAAAATGTTTTATTACAAAAGCCATACTCAAGTAATTTAAGGCAAGGTGGCAAACAATGTGGGCGCGGGCGCAATTTTTTGTGAACTAGTGATACCAGGCAATTCCAAATGAAAAATATCTTTAAAAAAAGAAAGAATTGGCATCAATTATAAGTCTCTATCACATGCAACACGTATTGGAATTTGGATCCTGACTCATTATACATTTCCAGAGCATATTCCATCAAATATGCCGCGGCATAATGCCATGGAAAAAAGTGTTTTCGACGTTGTATTATTCGACTAGTGCATGCTGATTGCTGAGAGTATCCGAATTTGGGACTCTCCCCAACAATATTTTTTTAATTGGTACTACACAGCAATATATTTGAAATTACGATTAAGTATATTGATTTGAGAGATCACAAGCAAGTGCCTGGTGGCCTCCCCAGTAATACTTTGATGCAACATGGTTAGGATTTAGACGGATTTTGACGGATTTGTATCCGTCACTCGTGTATGAGATCCTGCTACCACTCGGACTAGCTATCACATCACATCAAAACGATGGCTAAAGCCTCACTACCACGCCTAGCCCACGTTTGTAGTTGCTTTTATTTATTTGTTTATTTATGCTGCAGCTGTCTTTATATATATAGTTTTTCCTGAAGAGTTGCAGCTGTCTTTATTTGATTCCTCGGCTGAAGGCTTCGTCACTACTTCCGGTGCCTATCATGCTGTTGTTTTTGCCACCGGGCTGGGCTCTGTGGGCGCAACTTGGGTCGGATAGGTCCAGGTAAGGGTGAAACTTATTCTTATCTATTTTTTAAAAACTTCTAATCTATCCTATTTTAGACCTAGACGGTCCGGAGCCGACCCTATCCAATTTTCTCAATAGTGTGTCGGTTCCATTTCAGTTCCAAATCGGTTCCTAAAGAATTATGTCTGAAAATCTATAAGCAATATGTTGCAATCCATTTTGAAAATCTCCATGACATTGCATAAAAATCTCCATGAGAATATTATCAAAAACAATCTATAAGCAATCTGTTGCAATCCAGTTTAAAAATCTCCATGACATTGCATAAAAATCTCCATGAGAATATTCTCAAAAATAACCTATAAGCAATCTATTGCAATCCAATTTGAAAATTTGATAACGATTAGATTTGAATGTCTAAGTTCAGCTTTGTAGTAATTAAAACCAATACAACTCAAATCAAATTTCAAATCTGATTGCCATAAAAAAATAGAAATCTAATGAATTAAAATGAGAAGGATAAACTAATGTAGATCAAACATCAAAACATAAAGTCCATGATTGAAATGTTATCATCATCTTATTATGAGAACAACAAATCAACATAGGAAAAACCAAAAATTTCTATTCAATGAAGGCTGACTTGCGACAGAGTTGGGGAGATTGGCGACAGAGCGACAGGGGGCAATTGCTGCGTGACGGACTGATGGGCACAGACGACATCAAATGGGTTTAGAAGATCTTCTCTGGCAAATCGCCAAATTGCTGCCACTTGCTAGGGTTTGACCGTTTGGGAGAACAGAGAGTGTGTGTGTTTGTGTGTGAGAGAGAGAGAGAGGGACAGTGAACTTGGAGAGAAAGAGAGAGAGAAAGAGGAGCAGTTGGCGCCAAGGGAGGGAGAGAGAGAGAGAGGAGAGGCGACGCAGGATAGCGGGAGAGGAGAGAGACAGAGGAGCAGCGATGCACCAAGGGAGGGAGAGAGAGAGAGAGGAGCAGCCGACAGCCCAGCAGCGCATCGAGGGAGAGAGAGAAGAGGGGCGTTGGCGCCGAGAGGGGGGAGAGAGAGAGAAAGGAGAGAGGCGACACAGGACGGCGGGAGAGGAGAGGGATAGAGGAGCAGCGATGCGCCGAGGGAGAGGGAGAGGGAGAGGGAGAGGGAGGGAGGATCAGCAATGCCGCTGCCGAGGGAGGGAGGGAAGGAGGGAGGGAGAGCCAGAGAGAGAGAGAGGAGAGGAGAGGCGACGCGGTCGTGGGGAGAGCAAAGGGACGGGAGGGACGGTGCGAGACGGGAAGAGCTTAGGGCTTTTGTCTTTTAGATATATATTAATGCGATCCGGTTCGGTTCTATGTACCCAGCACCGGAACCGACTCTACCTTGAACGGGTAATGTCAAAATGATAAATTAAGCAACAATATCTAAGCATTGAATTAAGCTCAATAGTGAAGTCTTTGAGGGCTAGGCTCAGTGAAGCTGATGAAAGTTAAACCAAAAGTTTAGCTTTTGTGACTAATCTTAAGTAATAAAAATTCTAATGTTATGACCGAAGCATAAGCAGCAAAAATTTTGATACCCACTAGAGTGTAACAATATTAGAAAGTGCAGTGAAAGAAAGTTACATAATATAACAAGAATATTGATGAGGGATATTTGGATTGTGGGCCCCACTATAATTAGTCTTAAAACATAAAAATTATATTTTTTTATTAATATAAAGTTGCATGATTACAAATTTAAAAAAAAAAAACTCGACCTTCCTAATTGGATTCAAAGGAAGAAAATTTTACTTTGTCCCACGTGAAAAATCTTTGACTAAAAAATGATTTTAAAATGTGAGATTAAGTGTTTTCCTTTAATTTTCTAGAAAATTATCTCTCTTTCATACCCACTTACATATTTTTGTCATATCTGAACCTTTGTATTTAAACGAAGTTACTGTGTTAAGTCATTGTACTATTGAATCATCAGCCCTCGCGAAGTTCATGATTCAAGCAATCAATTCGCAATGGATATATATGATAAATCCTATCCTTACTTTCGTAAGAGGTTTCTATAATGGATCCTATGTCGATACTTTGCCCTTATATTGGAGTACATATGATTTGAAGAACTCACTAACTCCTAGCAATCGATGGACGTATAGAATTCAAAGAATGGTAAAGCTAGTTATCATTAAAAAAATTATAGAAAATTCTTTTACCTAGCTGAAATTAGAAATATGAAAAATCAATCATGATCTATACACATGAATCTTACATAGCTTATGTTTGGAAATCAAGCGGGTGATTTCTATCTATGCCTTTTCATTTGGTCCAGTTTGGCTTGTTTCAGGCCCCAAACCTTCCATTCAAGCCCAAAACACCTCACTTGAGTTTAGGACATTCCATTTGAGCCAAAATATTTTGCTTGAGCTTAAGTCCTTTTAATCAGCCCATCCAGGCCCAAAACATGTCGCTTAAGTCCTTCCAGTTGTTCTACTTAAGCGCAAAGCCTTTAAATTGGACCCAAAACTTTCCCGTTAGGCCTACTTAGACCCAGAGCATTCATGTTGGACTGTAGTCTTCCAGTTAACCTAATCAGACCGTCGCTCCAAAAAAAGCCCAGTTGGGCCTAAAATTTTCTAACCAGCTTGATTGGGCCTAAACTTTCTAGAAGGCCCAAGTAGTTCCAAAACATCTTGGTTCAGCTCAAAGTTTCCCAAAATTCTATAATTAGTTGAATTGGGCCTATTCTCCTTTCAGATGGCCTAAACACATCCAAAACTTAGTTAAACCTTTTTTTTTTGTAAAATCACCCAAAAATCAAATTTAGAGGATATATACAGAATTTGTTGGTCTACTATATAAATCCAATAGCTTTATGCTACATATGTTTTCGTATTATGTAAATTCAGAAGCTGTATAAGGAACTCACTAACCTACTATGTAGATACAGAAGTTATATGTGCAATATGCCAATTTACTATGTAGGGTCATCAGTGCCATCAACGGGCTTCTTGCTAATCCCAAACTTAGTTATCACTAGTTGATGGATTGAGCATAAACTTGCCCGAAGTTTGAGTTAGGGCGTGTAGTGACATGCACTCTATTTACTTTTGTTAGTAATGTCGACTGATTGATATGCAACTCATTTGAGTTATAGTTGTTGGAAACAATGTTTTAAAACAAAACAAATTGAACAAAGCTTAAGTTTTGATGATTAACAAGAACTAATTTGAGAATAAGAAGAATACTAATG
>JAXCLR010000081.1:22160334-22171538 GCA_035584095.1 Annona squamosa
TTCTCTTTATATATATATAGATATATATATATATATATATATATATATGCATAAAGAGAGAGAGAGTTGTTTCGGTGCAGTATCATTGTATCGTAATAGTGGTACATTTGCCTATTTTTGGGCTCCACACATATTAGAATGCAATGAAACTTTATACTATTACTTACCTATATATAAAATTTATAACAAATGGTTTACATGTTAAAAATTTACTTTAAAGTTGTTATTTTACATTAAACTATTTTATTATATTAAATTTGTACTATTTTCAAATAGGGTCCGTACTCATCCAATTGGGATGAAAATTGATATGATAATAGAATACGTTATTTTAAATACAATGAGTGGAGTGGATTATAATTTTATCATCAAGTGGAGCCCATTTTGATGCCACTGTAAAATCTCTTATATATAAAATAGTTATTTCGGTATAGCGCAACTGCATTAGAATAGCGGTGCATTTGGCCAAAAAGGGCCCCACATATATTAGATGTGATAAAATTTTATACCATCATTTATTTATGTACAAATGGTTTATGTTGAAAAAATCACTTTAAAGTTGTTATATATATCAAACTATTTTATCACGTTGAATTTATACCATTTTTAGACGGGGTTTATATACGTATCTTGTTGGGGTAAAAATTGGTATAGTAATAGAATATATGATTCTCAACACAATGGGTGGAGTATATTATAATTTTATGACTACGTGGGGCCGTTTTGGCACAACTGCACGGCTGTTAGGGTGCAGTTGCGCCACACCTTAATCTCTTTCTCTGTTCAGGAGTCACGAATTGACGGTCTAGATCATCGGGTAGATATCATAACCAGAAAATGGAGGATGTAAGAACCTGGTAATTTATCCGGGTCTGCTTAATTAGCTTATTTTATTCAAACAACCCAAGTTAGTTTTATAAAATCGATGTCAGATTGTCGGGCTTAGTGCATGAACGTGGTTAGCACATGCCACAAATTAACTCGAACGGAGTGCTGCTGGTGTTGACCAGATTCAAGCGTAAGCATGAAAGGCTACATACTTAACTTTTGTTTTTTAGTCTTAAAATATGAATTATTTAACAAGTTTATTTATGTCTATTTATTTGTAATTCCAAAAATTATATGTATTGCAACTAACAGTTATACGATTAAAATATTATACATTTTTCAAAAGTTTTGACAGTTATACATTCACTTTGAAATTCACTTTGAAAGAAAGGATGCTTTTTCAATAAAATCGAATTTTTCAATAAAAATTATTTTCAATAACATGATATAATAAGATACACCGAAACATAATAAATTTTTATTTTTAAAAAAATTTTAAAAATTGAGGATAAGTATAAATCCTTCATGCTCACACTAAGCATTGTCAAGGGTGTAAAGTAGACCAGGTTAACGTGGGTAGGGATTTTCATGCTCAGACGAATGCGATTATCCTCATGATGAAGGGTGCGGGTGTGCTTAATATTGAACCCTACTTTTTAAAATCTTTTTTGACCCTATTTTTTGTACTAAGTTATATAAGATTAGTCCAATCCTTATTTTTCTATAATAGATCTCTAGACAAACTTTGAATTGATTTCAAGTCCATATTAGAGTAACAGATCAGATTGAAAAGAGAGGTCAAGGCAAGATAATTTTACGAATTTATATAGATATTAATATAAAGTCATGTTTATGATAAATTTGAAGATTGGATGCTTTAACATTTTATTATTTAATGAAAGTAAAATACAATCACCATAACATAGCGTTAGTAAAATATTTTTATTTGATATTCCATTTACTGCTTAACCTTGATGAATATATGTATTACCTTCAACAAAAATAATATAAATATTAAATTTTGAATTACAATTAAAATTGATAAAAGGAAAAATGATAATATTTATTTTAGATACGTACAAATGATATTAATAATATTTTTTATTTCCTTGAGAAATCATGTTAAGGACATAACTTGAACAACATTTATCCAATCAAAAAATAAATATATATTCATATAAATAAGCAAGGCAATGGTTTATTAAGAAGTCATAAAATTAAACAAACATACAACAAAACTACATTCACATAAACAAGGCATATGGTTTATTAACAATATCATACGTTTATGTGGAGCAAGCGAGCCATGGTTTGAATCACCCCTTGGAAAAAAAAATAAATAATGGGTCTCAAATTTTGAGACCCATTATTTAGTGGAGCCATGCTCGGTTGGTCAGTGCAGCTGCCGCAGAATCAGGGGCTGCCTGTAGGTTGTGGGTTCGAATCTCATTTCGGCCAGAAATATGTGTGGGAGCTGTGGTCTTCCGTCTGTATGGTTGTGGGAGCAGTGGGTTTCCCGTTTAGTTGTTGGAAGCTGTGTCTTCCTGATTATTTAGTGGAGCAGTGTCTTCAGATTTGTACGAATGTCTCAAAGCTTTCAATGTAATATGTGTTAAGATGTATGTAAATACATTCCAATCAAAAAAAAAAATTTTGACTTGCCTTGTCACGAGTGAAATCAAAATGGATCAAAGTGGATCACATGTCAACCCCCCTCCTATTTTCACTAAAGGTGTAACTAAGTCAATTTATTTAGGTTAAAGCCTAACTTTAACCCAAATCTATTTAAAATACCTAAATCCTAATCTATTTATAACCCATTTAGAATAACCTTAATTCCTTAATTCTAATCTATTTAACCTAAAGAGTTTTGGTTATGGGTTAGCAAGTTGGTAAAATGGGATATTGATAGGTTTAAATAATAAAAAATAAAACAATAAACTATTTAAAATATAATTCTACATAATCATGGATAGTTCTAATATCAACCATCTAATTGATTTAAAATATCAATTTTTATAGATCTTCTTTATTAAAATGTTGATTCCATTTTTAATAACTATGTATAATTTATAAAATAAGCATTTAAAAGTAGTAATTCTTGAACCTAGCCGTAGGCCACTTGGTTTCATATACGGGCTTATATGCCCTGCAACTGGGTTCTGAATCCCTCTTCCAAATTCCAACACATGCCATGGAGCAGTGGCTCCAGTCAGATAAAAAAAAAGAAAGTATTAACTCTTCGTGGATTGTAAACAGGTTATGTTGGTTGATGAGTTAAGTGCGTTGGAGTATTTGGTTAGCAAGTTGGACAAGTTCAACCTATAATTAACCCATTTAATTAAATGAGTTACACGGATTATATAAATGGGTCAGTGAGTTGAAAATTATCAACACTAGTCCGCTAAAAATTGGGTTGTGGGTTACCATAACTCGATTCCACTCCTAATTTTCACCACTAATTCAAACTTATTTTTTCAACCCTAACCCAACCGAAAATTAACCCCATGGAAATCAGGTCAATTTAGGTTACAAATTGAGTTAACAATAGTTGAAAGAAGAAAAAACATGAGAAATTAAATTTTAAAATTTTTTGTATGTCTAGCCTTCATTTTAGAATAAATAATTTTGTGTCAATAAAACTATCATATTTTAAAAGATTTTTACTTGATTAAATTAATTTAAAATATAAAATTCATATTAAAAATAGAAAATTAATCTTGTATAGATGTCCCTTTCAACTTAAAGTCATATAGCAACATAATTGTTAATTAATATTATTTCAAATAACGATACCTAATTAATTTCGTGCATCATATGATTTAAAGTATCAAAATGACAATAATATTCAATATGACTGATCTTTTTAAATTTTTAACAATAAATCATGTTTTAGTAGGTTGACTAACCCTCTAATATAAATCAACTCATATTGGAAATTAGGTCAATTCAAATTAGGTTTTTGTAGTTTATTTGTTTCAAAATGTCTATTCCAACTTCACTGTAAATCATGTTGGGTTAGTTGAGTTGGGCTTAAGATTGACCCTATTTACACTATTATATATGTATATAAATAAGGGTTCCACTTCTACGTAACTAAGCTATATAAAAGCAGTTTCATATAACTCTTCTAATTTTAAAATTTTGATGCTTGATAAAAATACAATCTATTCATTATATTTAACATCATTTATTTAGTTATGTGATTAAGTTTCATTCAATCCAATATTTGCATAGGCAATGTTTGCTCAAAAATATGTACATTCATATATAAAATAAGAAAAACACTTAAATTCATTCACATATATATTGGGATATAATAATACTTTACAGAATCATTTATCTATATAGCATTAAATTATTTTATTACTTTCATTTTACATGTTTATAAATGGGGCTTATATAAAATAATATTAGACAAATGAAAAGGATTCGATGATAATATAAGTGATTTTAAACATAGTAAATGGAGTATATTTTTCATCAATTATCCAGATGTTGAAAATAAAAGATGTTATATAGAAAGAGAGTTTCATAGAAGCAACCTCGTATAAATAATGATATTATAAACTCCATTGTTACTCAACTTGATAACAATCTCTTTTGTATTGTATTTTAGATATATTTATTTTTCATTTTTATGTAGGTCAACATGCATTATTGCATTTAGTTCATATATCAACATTTACCAATTTAAAATTTTTATTGAATTTCAAAAATAAATCTTTTCACTTGTCTCACATTCTTTGCACATGGAAATTTGAAAATTTTCATTTTAAAATTTTATAAAAATATATCCAAAAATGATCAACTTATTTATGTAAAATAAATACACATGGGCTCACATAAAATATAAAATATATGAAATTATTGCTTACCTAAGTGGCAACAGAGTGTATAGGATTAGTATCCTACAAATAGGGATAATGACTTATATACTTAATTACTTGTTAATTAAATAAGTAACAATGCCATGTATTATATTTTACGAAATTTTAAAAATAAAAAACTTTCTCCTCTCTCTCACTCATCCACATATAAAAATGGTAAAATATTTTATTTTTAAAATCTTATTGAGAATGATGCATTGTCAAAGAAGAGATACAAAATGAAACGTACACGAGACAAGGGACAATAAGGGGACGTTTGGCAACATATGATTATGTGAATTATGGTTTTCCCATGATATTTGGTTTCCCAAGACTAATTTTTACTTCATCAATCACACTATTTTTTTCACTTTTACCCCTACTTTCCAATCATTTTTTCCACCAACTACATATAACAAACTTATTTATTCCAACTATACATCTATCATTTTCTATCAATCACACATTTTTCAAAATATTCTCTTTTTCATTTCCCACAATCCCACAATTTTACACATTACCAAGCGTCCCCTAAATTTTATACAGAAAAGGAAAGGATATAGAATTACTCGAGTTCAATCTCATCGGAAACTATGACTTTCTTATTTCATGTGAAAGGATATAAGCCATTAATTATAAAATTTTCAAAGAAAGTTTCTAATCTCATGCTCTTGGTCTAAGCTAACCTTCACAAACCTCTATCACGTATAAAGAAGAATCTAACATTAATAAAATTTTGGTATAGAGCTAAATACATGTAAGCGCACATGAACAAATATATATATATAACCCACATGATGATAAAATTATAATTTATTTTACAAATTATATTTAGAATAATATATTCTGTTACTATATCATTTTTCATCTCAATCAGATACGTTTATAAACGGACCTCATCTGAAAATGGTACTAATTCAATATAATAAAATAGTTTGATATAAATAATAACTTTGAAGTGGTTTTTTCAACATCTAAACCGTCTCAAGTATGATTTATATATGGATAAATGATTATATAAAGTTTTATTATGTGAGGCTCATTTTTAGGCAGTTGGACCGTTGTTCTGGTGCAATTGAACTGCACCTCAGGTACGCAATGCTATCACTTAGCTAAAAAATAACTTACTCAGTAATCATTAAATGCTCATTCCAATCATCATTAATGAAAACAAAATTGGATGGAGTTATATTGCTTCTGTATAAGCGGGACTATATATAGGAAATACTTCAATTGACGCCATTGTTACAGTGCACTCTAGTGCAAGTGAAGCACAATTTATCATAAATTTAAAATTTTAACTTACTAATTGTATTTCAAATTATTTATTTCAATAGCATATTAATTTTCATTGAAACAAGACATAACTTTGGGCCTCATTTGAAAAGAGTACAAAATCAAATTAGTTAAAAACTTATGTGATTAGTAATATTAAAAATAGAATTATAATAAACCTTATTTATTTACACTTATTGCCAATGATGTACAATTTAATTAACATGATTTTTCGTATTTTGTAAATATCAATGAAGGAGAATATAAAGGATAACTTCGATCTAAAATAAAATTTTAAAAATGCAAACTAAATAAAAACCCAAATAATTACACCTTGCAATCGATTGCATGAGAAAAAATTTTGTGATCATATACACTAGGGTTGTCATTTAGTTAAGCTATATTTTCATGTATTATGTATTATACATATTTTTTTTCATTTTGTGCCGGCTCATGTGTAGTTAATTTATACATCAAAATTTTTCATGTGCGGACAAGAGTGAGATGAGTAGAAATTTTGCCTTTTATGTGCGGAGGAGAGTGAAATGAAAAAATACATAATCAAAATCAATTTTAGCCCTACCTACTTGCACCTCCTTCTGTTCTTGCTCATAGCCCTCTTTTGCTTGTGTTTTTTCGTCTCACTGTGTGCGCATATTCAAGGAACTCGTTTGATGGCTGAGATTTTAAAAAACTTGCATAATTCATAGACACATAGCCATATTCCTGATCCATTTACTTTGGATCTGAAATGCTTTGCTTATATGCTAAAAATCTTTATGGTGGCTCATACAAGAGAACCAAGTGCTCCACAATTTATTAGTCATCTAGCTTATTAAGTTAATCAATGAAGATGTTAACTTAGTCATCTTAGTCTTGTTTGTTTAAGGAGAAGTGATTCTGTTAGTCTCAGCTAGGTTAGACGTACTCGCTTAGTGCTTAGCTCTGCTTGAAAAACTTATTTATAACATTTCTTTTAGTTTTTCTTCATATACTTATTTACTTAAATGCATTTAACATATAAGTCGAGTTTTACCATTTTTGGATATGTGTATATATTTTTGAGATTTTTAAATATAAGGGTATTTAACTAGTGTATAAAGAAAAAATTAAAAACAGTGTTATAAATGAGTTTTTTTTTATGTGGCTAAGCAAAACATTTAGTTGGCCTGAGCTAATAGAATTATTCTTTTTTTCTTTTAAGATTCTCATTGATAATTAAGAGAGCTAAGTCACTCAATGAGAAAATCAATCTTAACCGGCGAAGATTGTCATATTCAATTAACCTAATCCGGTTCTTTCTGAGCTTCTCTCAAGTAGTTGAGAGAATAAAGTTAATTCAACTAGTTCAATCAAAACTACTAATTCAACTCAACAGGTTAAACCTAGTCAATCTGATACACTTTTTCTAAGCTCCTCATGGGTAATGAAGAAAACTAGGTCTATCTTTCTATGCGTCCCATAGTTACAATGAGAGCTCAGCTAACCAATTACTCATTCGTTCTCCTTCAGGTCCAAACATAGGAGATCACGTGAAAGCCAATACCTCCAGTTTTACATTACAAAAGATCAAATTTTCAAAATTTTTAAATATCTAGAATTAGCTTTGAGCTATATCATATAATCTTTCTAATGACTTGAAGCACTCTCAAATATCAAATCGCCAATGAACTCGGCTGTTTTAAAATAAAACAATCTCAATCGAAATTAGTGTGTGTGATTTTGGAGTTTCTATTGTGTACAATATTTTTCTTTTCAACCAAAAGTTTTTTTTTTTTCCGTAAGCGGATATAATTATAGGCACTTCGAACTGGTATGTTAATATGTAACTTTCTAAACAAATTACAATGTATTCAATCGACAAAAAGAGATTTTTTTCTTCTTTTTTTTATCTTGGAACAGGTGCGTTTACGTGATTCTCGATGACGTACATGCATTGCATCATTTCATGAATATGTGTTATTAAATAGAAGGAGAGGTGCGTTGTTTTGCGCCGTAAGTGGATGCATGAGTTGATGACATGTGTCTTTACCTATTCACATGCGCATTAAAGTCGGGAGGGCAAAACTATGTACCCGCAAGTGACACTCCATGATGACCTTAAAGGTTTTTTTTTTTTTTTTTTTGTTGGGAAATGGATATAAATTTTTTACATGCCTATATCTATCCTACGTAAAATTAAAATAATGAAGCTCTTGTACTAATTTTAGCATCAAATTATTTTATACATTTTTAACTAGTGTATATTCAGCATTGATAATCGTAGTAAAATGTTAAATAATATATTTAATTGAGTAATAAAGAGAAGACATAAATTTAGATATTTAATAATTATATTATTTGTCCTTCTGTGGGTATAATTCTTTAATTGAATTATATAACATCTAAGTTACAGAATCAGATTTAATAGAAAAGTCCAAATTAATATTTAACATTGACATTTTATTTGCACATATTTATTATGAAAATTTTTCGTTTTTATATTTCTACATTAATTAAATATTTATACATAAATATAATTTCAAAGTTTAATTTATGTATTAATAGTTAATATTTGATTTTAAAAACATAGAGTACACAAAATAGATGCAAGTTTTCATTTATATTTATTTTATTATTAAATATCTAACGGCTTGCTTCTATCTATCCAAGTTACCTACAGCATTTTCATATAATCTCTTTAAATTTTTTGATTTTGATGCTCGATAGAAAATCCACTTTATTCATTACATTTAACATCATTTTTTTTTCAATTAGGAGACTAAGTTCAATCCAAATCAAATATGTACATTGGTCACATTTGTTGAAAAATATATATCCATGTATAAATTATGAAAAATACTTAAATTTATTTCTATATATTAAAATATAATAATAATTTATAGAATCGTTTATCCATATTGAATTATATTTTAAACTTTTTAGATGTTGAAAATACAACTTTAAAATTGATATTTAATATTAAATTATTTTATTACATTGATTTTACTCATTTATAAATGGGACTTATGCATAGTGATACCGGATAAATGAAAGGATTTCCGAGATACTATAAGTGATTGTAAACATAATAGATAAAGTAGATTTTTCATCATCTATCAAAATATTCAAAATGAAAGAAATTACATAAAAGAGAGATTTCATAGAAGCATTTTCAAATATCTAATTATATTTTTTATAAAATATTTTATATTTTAGATAAATAGGGACAAAAGAAGCAAACTAGCATAATTATTTTTAGGAAAAAATATTAACCTTTATTTTTTAAAAGGATTAACATATTAATATTTATATGTAAAAATTTGCAAATAATTATATAGATATAATTTTAAATTTTACTTTATGTTTTAATAAATAAAAATTTTAATTGAAAACACAAGACACCTGAAATATTCACGACTTTGTTTCTATATTTTCATCTCATTTTTAAATACATGTTCACATTTGTATTTTGAAAACCCTCCAAAATATAATATTATCTATTTACTTGAATGCTTTGATTATTAATAAAACTTTTTACTTGGTATTTTAAAAGCATTCAAATATACCTATTTATTATATAGAAAACGTTATGTAAATATATGAGTTGTTAAATTATTTTTCTAATCATGTACGTATATACACATCGAGTCATCGATATTACAGATCAATACATGTATAATCATCACAATATGGAGAAACTAAATAATACCCGTACGACTCAATTCATGTGTAATCATCACAATATGGAGAAACTAAATAATACCCGTACCACCAATCGAAAGGTTGAACTTACGACCATTAACGCCCACCATGCTTACTAGCGTGACTACCAGCACTAAAGCAGGTTGGTGAATTATTTATTTAATAGATGTAGAGTAATTAGAATGCAATTTAAATTCATAAGCTATTATTAAATGTGCATGCACGTTGCCACGCGGGTGTTACCCACTTGGTACACAATGTTGCCTTACGGTTGGGTTGTCGCGTGATCCAATGGCAACAAGAGCAATTGTTTGGTGATAGTGTCTTCCTTACAAACGGCAACGGGAGTGTTCACCGGTGGTTTGTGAAAAAAAAAAAAAAAGGATGAAAAAAATAGATACAATATTAGAAAAATTGGTAGATTACTGTAGATTTATTGTAGAATGTCTAAGGGGGGGCTTGATTATAACACACTTTTAAGATGAATGTTTGTATAAATAGAATTAAAAAAAAAATTGTGCATGCACGTTCAGCCGGACAATTCGTGTTCATGCATTTGGCGAAATGTGCGCAGCTGAAGCAAAATAGCTGTAATCGTGCGTGGTATCCGGAGGTGCATTCAATCCGTTTCCGAAAGGTAGGGCAAAAGGGTCATCAAGAGGTGCATCATCACATGCATGCAGGAGTAATCGGAGACAGTACGAGAGAAAGCATCTAATGGAATAAATAAATAAATATTGTGTAATTTTATATTTTCGACTTACTTCTTGAAAATGAATAACGTACATGAGTAAAAGCATGTAACAAGCTTACACACCATGTGCATACACTACGACAAAATAATTTTTTTTTTATTGTAAGATTTTTTACTGTATGGATCATTTTACAATGGGATATCACCGTAAGTCGATCGCAAAATCTTTAATCACAATCTTTCGAAGTTGCGGAATTATATTATTCTTGTTAAATATTGCTTTTTTAGTAATATGCTATTGTTTATATTCCTAAATAATGTCCTTAACTATATATACGTGAAAAGTATTCCGGTGCATGTAATTGCATTGTAACTAACAGTATATTTGGCTCAAAATAAGCCCTCAATGATCATAAAATGTACATCTACTCCACCCATTGTATTTAAAATTATTTTTTATTAACAAATCAATTTTCATCCAAATTGATATGTGTATCGGCGCATCCAAAAATTGTATAAAATCAACATAATAAAATAATTTGATGTGAATACTAATTTTAAAATTATTTTTTTCAACATGTAAACTATTTTGTTGGTCCCGAGTTAATGGCAATTACCCAAGAGGGGATGGGTGAATTGCGTATTTCAAAATTTTACAACTTAAACAGAAACTTTATCCCAGATTAATCTAGTCCCCTTTATGAAGAAACGAAATGGAAAGCAATATAATGTAGAGAGCAGAAATGTAAATCAACACACAATATTTTATAGTGGTTTGGGCAACCTCCCTACTCTACTCTTCCAAGCTCACACCCCTTGTGACTTGGGTTCCACTATTGTATTTCACAAATACA
>JAXCLR010000081.1:22174439-22220952 GCA_035584095.1 Annona squamosa
ATATTCCAAGTTTACATGCTTGGCTGATTTTTAAAAAAAATTCAGTTAACCGATTTTTCTATTGTAAATGGTAGAAAGCCACATTCACACTTAAAAAAGATCTAAGCCATGCTGGCTATCATTACTTTCCATAGAAATGTGGAAACTAAGTAGTACAAAAGATCTAATTAGATGTAGTAATCTTTTTGCTTCGTATAACATCGATAGTTGGCAGTTTTAATTTTTAAACTACATGTTCTTATTTGCGGCAACAGACTTTGCTGCCTATCTGTGTGGCACATATAATGAAGGAATAAATGTAGCCTAGCTAATATGATGTTATTTGCAATCAAGATTTGGTCACATATACTTTTGAATATAGAAATTCATATTTAATCACAAATAATCTATGTGTGCATTTAGGAAGCGATAACACTTTCAATGAAAAATTTTTTATGTAAAAGTTTTTTAAATGTAAAAAATAATCTAATAATTTAAAATAGACATGTCAGGTATATGGGTAGTTATGTAAGAAGAAAGTTTATGGTAGCGATAAGAAGTAAAGAAAATAAAGTTAAAATAGACATGTCAAAATATATGAGTAGTTACGTAAAAATAATTGAAAAGTAGAATAATGATATAGGAAATAATTAAAAAATAGGATAGTAAAAATTAAAGTTTTAGTCTGTAAGTAAACACCCAGTATATTAAAGTTTGCAACTAAGTTAGCTTCATTTAGCAGTGGATATATATGGAATAAAGGTAAATTTAGCTGGAAAAACGTAAATACCTCATATAATGAGAACTTTTCGTTGATTAAAGTGCACGGTTCTTTGAACTCTACCTCAAACTTGTGTTATTACGTTGTCTGGCACACCGAAAGTACTTATAAAAATTTTCATGTTGTTTTGTCAGTGCATGGAAATGCTTTCTTTTCTTAAAAAGTTAATGATTAATTTTGTTTGCGAATAAGCCAGCTGTGCATTCCAATCATTTTGACGAAACAGGCCTTAATTCAGTTGGTAAGGCAAAAGATTTTTTTTTTTTTTTTAAGAAAAAAAAAACAACAACAACAACAAAATAAAACAAGCAGAAACCTTGAATCTAACCGTCATCAATAATGTTACTATCCATTTTATTTTCTATTGTGAAAAGATATTGTTTATTTTCCAACGTAACCAACTCATTCTCCAAGTTCTACAACAACGCATTTTCGATCTTTTGTGTTTCGAGATAAGTATTTTAACTTTCATTTTATGATACTTGTTATCTTGTCACAAATAGTTTTTTTAAAGGTATATTTGGAAAGTAATAAATTTTTTAAATAAAAAGTTTTTAATATAAAAGTTGTTCAATTGATTAAAAATGATGCAATATGATAAGGGTAATGATGAGGTGTAAAAAGAATAAAGTTAAAATAAACAAGTTAATTATATGGGTAGTTGTGTAAAAAATTTTAAAAAATAGGATGGTTGTATATGAAGATGTAAAAAAATAATTTTAAAATAAAGTAATTATAGAAAGTAAAAAATTTTAGTGGGACATTTTCTTCTCATTGCCAAACACGCCCTAAATAATAATCTCAAATTGGGATTCTGATCCTATGCTCCCCGGAAGCAGGCAGTGCTGCATGCTCCCGAGTGCATACACTTTTTTTTTGAAAATTTTTTCATAAACTTATTAACCCAAGTGTATTTAACGTATGTATCAATTTTTATTTTTTTGAAAATTTTTAAATATTTATTTTGGATTTTTAAAAATCAGTGGCATTTTAATAATTTAAAATTACCTAAAATGCTACTGATTTTTAAAAATAAAAAATAAATATATAAAATACTCCAAAAATGGTAAAAATTTATACACAGATTAAATACACATAAATTAATACTATTGTAAAAAAAAATTTAAAAATAGGTGTATGCACCCAGAGCATAGGATCAGAATCCCTCAAATTAGTAATATATCATCATCTTTTCAAAAAAAATTAGTGAGTTAGATGACTAATTAATCGGTGATATGTAGAAATGTGGAAGATTTGGATGCATGGATGCATGGATGTGGGACAGTGGAGGAAGAGGAGCAAATGTAGGGCATATGGGAGGCCAACATCGGTGTTTGGCGAGCCCCAATCCTCTCACATGATCTAACGTGTCAACCATCACGTGCTTATATATGCGTGGCTGCAAAAACGATGGGTCTGCTGACTCTCCTCGTACTCCTTCCCTTCGTCTCAACACTCACAAACTGGTCTTCTTTACAGACATGATGCATGTTCTTCTCATGATATGTCTTTAATAAATTAAAACCTATTCTCGTTGCTTCATAATTGATGCTAATTTGCACATTCAACCGCATGAAATAAGATGCAATAATTTGGTAGAATCCATCAAAAAATCGATTAAATGGGTAGACTGATAGATACATACATACAATCAGGTTAATTTTTGAAGGTTGGTTGAGATGGTAACGGCTAGCAGATCCAAATTTGTGTTTTAAAAAAAAAAAAAAAAAAATTATGTATACTCTGTGTGACTAACACTCCTTGTGAATACAGAGCAGCCGATTGATTCGAGCACCACATAAAATAAGAAGCAATAATTTAGTAGAATGAATTGTTTAGATATCATGAGAGGAGGAAAATCCATTGAAATTCACCTCTGCTAGTCCCAAGTCAAATAAAAAAGCCACATCTAGGAACATCGGGACCTTCCCCACATGACAAATCTAGTCAATCAAACAATACAAAGAACCTTAGATACTTATTTGAACCCCAAAGAGGCCCTTGTGACTAGACAGAAAATGCACAACTCCCGACATTACAAAAATTTTCTTAAACAAATCCCACTAGGCATCAATTCTATCTATATAAGAACCCCATTTGGAGTGGCGCTAATGGCATTCATCTCCTCCAGCTCTCCTTCCTCACCATTTCAAAGTCATTAGACGAAAGAGTGATTAAAGAACTAGCCATGAGACACTTGGGTGTTCAGCATTTCTCGTGGGGGCAAAAGCACACCTCCACAGGCATTGGAGGAGGTGTGTCAGTGTCAACTTACTCCCCCTCCACCCCCCGCCACCAGCAGTGCTACTGCTTCATCAGGAAGCTTGTGAGGAAGGTGAGGAAGCACAGCAAGATGCTGTGCTCGGCTGCCAGGCCAACCACATTCCAATGCCGCTACGACGCTTCCAGCTACGCCCGGAACTTCGACTGCAGCAGCGGCGGCGACAACGTATTCGACGATGGTTCGCATCGTTCCTACACCTTCTCATCAAGATTCGCAGTAGCCCCTTCGAACGCGTCTACGATGCTGGCCAAAACCCAATGAAAGCAGATCAATGGAGGCCACGCAGAGCTCGTTTTCCCCCCATTTTTTCTCTTTTTTTCAATCCACATGTGGGTGTGATTATTTCATTAAGCACCCACACCTAATTTTTGATGTAACCGAGATCATGCTTTCTGTCTATAGTAATCTTTGTTTCATCTTGGGTATGGATTTCCAGTACTGTTAATGGGCCCTAGTTGTGAATCCGAAATTTAGCCAGCAAAAGTAGCACCGGGGACCTGAATTTTTTATCCTAAGAGAGAAAAATAAAGAGCCTCGTTATAGAAAATAACAAGTTTCAGAATGGCGACCATTTCCTTTATCTTTGACCTTCTTTCATGCGAGTAAGTGGGGTTCTGACACATGGTTACTTGGGATCAATGGGAGCCTTGGGAGGATACCAATAAAGAAATTCAATAGGCCTGGGACCTCAACATAACATAAACTCCGCCTTTCTTAAATTAGATTAATGTTAGCTATTATACCATTTTTCTTTTTCTATTCATAGCCTTTAATTTCTCGCATATAAATGAGATTGATGAGTTTTAATCATAGTGAAACCCAGAATTTTATTTGGGTGTCTATGTTCCTTGTATACAGATTTCGCATTGGTGAAACCGGTATTACTAGAGCAATTGGCGGAACCTCTGGGTTTGGGCCACCTTAGGGATGATATCATACCCAGTCTACCTATTGCATTTATAATTATTTGTTTAATTGGAAACTAAGTTTCAATACAAGTCAAACCATTGCATATGAAATTAATCTAATAAAATTGTTTGATTTATATACTAATTCCGAAGCTGTTAATCGTCCAAGGAATTTTCATAATTTAAACACGATGAATGATTCTTCCGTTGCAGGTAGACGATTCTGTCCTAATGCATAGGGTCCAGTAGATTTCTATAATTTTTATATGATTTTTTATATTTTTAAGAAAGTAACTTCCGCCAAAACTCCAATTGAAATAATTGTTAGTATCATGATAAAATAAACAATGTTAAGGGTTCAAATCTCTCCGGAAGCATTTCTGAAGTGGTGGTGTTGCAAGTCTCCTCAAGTTTGTAAGAGTCGTCCACCGATGGAAAAGTTTAAAAGTAATAGATAATTGTTAGCAAATTGTAAGAATGTCTCATAATTTAATTGTAATACCAGTTGTATATGAATACTTATCAAAAAAGTTTCATTAAAAAAAAAAAACAATGTTAAGCAATGTCATCCTTTGGATATTGATATCATGATGATGGTGGGCAAGTTCCCATTAAATGAAATGGTGAACCCGGTTTCAACGAAGTGGACCCCATAAAGAATTTAATATAACAGGATGGAGTGATTGAAATACTAGAATTCATTGTCGGTGGTGGCGAGCAAAAAGAAAGAGATTGATCTGATATTTGAAAATTTAAGAGCACAATGGTTCTATGGTGTAGTGGTTAGCACTCTGGACTTTGAATCCAGCGACCTGGGTTCGACTCCCGGTAGGACCTTCTAATCCCACTTGATAAAGACACTAACTTTCCTCATTTTCCTTTTTCCCACACCGAAAATGCTACAATGGAATACTAATTAGGGGATATAATTTTCTGATTTTAACTTTTAACTACACCTAAACAATGCAGAAGAGGGAGCACATAGAAAATGCGGCAATGGAATACCAATCGGGGAAGACTATATTTTTCTCATTTTTCCTTTTTTCTCTTACAGAAGATTTACAAATGAAATGTCCAAATGACTCAACTGCTGCTAGTTGTTGACACACTAAATTCATGCTTACAAAAATGGCACATTGGCAGGGGTAGGGAAATAGAATGAGGGCGGCTAATGTTCACTGCCACGCTCATCAGAGACGGTCTCTTCTGAAGAAATCGCTGTCTCCGGCTTCTGCTCAATCTCACCGGGGTCTGACTGAGTCTTGCTCGAATCCCCGCTATCCACACGGTTAGGCCTCTCCTCTGGGAGTGGGCCCCAGCTACCGAATATAGCACCACGCCTGGCCTTCCGCTTCCCACGCAAACCTTTCATATCTGGACTTCCCCCCAAGCCAACTGCTTCAAATGGTGGTTCATACGACTTCATTGCAGGCAACTCATTCTGAAGGAATGTGGAGCTTGGAATGCTAGGGCCCGGACCGACACATGATGCTACCAAGTTAAGAACCTCAGGCGATGGTGACATTGACAAGCCTTTTTTGCGGGAGTTAAAAAGAAATGATGATGATGATGATGGAGGAGGAATCATCACATTTTCATTCAGTGAGGATAGGCTTAGGCTGGGTTCAACCCAAGGAGACCCAAACATACCTCCTGCAGATGGTGGGAGCAGCGGAAATGTAGGGGATGGCTGGATAGAGGAGCTTGAAGCCATTGCATCATTAAGCAGGCTGCCCTGGGGTCTACTTGAAGCAAATTCATCTGGTGTTGAACGCTTGATCTTCCATAACCTTCTCTTCCTCTTCAGGCTTTTCCTAGGATCCTTTGGTTGGGGAGGTGGAGGTGCTGGGATGGTGAACGGGGGAATTGTTGCCTTGTCTTCTCCATAAAGTAAGCGAACAGAGTGTGCAATCGCTGAAACAGTTGGCGGTAAGTTGGGCTGCGAAGGCTTAGGAGGAACACTGACAGCTTCTCGAAGCCAATGGGGAAGCTTGTCTGTGGTTGAAACATTTTCAGCATTCTCACCGTTTTTTGAAGAATGACCAGAACTAGGTGTTTTATTCAGATTAGAAGGATAGATGCTGCTTGGTTCACCACTGTAAGCATTGTTGTTTGAATCACGTAACCAGTGCAGAGATTTGTCCAAGAGACTAGGCAACTTGAGATACTTGTCAGATTGAAAATCATCCTCTTTTTGCTGTAAGTCACAACTGCTCAAGTGATTCAAGTTTGAAGATTGGATGCTGCTGGCCGCCAGAGATCTGGGTAGGCATGGTATTTGAAAGGGTAATTTTGAATCGCCCCCTCTATTTGAGGGTCCAATAGAAAAATCCCCAGAGAAATTTGGTACAAACTTATCAGGCTTCCAACCCTGAATAGGTGAGATAACATCATGCCTCATAACATAATGATCGCTTGGCTCTGTATTTCGCATGCTAGGTGTAGGATCTCCATAACCCAATTGCATGTCTGTGAGATGAGACCGAAACTTCGGTGGTGCACAATGTTCAGGCCCAAGGCCAGAAAATCTACCTTCAAGAAGTGCCCGTGACATCATTCCATCAGAGAGGCCCGAGAACAATTCTGACTTCATAGACTTCCATGGAGGAAAAGATGGTCCATCTAAGATCTTGAGTTGCTCCTCCTCCCACTTCTCTAACAAATCTTCAGCAGTTCTATATTTTGAGAACTTCAGCTTGGGGTCCCTAAGCATGCCTTCACAATTACCTCGACCATGCCTGCGGACGCCAATCCAAAGGGCATCAAGTTCCTCTTCTGACCATGCATCGACCTTTAGCTTCTTTCTCAGTAAGCTGTTCCCACCAGATCCTGTTCTCATCATTATGCCTTCAAGAACCTTCTTGTGTTTCTCTGGCAGAGAGGATGAAGATGCTGCTTGCATCTGACCCAGACCTAACATTGGAGAAGGTAACTCTCTTGCCTGCAGGTTGTGGGACAAATTCTCATTCAGCTGTGGCCCAAATGTTGGTAATAATGGCATTACCGGAAGATCATGAAAAGAATCTTTAGCAGCTTTCTCGTCTTTCATTCCCAATGACAAGCTTGGTAACAGGTCAGTACTGGGCTTGACATTTTTTGATGGCAAGGGGAATTTAAAGGGAAGCTTATCATCAAGAATCAGTTGGGGTAGTACTGTTTTCTCCTGGAAAGCCGAGAACAAGCCACCTGAACTGTCAACAGGATCAGGATTTGCTCCTTGTGGAGTTCCAGGATGAAACTGCGAGTCAGAAATCAGAAAACACACACTTCATTAAAGAACAGAAATAACGCCTTTGTTTCCACTATATTTTCTGACAGAAAAAGTTGAAGAACTATTGTTTCAAGATCCTGCAACCATAATCATCACCATCTATCCCAATTCTGTTATTTTCTATAACAGAAGTTTTAAGTACTATTCCCTCGACTTTCCATTCTATGTTATGATGTATCCATATTTCCATGTCCATACATGAAGTAGCTGTGTTATTAAAATCTAGTTATCAACCTGACAAGGCTCACCATCAGACAATTATCTACTTCGCTCACACCTAGCCAATAAGAAGAACAACTAACCATGGTCAACATACAGTATAAGGAGCCCTGATCCCATGCGGCCGACCATTGTTGAGGCAACTTCGGCCTGTCCGCATGGGCCCTTTTTATAGAACTATTTTATCTAGGTATATTTAATTTATAAATCAATTTTTACTATTTTTAGAGACGTGTATATATTCTTATTTTTAAATATGGGTATTTTAGTCATTTCATTTTTATCCCTTCAAATGGCTAAAATTCCCCTATATTCAAAAATAAGAACAAAATATATACCCACCTCTGAAAATGATAAAATTTAGTTTATAAATTAAATATACCTAGATTAACTATTTTATAAGAAAAACCAAAAATAAAAAAGGGCCTCATGTGGATCGGCCGAAGTTGCCCCCAACAATGGCCAGCCGCAAGGGATCACATCCAAAAGCTAAACATTAGAACTTGGATTCAAAGGCATTGAGCAATCCCGACTAAGGTCAGTATCACCATGTCATGAATCCAAGGAACCTGCATGTAGTCAATGATGGGCTCCATGGTTTACTGCTAGAAAGGCATAGAGCAATCCCAGACCAAGGTCTGCGTCACCATGTCTTGGATCCCAAACATGGGAACCTGCATGCAGCTACTGCTGAGGTTCCATGATTTACCCTCTTAAACTTAGAAAGGAAAATTAGAGGAAAAGATTAAATAAAATAAAGCATACTGGGCCATATGTGAAGCTGCCATCCTGAATCGTACTCTTTCGCTGGTGACCCACAGCTTCAACAGACAAATCTGGCAGCACATGTGCATCTCCTCTGGTCTCAGGTTCTTTGAGCTCCTCCACAGTTGAAGCATTAGGTGCCAGCTGTAATGGCAATTCTGGCAACCCAACACCCATTTTGCTATGGCTGTAATTTGTCCTTGGTAAATTTAGGTAAGTGCGGAAGTTTCTGAATTTTGCATCTGCTTGGCCGGCATTAGGAGCACACAGTCCCAGTACTGGTAACAGGTTGTTGCTAGTAGAGGGAGAATTTCCATGACCAGTTGTCTGAAATTGGGAGTTTGGCAAGAATACATCTGCGGGAAGAGTGCCAGGTGGTCTAACTGAAAGATCCAAATTAGAGCTATGGAAATTTCTGTATCCATGCTTTGAAAGCCTCCCTAGCCTCATGGTCAAATCATTCTTTCTCTTAGTTGTACCAGATTCCTGATTTATTTTATTTTCTGCAAAGCCAATTGCAGAAGGCTGGCCTCTTGGAGCTTCATTGGGTTCACTGCATTTGATGGCCTTCAGATGCTCTCCTTCTGCAGGAGTAGCAGAGAACTGAGGTGGCAACTCATTTCCAAGCTGCTGCCCAGTCAAACGAGATAATTCACCACTATGTCTTTGGGCAAGCCGTTCCTTTTGTCGAGCACGGAGCTTGGCACTGTTTAAACAAATATTCAGCATCTATAGCACCCAAAGTAAAAGACAAACATACAAAAGACCTTGGACTTACTACTTAGCTTTCAGAGCTCGCCCAGAAGGTGTATACCCTGGCTCTGGCTCTGGCTCTGGCTCTTGCTCTTGCTCTGCCTCTTCATCATGACAAGTCTGTTTTGATTTAATTTATTGTCGCCAAAAATACAAGCAAACCCGGATAAGTCCTAAAGCAATACATTAGGGATATACAACATGCAGTGACAGTGAGATGACCTGATAAGGCATCATCCGTAGGATGACCTCTAAATCAAAGGTGAAAATAATCAAAGAACTGTCGAGGAATGCATTTCACAAGTTCACCAAGCCAAGTCATGACATTCCATATGACTAGGGTATACATTGCCAGCTTCAGATTGCTAGGTAGCAGCAATAGCATTTGTAATAACCAATTTCAAAAATAATGCATTAATAGCAGGGCCACATGTAGATAATGTTAGGAAGGGGATAGCATTGTTGATAATTATATTGTCTATATATATATATATATATATATATATAAATAAATCTAAATAACCTAAGCATGCTACAGGAACTTGGAAAGTGATATATTCAATTGTCTACTCTAAGATGGTCTTAGAGTATCCATTTGATGTGCTGATTTTTCCTCTTCTGGTTAATTTGATATTTCCAGTCTAAGACGGTCTTAAAGCATCCCTCTACGAGTTGATTTTTCCCCCTTCATTTTTATTGGGTCTTTTGCAAAGATACCCACGTACACACGATGTTGCAACTATTTACAAGCATACGCCTAAAATTAAATTCCATGGAGAAGCCAAAAAAAATAGTTTTGAAATTCCGAAATTTCCCCTACCTTCCTTGTAACATTTCAACTAGAAATGTCATGCTATAAATACATTAATCCTCTTCATTTAAGCTAATGTGTTACTATTCGTAAACACCACAAAGTCAAATTATTTAAGCTACCCATGTTTGGATTGCCACCCTTCAAAAGAAAATGCCACCTATTGATAGTGAAGAACTTTTTTAAGCACGTGCTTTAGAGAATTTACTATTTATCTGAATATTTATTTGTTATTGAAGATGACAATAACCACTTAAAGACATTTATGCTCCGTTTGATAATGGGGAAGGAGAGAAAACTTCCCCCACTTTCTACACCCCTCTTGATGTGATATGACACCCAACTACCCTACTTTTTAATCATTACCATCACATTCCAATCATTTTTTTACAATTTTTCATACAACTATCCTATCTATTTTAACATTATTCTCATTACTCCTAATCATAAGCCCTACCATAACACATCACTTTCACGTTTTTCAAAAAAATTTCCCCATAATTTCTTTCCTTTGTTTTTTCCTCCATACTAAACGAAGCTTCATTTTATTAAGTTTTCAAGTTGATATCATGTATCTAGTTGCAAAGTTCATGATTAGTACTTGGAAACATTCTTAAGGAAGAAGATTGGGGCAATTTTGATATTCTAATTGTTTTAAAATTTCCATAATAAAATTTCATAACATGGGCATGCCTGCAAATAGTTGCAAGCTATGGTGGTAATTTACTACCTTTAGAACTATTTGTTGTTGTTGTTGTTGTTGTTGTTGTTTTGGGGGGAGGGGGTGGTTGGGGAGGGATATTAACACTTATTATCAAACAATGTGGGGATATTTGCAAAAATTATTGAATGAAACACGTGCTTGAATAGCGACGAGATTGAGAATAATGGACTTGTTCGAGCTCCAATGGCAATGAAACAACATACAGGCAGTAGCAAATGGCAATTGAGGCAGAGTAAATCCAACTGAATCAACGTTCACCAGGTCATACAATCAGATCGGCTTGCACTGCAGTCCTCTAACCAAAGCACACATCAAATCCAGTAAAATCAACAGTCCCTGGATACAAACTCACAATCGGATTGGCTTGCACTGCAGTCCAACAAGATGACACTTGCTACCGTTCGATGTTTTTGTCTCTAAAAATCTCAAAATCGTCGAACAGTCTGAAGGTTCAACTATCATAATATTGGAATTTTCGTTTATTATACACATAGCATCAGAGAGGCAGAGAGAACCCCCAAATACTAACAAACTAATTCAACTCATTAGCATGACACGTGAAACTAATAAATGACTGTGCATCAGCAATTACTCATGTCAAAAGACTCCAAAAAAGGAGAGACAACAACAGGAGTTTCAGAATTAAACACAAGAATCTCTGGAGAATCAGCCTGGATTTGGAAAAGCTTCCAATGCAACCTTCCAAAATAGGAACCTTCCAAATTAATATATAACCCATGAATTTCTAGTGCAATTACCACAGGTCATTGCCTGTTACATCCTTCTGGATGTAGAATACACAAAATTCAGTAAAAATTAGAAGCAATACCTCACTTGCTTCATTTGGAATTGAAACAAATGCTTCTCTATAAGAAACAGCTTTCCTCAAGCGTTTTCCTCGGCCAAGAGCTGCTTCTTCCTCAATTTGATATTTCTCCCACCTGCAGCCAAACTTAACAAATGAAAACCTCCATTTTTTATCTTTTGCTTATTTCGAAAGGCAAATTCTGCTTCCAATGAACAAATCAGCATCCATGAACAGAGCTTGCAATGAGAGAAAACATAATGAAAAAATCACACACCACATGTGATAGCAAATCTAAATATGCAAATGGAAGAAAACCTATAACACATGCAACCAACATGAATGCCAATATAATGATAAGACCCTAGAAATTAACACTCACCTCACTCGCAAGAGTCGATCCCATTCATTTTCCTCAATATTGCTGATTGTGTTGTCCTCTTTCTTATCAGAATTTTGTGCACCAACATCACCAGTCGCACCTGGGGCTAGTTCAGTTCCACCCTGTTCTTCAGTTGGCTCATCATTCCATTCTATCGACTAACCATAGCACAAGAAAAATCATAGCCAAATCAATCTTCATAAAAATAAATTCACTTTTCAGGGAAAAAAAAAAAAAGAAAGAAAGAAAGAAAAGGGATGAACCCATCAAATTGCTAAATTTACATTATGCAAGTAATGGCATTTAAGAGTAGGCACAAGGAATAAAAAGGATGAACACATCAAATTTCTAAATCTAAATTACACAATTAATGGCATTTAAGAGTATGCAAAAGAATAATTAAGATCCCAATTGCCTCATGCATGTCATTTTTACATAATTAAGATGCCAATTGCACATCGAATTTCTAAACCTACATTATACTATTAATGGCATTTGAGAGTATGCAAAAAGAATAATTAAGATCCCAATTGCCTCATGCATTTCATTTTTGCATAATTAAGATCCCAATTGCACGTCAAATTTCTCAATCTACATTATAAAATTAATGGCACTTATGAGTTACACAAAAAGAATAATTAAGATCCCAATTGCCTCATGCATGCCATTTTTGCATAATTAAGATCCTAATTGCCTCATGCATGTCATCTCTGTGTGTGTGTGAATGCCAACCAATTTCCTGGATATACTGTCAGAAACATCTTTCCACAATTTATTACCAGCTGAATAATGATAAGTAGTGGTAACAACTTCAACCTGCTTTTTTTCTGGAGATTCTCTAGTGGTAATTGAGACAGTAATAATTTCAACATTGTTTTCAGAGATGAAATATGAATACAAGAGAATGCTGCTTCCTTTAATAATTTAAAGAAAAATGACAATCAAACAATATGTATAAGCATAAAAAATTTTTGCAAAAAATCTAAGCTTGAGAATTTACCTTCACAGAACCAAGCATGTCAGTCTCCGCATCTCCATCAGAACCTTCAGAAGGCCCAGAATGAAGATTTGAACGGTCAAGCAATCTCAAAATTGCACTTTCATCCCACACAATCTTTGTACAGCCATCAGTGCACCTATCTTTGTAGACATCACCTAATCCACCACTTCTCCTCCTTTGCTTCTGCTCAGTCTCTATGGCCACCTCACTTTTGTTGCTAGAATTATCATTATTGTCCTTCGCAACCACAGCAGAATCACTAAAAAGTTCTTCAGTTCCCCAGCGCAGAATATCTTCCACGTCCTTTTGGGATTCTGATTTGTTCACAAAAAGTTGATCAAGCATCAATTTCTTCTTCGCAAGTTGCAAGATACGCTCCTCAACACTAGCACGTACAACAAGCCTGTAAACTAGAAGCCTGTTTGATTGCCCAATCCGGTGTGCTCGATTCATTGCCTGAATGTCAGCATGCGGATTAAAATCTGAATCATAGATTATTACAGTATCAGCAGTAGCAAGATTTATTCCAAGGCCACACGATCTTGTTGATAGAAGGAACACAAAGTGAGATTTATCTTGGTTAAAGCGTGCAATAGCTGCTTGACGATCAGCAACTGAAACTGATCCATCCACTCTTTCAAATGACTTGGGCCCAAATTCTACATTTAGGTAATCCTCCAGGATGTCAAGAAGCTTTGTCATCTGTGAAAATATCAGAACACGATGACCTTCCTTATTTAACATCTTAAGCATAGAATGCAACAAAGTCAGCTTTGCTGATGCCTTAATTCGCATTTCTTGGAGGAATTCCACCGAACCAGATTCAGGCTCGGTTCCTGGAATAAGATATGGGTGATTACAAACCTTCCGAAGCTGCATGACAATATTTAGCATTGACTGCTGAGCAACTCCTTTCCCTACATTCCGCAATATATGATAATTCTTTGTAAGCATTGCACGGTAGTATTCAGCCTGGATGGATGAAAGTTCAACAGGAACCATGCGTTCTGTCTTAGGGGGGATATTTTGCATAGCATCCTTCTTAAGTCTTCGAAGCATATGTGGGGCAACAAGCTTTTTCAGTTCCTCAACTTTCTCTGCAGTTGTAAGCTCATTGAATTTTTCTTCAAAAGATGATAAAGAAGGGAATGATGTTGGCTGCAAGAAATTCAGTAGGTTATACATCTCGCCTATGTTGTTCTGTAGTGGGGTCCCAGTCAATAGTACACGGTGTTGAAAAGAAAATGTATTCAGCAAACTGAAAAGCTTGCTCCCTGAGTTTTTCAAACGGTGCCCCTCATCAACCACAAGAACTTCCCACCGAATCCCACGCAGGTGGGATGCATCCGCTAGAACCATCTCATAAGTAGTCAGAAGTACATTAAATTTGAATGACGTGGATTTCTTCTGCAGCTCACTGGGATCACTTGCATACCATTCATGTTGACGGATAACAGATCTTGCTTTTGCACTCCCGTGATACTCAACAACATTCAAATGTGGGGCCCACAGTGAAAATTCAGCAAGCCAGTTAGGCATAGTGGATAGCGGAACCAGCACAAGACAAGGCAACCTTGCTTTAAACTCAAAATATAATGACGAGATGAAAGCAGATGCAGAAACAGTTTTTCCAAGACCCATCTCATCAGCAAGGATCACATTCTTAGATTTATGCCAGCATTTACGCAACCAGTTCAATGCTTCTAGCTGATGTGGGAACAAAGAACCACCTTTAAGATACTTTGGCTGCTCTGTGAGAGGAGCTATCTCATTTTGCTGATCACCTTCAGTGTTTGGCAAATTGCATCCAGTAGCATCCTTATCTAGTGTTTCACATTCAAACCTTTTGAATTCATCAATCAAATGCCGTGACCTGTCAACAACAGGTACATCTAGTCGTTCCCAAGTACATTCATCGTATGAAAGACCACACCATTTAATCAAAGCTTCACTGTTACCTGACTCAGAAGTACGAAGGGCAACAATTCGCTGTGGCTGCTTCCACTGTTCCTGGCAAAGATTTATCACGGCAGTTCCATACTTGGCTTTATAATTCTCTAACTTCCGTTTGGCTAAAACTTTCAAACGAGATTCTGTAACCCAACTGTTATGGATGTTAGACTGCCCCACCCATTTAACTAAAAATTCAAATAAACCAGTATCCTTGCTCATTGGTGCAGATTCCTTCGCAGCTTCATCACCTATCTCATCTTTGGCTGTGTCATTAGGTGTTTTCTCTGTGGTACCATTGTGAACATCAGTTTTCTCAACAGTTTCTACTTTTCCATTAAGTTCTCCAATATCTACAGCAACGAAAGTGGATTCCTCTTGAAATCCACTCCTTGCAGCATTGAAATCAATGGGAGATTTATCAATTTTAACCATTCCAATACAGTCATCTGCCGTTTTCACCCCATCAACTTGATCAGAGATATTTGGTGGTCTCCCTGCTTGACCATCTTCATCATCCTTCACATATAAATTTCCACCACAATCAGAATGCTCACCTATCTCTCCATCATGACTTCTCAAAAGAAGTAAATCACAGGAAGATGAGCCAGTTTCAGGTCCTGGAGACTGGATACCTGGCTCAGAAAGTGTTGGGGAATTTTCAAGGGCAATTGTTTGAGCATGAGGTGAAGATGCAACATCAGTGTTTTGCACTCGACAACCCAGGATCCGATCAACCTTTTGAACAGAAGATACAAAAACTAAAACATCAGAACAATGAGTGAGAGGTGAGATCAACTCTTTGGAGCCAATGCGTTCAATGACAAAACATATATCTATCACGAAGGCTTATTACCTGCTGTAGTTCATCCAGAGTGTTTTCTTCAGATGTCCTCATTTTGTTGACTTCAACCCCCACATTTAAACCACGAGATAGGGGTGGTACTTCTTTGGGGAGTTTCTGCATTCAGTGGAAAATAAGACCCATGGCTCAGTAAAATACACAATTTAGCTACCAAGAAGAGTCTCTGGGTAATGGCATCTTAGATCTACACATAATTAAATGCAGCATGGAGACAAGTACTAGAGAAAGAAAGACACTGCAAGCACAGTGGATAGCAGGCAAATGTAAACACATTGGCAGGAAACAATTTATTGATACCAAATCCAGATTCTGATCATCATTGTGGACAAATCCAGTCGAAAGCAGTCCACTCCATGATGTCCATACTCAATATCGTGGAAATAAAATAAGTACTATAAACATCTGCATTATTTGAAGTCTGAATGCACATTTATTTCTAATCCAGAACTGCAGTACCATAACCTGGAATATATTAAATGGAACTGAAGGAAAAAGTTGTAACCCAACAAAGCATAGAAATAGAAAACACTGAGAGTACCTCATCTTTACGGCAATTTGGAACTCCATCGTCCTTCCTTGACACTTTTATTGAAATCCGCTTGTTGAATGAACTACGTTTTTTACTGGGTCTACTGATTTCAAGAGCTTGGGATGTCAACGTCTTGGATCCAAGTTTAGAGGAGGATATTATAGTGTGTTTTCCCTTATTGCCCTTAGACCTCTTCTTATCATCTTCCTTATTTATTTTTTGCTTCCTTTTCTTGTCCCTTTTGTCAGTGCGATGCTTGTGTACAGAAGAGTCATTGTTGCCCATGACATCTGACTTCAATTCAGGTGTATCACCTTGATCTGTTTCTCCTTTAGCAGAAGGCTGTGCATCCTCCTGGGAACTTGACTTCTTGGTGGGAGATCCATCAGTGTGGGGCAAGCTAGTTTTCTTCTCAACATCAATATCTGGAATCATCAAAGCGTCCTCAGTAAATCTGCCATCAGCTAAATGGCTCGACTCTGGGCTAGAAGATGGATCCATTTGATTGGAATGGATCTTCTTTTCAATGGGAGGAATTATCCGAGGAAAGGCACGTTTTCCTTTGCTGGATGATCTATTTTTCCCAGGAATGGAGCTTTGAAAGAACAGTGATAATCTGTCAGAGCCAGTTGGCCTCATTTCCCGCTTCATTTTGTCAACACTAATTTTAGTTCTTGCTCTTCTTGAAATACTTTCTGGATTATTTATCGGCTTTAGTGATTCTTTCTGCTCGCAGCAATTTGGGCATTGCCACTTCCCAGGAGGAGTTCGCTTCAGAAAAAATATTTTAAAGAAGTAAGTGAATTTTGAATTCATCCATGCAATCCAGATATCTCCATCTAGGTGCAATTGGGTCAAATGCAATGCAAATGCAATATAAAAGCAAATAATAAATTAACAAGAGATTTGCTCCAACAGTTTCTCATCATAAATACTGTCTTTATTCTCTTTATAGATATCATCAGTTTTTCTATCTCACCATCCAAGAAACCTAAAGATATTAACAAGGCGGTAAGCCAATTCCACATGTATCTTTCGGACCTTCGGGCAAACAATCAAGTTTCCGTGCAACACAATGTAGTGTTTAATACTTATAAAGCAGATCCCAAGGGAAAATAGCCGTTAATCTATTTCATACTTTTCAGCTACTTGAGCTGCTGAAGAGTGATGTTTTGGGCATAGCATCAATGCTATAAGCTTCAACTGACAAATTGCAGGGATGTTGAAGAAAATGCCAACTTTGAGGGCGTAATATTGAGATAGGGCTGAAATGAAGGAACTAAAAGCCGGAACAGATACAGCAAACCAGAAAATAACCATGTGCACTGTCGATGTCCAGATTATATTCATAATTTAGCACAACCAGAGGGAACCTAATGTTTCTTTTCCAAACATAATAGAAGTGCACCATCTCAGTCAAATCTTGGATCTGTTATACATGATACATGATAAATATCTAACCTTGGGTGTGTTTGGTTGGGGGTAAAACTTGATGAAAAGTAACTGGGGTAAAAGTTGTCAAATTGATGGAAAATGATGTGATATGATAGGGGTAATGGTGAGGTGTAAAAAAATAAAGTTAAAATAGATAGGTTAGTTATATGGGTATTGTGTGGAAATGATTGAAAAGTATGGTAGTTTGTATAGGAAAATGGTGAAAAAATAATTTTAAAAAGGGTAATTGTAGAGTGTGAAAAGTTTTTGATTGAAAAGTTTCAGTTGACATTTTTTCGGCCCAACCATACACACCCCTTATTTATGCTCACAGAAGTGCAGTACATACCTTAAGAGGAGGATTAAGACACTGGAGATGATATGTCCTTGGACAACTATCGCAACAGAGCAAGTTGCCACCAAGGTCACAGATCACACATTCATAGTAGTACTGAAGACAGAACAAGATAAAAAATTAGAAAATACAAACCAAGCACCCAAACACGGTAAAAAACTGAAGTAAAAAAGAAATTATTCTTGATGAAAAAGCCAGATGTAAAAAGAGAGTGGACATTTGAAAATTTCTTTCCTGCGTGCAGACAGCCGTTGGCACCAAGAATGTTATGAATGGGATTCTCTTTAAAAGTAACCAGTACCAATTTTCAAGGATAATTAATTCTGAAAAAAATATTATATTTCCCCTGAACAACAAAAGAAAAAAATTCTTTTAAAGAAATATGAAGCATGAACGACATCTATAATTGTGCTCTCTGTCAAATCCATACCAGTGGAGAATGTCAGCAATATATCTCTTGGAAAAAAAAAAAAAAAGGATCCATTGCCAAGCAGTTTTCTCAATAGATTAACTTCACCCCGAAGCATCCCTGATTTCGTGGCATGCCCATTTCAGCATGGATTCAAATATTGGCCGACAAGCTCCCATATCACCCATATCGCATCCGTATCAGTCATGTCCGATACGAGATATGGGGTGTTTCAGCTAGGGTTTTAAAAAATTGGGCGTATCAGGGTGTAGTATCGGGCGCATCAGCCTACACAAGGGAGCATCAGCCAGATGAATAAAATTATGAAAAGTTCTAATTTTTCAGTCTTTTGCATATATTTTCTTTTCCAAAACTTTTCCCTTTATCTACACTTATTTTTACAGTAATATCCATTATTTTTTCTTGCAACTAGGTAAATTTTTATTTTTCAGAAATCTAAAAATTTTAAAAATTATTCTCAAAACTAGGAAAAAGAAAACTTTTTTTAGTTGCATGAATGTGTACCATAATATAATTGATTTTTCTTGCCATTTAAGTGAAATTTGAGGTTTTTTTAATTTATACAAATTCAAAGCCTAGAAATAAACTTGAACACCTCAAAAAATTAAAAAAACAACTTTTTGTGGGTTTTTACACCTTGTGTCATGCAAATATATATATATATATATATATATATATATATAATTTGTCAATTGTGATTAATTGATTCATATTTTTCACTTCAATCATATTTGATTTTGCTACATATTATGTATGTCGAATTGTTAATGAGTTTATTGTCATGTTTATGATTTCTTTTTCTATATAAAATTCATACTACATACTATTATCATAAACTACTACTTACGAGAGAAAATAGACCGATGCACTATTTTATAAATAGGCAAAATGGTAAGTAATTACATATTCTTGCATTTCCTAATTTTCCGATTTTTTACTTTTTATATTTTTTGAGGTTAAAAAAATGGCTTATGACATGATCCGATACAGTCCAATACCGATACAATACGCCCGTATTGTATCATTTTTAGAGGAAACCAATATGCCACCTCATACCAATATTCCGAAGCATACATTTCAATGATATCTGATTTTCAATATTACAAAAATTTGTAAGCCTCTTCCCGCCTAAAATTACATCCAGTTATCTTCAAGAAAACAACTATCTTAATTTCAGCAAAAACCAAAGAAATTCTGACAGATGTCTACTAGATATGATAAAAAGATGGTAAATAATCACTGCATAATGGAAATTGCAGAAAGAGAGGAGTGGGAATTGAACTTGCTAAAGCTTTAATGGTCATACTAATATGCTAGTGGTGGGGGGGCCGTCGGCATTAACAATTTTTGAAACATTGCTACCAATGAAAGAGAATCAATGACAGAAGGAAAGATTTAGCAGGAAAAAAAATTGAAAAAAGGATGATCCAAGTCAACAAGAATCAATGATTTTTGCAAGTTAATTTAGACAGACGTGATCCAGAAGAAAGGAGAGATTACCCCATCGTTCCCTTTTTTCTTGTGATCAGGTTCTGGCTCGCTGCTTAAGTCACCCTTCAGCTTCCGTTTGGCAGAAGAATTGCTCTTTTGAGATTCTGAAGGTTGAGGGATGCCTTCTTTCCCATGAGATAGATCTGAACCACTTGGGAGCCTTTTCCTCTTACGTTTCAGGACCCAATTCCTCTCAATCATTCTAACATGCACAATACCATTTTCCCTCATCTTTTCTGCCTGGACCTACATCTGTAATATCAATCCCCAGGTCATCCAAGGAGCAACCAACACCACCTTCATGTAAAGTTCACAGAAGATTCTCTTCAGAAAAAAAAAAAAAAAAAAGTTAACAGAAGATTGAGGGGGAAAAAAACTATGTGAAATGAATCATCTGTAGCACAATAGAGTTTTAACAAATTGGAAGGGGCAAATGGGCAAAGACAGCGAAAGACCAAAACTATTTAGGTTTGGTGTTCACCAAACACATGAGCCAATATCACTAAAAAAGTATTCCTTGTTCAAATTGTTTTGTTGGTCAAGAGTGAAAGCCTTCATCCTTTCTACTAATCTACTAAATGGTTCTCGACAATTCACTATCCCAGTATCCCCGCAAAAGATAAGCCCCACACAGAAACATGCAAACCAAATGACCCATTACTGACCTTACTGAGGTCAGAATACGGGAAGCAAAAAGCCTAATAAGTTTTTGAGTAATAATAACAACATCAAAACAAAATCTACTAAAGAAAAAAGTATCAGCGGAAAATTGTGCAATGACCATCCTAATCACTCATCTACTTAAATCATAATCATCTATAATCTTCATTACCTCTATGGGACTTCTACTGGGGCTGAGTCATCAGCATAAAGACCACATGTAACATGTTTTAATAGAAATAACATCTCTGATATTTCCAAGAGAGGGAGAAAAAAAAAAAAAAAGATGTGAAAACTTCTGAATTTGCGTCCTCCTGCTGCAACTTCAAGTATAAGAATTTTCAATTTCAGAACTCTATATTTAATACCGACAAACCAACAATTTAAATTTCCTTTGCAAAATCAATAATCAAAAACCTCTATGGGCCCATCAGCCAAAGCTTGCAGAAATACTAGCTCCTGCATCCCACATTCCCAACTACATCGTTCATATAGTTCCAATTTCAACCAGATGATTGAAAGAGTAACCAATGATGTATTAAAATCTCCATAATCAATAAATACAAAGCACTTACAAATTTGAATAAACAGATCAGAAATTCTCACTCCCCATGTCAATTAAACACCCAATAGCAAACAATTCATGCTCTCGACAGAGTTTCGAATTTTAGAAGGTATGAAATCGGTGATAACATTGAAGGTTGTTTCTGAGATCCAGTTGTCTCCATCAGTTGCATGCAGATGCAAACAAAGGACTTGGGCAGGACTTGCAGAATTGAAGGTTGTTTCTCAGATCCAGTTGTCTCCACTCTCCATCAGTTGCATGCAGATGCAAACAAACAGCTCCACCAATAATTGCAGAATTTTTTCAAGCTAACCACAAACCCCATCTCCCTTGCTAAGGTTGCAACGGCTCTGAAGTCATCCACCACACCCCACCTCCACCTCCCTCCCTCTTCCAAAGCCGTCAGCTCCAGAAACAACTGCAACCCTCTCAGCAAAGACCAAATGGTAACCTTAACGGATTGATCAAGGTTACAAGAACAATGCAGCTATCAATCACCTGCTCACAACATTGAATTCCATTACCTTATCCAGCAACCTCATCACCGCAGCAATTACACATTATGAACCAGAACCGACATTTCTACTAAGGATCACAAGTTTTTCCAACAAATCTGTAACCGCTGGTTCCAATTTACTCCTTGAAACCAGATTGACACACGCAAACAGACAAAGCATCGAGAAAGCATCACCAGATCACAAATCTCCACAGCAAATCCCAACTTTAAGCCAATAAAAGACCTCAACTGAGTGAGCTCCAGGAAAAAACTCCAGACATACGGTAACAAAGGGAAAAAGCCATGAATCAGCATGGGCTACGAAGTTGGGGAGAGATAGGGAGTGAGAGAGAGAGAGAGAGAGAGAGAACTAAGCAGAGCCACTGACCTCTTTCAGCTGCAATTCGGGCGGCGAGGAGCGTAATTCAGCAGCACGGGAAGGCGGAGTGCGGCGATCGAATGAGGGAGGGAGACGGAATTGCAGAGGGGATAAAGGGGGAGTGCCCAGGAGGGATTAGGGTTTGGGAGATGGAAGGAGAAAGGGAGAAAGGCGGAGAAATGAGAGGAGAGGAATGAGGAAAATGAAATAAATAGGGAAGGGTATAAGATACGGATTCTGGGGCGAGGTCGTAGGACGAGATACATCCATCGATTTTGAGGGGGGCTGATAGTGACATGGCAGGGGGGCGCCTCTGCTCTTGGTGGGGTGCCTGACTACTCCAGCCACTCGCAGTCCGCCACGTGGCAGCCTGTGGAGTTCCGCCAGCTTGTTTTGCTCCATTTGAGGCCGCTGCCTCCTCCCCCACCTCTCCCTCTCTCTCTCTCTTCCTCCGCTTTTCCCGATGCGGGAAAGAGAGAAAAGGGAGGGAGAGATTTCGATGCGATCTGAAGCCAAGGACGAGTGCTTTCGCAACTGCAGTTTTTTTGTTTTTATTTTTTTTCCCATTAAGTTTTCGTTTTCCTCTATTTCTCTCGCCTCGATCGATCGAGGCCTCGAGGGGAGTTGGGGAGCTTTTGACGTCTGTCTGTCGCGACCGGACGCTGACTCTTCCGCGGCGTTCCCACCGCAACCGTGCGGCTGGCACGTGCAAGTGTGCAATTGCTAGTATTAGCAAATGCCGGTGCATGCACAACGGACACTAGCAATCTGTCTTACAATCCAAAAAAAACTCTCCAAGTCTTTTTCACATTTTTATTTGTTTAGTATATGTTATTTTTTTTATTATTATTATTATTCATATTTTATAATTTCCACCCTTGGTCATTGAAGAAATTATTTCGCCAATACAATTAGTTACTGAAACATAGAAGTGAATTCAAAAATCCATCATGCTCAAAAAAAAAAAAAAAATCCATGATCAGTGTAAAACCGCGGATCACGATTGGCAGACTCTGGATTCGACTCAGCGATTGATAATTTTATAACAGAATTTTATAACTGTCCACTTGAGGTAGGGATTTTATAATTTTCTTTAAGTTGTGAGGGGTTTTACCATTCACCTCATATGGGGCTTGTAGAAAAAAAAAATCTTTATTGTGAGGGCTGTGAATGAACTTATTTGTAATATCAGTTGTTATGTCGTATAAATCTAAATAAAAAAAATTTCATGATCACAACGGCTTCTGCGGAAGGGTGGTTCTGCTAAGTCGAGTTTCCTGTTGGTAAAAATTCATAAAAATTGATTAGAACAAGGGAATGGTAGTAGAATGTAAAAATGTTTATTACAAGTAAGAAAATTTGTATTAAAAATACAAAAATTGTGTTAAAAAATTAAAATAATTATCTTAAGAATAAGATGCACATTTCTTTTAGAGATTTTTTTCATTGGCTTTTGTATATTTTACATCATATTTATACAAATTTTCAAATATCAAAAAGAAATATTGCATGCCCCTTAATATCAAGGAGAAAAAGTCAGAGTTTCAAATCCAAAACATCACCTTAGAGGTCATTGTCTATAACCACTTGTGCTAGTCATTGGTGATTTTTATTTAGAGATTTTAGTTCTTCTGGGATACCCTCACTTGGTAAGTTGAGAATGATGGATGGAATAAAATGAAAAAAAATATAACAAGGGTAAAATAAGAATAAAGTAAATATAAAAAAGTAATTATAAAAAATTATATAAAAAAATTTATTTGGGATACATGTGTAAAAATGAGAATAAGTAAAGCAACTGAATAATTAATAATATGAACTTTTTTATATTTCTTGTTGCTTATTCTCATTCCACCTTGTCATATAAACCTCTATGTCTACTTTAATTATAATGTTAAAATAATTTATAGAATTATTTATCTATATAAAAAATTGATTAGAATACTGTAATAATTTTAAAATCATTTAGTTGTATAAAGAGAATTTTTGATGGTGTAGGTATTGATTAATAATTTTAAACTAGATATACAAATTAAATATTTTTCCATATTTATTTTTCCCTTTTATTAATGAGGCCATACATGTTGAAACCCGATTTTCTAATTAAATAATAATTTTAAATGCAATGAAAAGATTGGCTCTCAAATAATTAAGATGGTAGGTCAAAAATGTGTGATTCCATTGAATTATTTGGGTAATAGCTTCAATGGTATAACTTATTTTCCTTTAAAGATTTCAATTCTGCGACTTTAAGGGTGTGTTTGAGAAATAATAAAACTTTTAAATAAAAAATTTTATGTGTAAAAGTTGTTAAATTGATAAAAAAAAATAATATGATATAATAGCAATAATGATGAGAACTAAAAATAATAAAATTAAAATAAATAAGCTAGTTGCATAGGTACATAAAATTAATTGAAAAGTAAAATAGTTTATCTATAAATATATGAAAAAAAATTAGAAAATATGATAATTATAAACACTACAAAGTTTTAGATTAAAAAATTTTACTTGTTGCAAAACACATCCTAAGTGCTTAAAGTATTCATCAACGGAGGTTTTTCGTCTTGTCCCTTTAGCTGGCCTAGACAAAATCTCATTCACACTTTCAAAACACTTATGAATTTGCTTATAAAAACAAGCCGCTTAAAGTAAGCCCATGTCGGTGGATAATTTCAGAACAAATGCAATCCATCCTCCACACCCCCCCCCCTCCCGCCGTTTGCACAAAGGACACATGGATCTACCTTCACTTATCTCCTAACCAAATTGTACTTCATTGAGAGATTTTGAGGCGATTCACCATGCAAACAAATGTGTTTTGCAATAAAGCTTTGACTTCCAACTATTGCTCAGAGTTTGGATCTTTTCGGGATCTACTTCATTGGTATGTTTATTTTCATTTATTTTTTTTATCACTTGAATAAGAAAATGTGTTAATTTTATACTAAAATTGTCATTAGGTTACATTCTCCAAAAGATCTTATCCTCCACTTCATATTTTGGTAAAGGTATATTATTTTTCTGCTCTCATCCTGTCAATCCAATAGCTTGTTTAATAGCTCATTCCTTCCAATACTGTAAATCAAATCCCCAATTAGGGTGTCTTCATTGATATTTTTAGATAGTGGGCCAACCTTAACTAGATTGCCATTTGCCTAGCGATTCTAAAAAAATTTTACTTTTGTTCCATTTTCCACTCTCCACTTACACCATGTCTTCAAGATTGATCACGATATAACAATGATTTTCCACTCTCCATTTACACCATGTCTTCAAGATTGATCACGATATAACAATGATTTGTTTGGCGACAACTTTGATTGAAGTTTCCATCTCCTAGTCTATAAAAACTTTTGATTATAATTATAAATTTTGTTCAAAATCTTCTCTTTTATACTATGAAGAATCCTTAATTTGTTCCTACCATGCCACATGAGGAGCCCTACATTCGCTGACACAACATGATCCACAACTCCCAATGAGTTTGCTACTTCTCTTATTTATTTGCTCTTGTATTCTTGTTGAAATTTTGAAGTTTCATCCATATTAACTTTCTATCCTAAGGTCACTTCATATTGTTGTAGAATTAGCTTCAAGTGATTCACATTACCACTCAGTACTCTCATAAATAATAACATATTATCAACAATGAATGGACATGTGAATCTTAGTCCTCTACTGCTCACTATCAAACCCTGTAATCTAATTTGCCCTCCTCATGTTTAGAATTAGGATGGACCTTCCACATACAAAATAAAAAAGACAGAAAATAATGTGTCCTCTTGCCTTAGCCCCCTTGTTAGTATGATAAAGTTTAGTAGCAACTTATTAAAAAGCACCCTATATGTAACTAAAGATATGCGCCATTTTATCCATGTATTTGTCAAGCCCATTCTTCACATTACTTGTAGTAAATGTCATCTTTCTACGTGATCATCACCTTTCTCATGTTGAGCTTCAAGGACATGTCCTCCTTTTTCCCTGCTCTTCTTCATCTCATGATGTGAATCACCTCATATGCTAAAATGACATTATCTGTTATTAATCTTTTTAGAATAAATGCATTTTGTTTCTAAGAAACTAATCCACAAAGATTACTTGTCAATCAATTGGCGATACCAATGAGTTAATTTTATAAATCACATTGCAGAGGTTTATAGGTTAAAATTCAATCAATCCGGATGCCCTTTTCCTTTTTCAGATTAGGACACTTGTTGTCTTGTTTATCTCTTAAAAGTTGTTCAATTGCTCCATTCAATTTTTATTTTCCAATGGTAATTCGTAGCCCTTAAATGTCTCTTTCTCGATCATTTCTCAATATTTTTGAAAGAAGCCAAGTAACATCCCATCTAACCTCAACACATTCATTTGGTTCATGCTTTAACTATCTTCCATATTTCTTCTCTTCATAGTTCTCTAATGAGATATTAGTTTTCCTCTGTTGAGAGATCCTATTTATAATGTGGTCAACCATTCAATTTACGCTTCCATTTTGACTTGAATAATAAATAATTTTGAAATATTATTTCACCATTTTTAGCTTCTCCTCTAAGGTCATCACCATTTTTATCCCTTATCACCTTTATAAAATTTATCCTAAATTCTCTGATACTGCCTCATGAAAAAGGCATGCATTTTTATCTTCACATTTCATCTAACTCATCTCCGCTCGCTACTTTCTGGCTATTTTCTCATCTTCTAGCATCATATTTATTATCGTCTCCTTCCTAAATCTACCTATGTCTCTTATCTATTGTTGAACCTTTTTTTGGTATTTTTTGGATAATATGCTTTTAGCATTTTTTTGAAATCTTATTCTAAAATATTGTCACAATTTTTAAAATTTTCAAATCAACATTTAGAATTAGAAAGATGTGGAAACAAGTATACTTATAGTAGAATTTCATTCATAGAATAAAATTAAGATGAAATATTTTTTATATTAAATAAAACTTAAAAGATTTTAAACTTTTTTGCATTTTAATGCTATGAAGTCTTTTTAAAATAAAATTTACACAATTTATAGTTGACAATATATAATGAGAAAGATTTCTATTATTAAGTAACTCAATTTTAGAATTAGTTTCCTTTTCTTCAATCTTATAGCTAAAAAAAATTTAATATGTAAGCCAAATATAATGGAGTATGATTATATATATTATGGGTGTGTTTGGGAAGTTGTAAAACTTTTGATGAAATATTTTGTATGTAAAAGTAGTCAAATCAGTAGAAAATGATGTGATATTGTAGGGGTAATGATGATGAATAAAGAGAATAAATTTAAAATAAATAGGTTAGTTTTATTGGTAGTTGTGTAGAAATGATTGAAAAGTAGAGTTGTTGCATAAAAATATGTGTAGAAAATAATTAAAAAAGAATAGTTACGAAGAGCGAAAAGTTTTAGACTGAAAAGTTTTAACTTGACAACTTTTTCAAATTGCCAAACGCACTCTATGATGTATTTTAAACTAAAATGCAACATTCATTTTTTCATTTTTACTTTTGTTTATTTTTTCTTCATAAATATGTTTTTCTAATTATATTTAATTTATATATCAATTTTTCTAATTTATAATAGTTTTACTATTTATTTTCATTTTTTAAAATCAAATTTTATAAGTAATGGAAAATATCTTAAATGGCTCTAAAATTGATAATTTTTTAAAAATGAAAGAATAGATATGTAAAAGTATTGTTAAATGGTAAAACTTGATATATAAATTAAATACAATTTGAAAAACATATTTATGATGAAAAAATCAAATAAAAGTAAAAGCTAAATAAAATAAACGAATATTATATTTCGGCTTAAAATACATAATGGTGTATATAATCATGCTCCAGTATAGCATTATTAGTTGATACATTTTTCAAATATCATTGCCAAGCACCTAATACATTTTATTATAACACTTTTATAAAACCTCCATTTGTAACTAGGTTCTTCTTTTCTTGATGCAAACTAGTGATTAATGCCTTTAATTCACTCATTTGGTCAAAAAAGCCCAATATCATATTGAGGAATAATCTAATACTTAAATAAGCATACTAGCCTCCATACTTATTCTTAATTTTTAAATTTTAGAATATATCTTTAAAATAATTTTATTGAGCATGTTTAACATATCTTTCTTTATTATGCCGCTAAAAATATATAGCAATTAAAATTCTTTAAGAAAACAAATAGTATGATTACTGTATATAAAAGTTTGCAATACATGTATTTTTAGAACCATAAATAAATATACATGAATAAGTATGATAAATGATTTAGATTTTCTAAAAAATATTATAAAATAAAAAACTAAGAGGAATTTCCATGAGGCATTAAAGTGGATAGTCCATTGGTGTGGTTTGAACGTACTTAATTGTTTGTACAAATTAGACAAACCACGCACTGTGACATGTGGGCGCTGTTTTCATTTTTTTTTTGGTCTTTAATGGAAAGTACCCTTCGGCATCTGGATCTCCATATAAAAACTTATTTTTTTATAATTTTTTATATAATTATTAATTTAAATATATTTAACACGTGTATTAAATTTTAATATTTTTGAATATTTTTAGCTTTTAGTATTTTTTAAAATAAGTAAAATTTTCGTAAAAAATTTGAAAAAAAATAAAAAATATTTGTTAAATACACATGAGTGCACTGGGCTAAGTGCACAATGTTGCATTTAATAAAAACCCTCGAAATCTCTCCCCGCGGCAGAACGTATTTTTAATCAATGTTATTAATGATTATAAAAAAAAAGTTGTCAATGTTATCAAAAGTTCAAAACTAACCTATTAATCAAGTAATCAATTCACCAGTTTCATTGCATCGCGAATTGGCTTAACTAATTGTAGACAGTGGAGTAATACACTATAGTGGTGTAACTACCAAGAATAATTGCCTTTGGTAAAAAAAAATAAAAATAAAAATAAAAATAAAAATAAAAAATTTAGAATGAATTATGCATATATTTATCAATTTTAACCACAATTACACTTATACTCATGAACTTTCAAAAATTGCAAATATATCTAAAATTTCACTCATACTCATATCGTTATAATTTCATTAAAGAGGTCATTAGCTCCTTATGAAATGACGTATATATCTATCCATAATTATTAGACAGTTAAATATTCATATTCTAATAAAATTGTTGTAATTTTATAACCATGAAATTATATATTATTTGAATATAAATATTTAATTCCGATCAAACCAATCTCAAATTGTATTGGAACTTGGGTATATTCATCATTTTACATGGGTTAATGAATCATTTCACGGACCCCTAAATATGTGGGTATAAGTGATATTTGAAATTTTTAAAAATTCTTGGGTGTAAATATAATTAAGGATAAAAATTGTGAATATATGTGGAATTTGCGGTTGCCCATCTTAGATAGTATGACCCTTTTGTGTGAAATTGTGCAGCCCTTACTCTCAACTAACCCCCAATGTCCTCCTTAACCAGTACCATAATATTACAAGCATTATTCAAGTTTTTATATATAATTTTTTTCACGTGTCATTTTTATGGATAATTATATTATTTTTTAATTATTTATATGCGACTATTCATACAACTGATATATCTATTTTAATTTTATTCTCTTTATTCTTTATCAATATTTTTATTACATCACATTATTTTATGATAATTTAAAACTTTTTACATGAAAATTTTCATCCAAAAGTTATATAACTTTTGAAATCGTATTTTTACAATTAATTATAATTTAATAGGTTATCGTGAGTCTAGTTTATGTATCATTCCCGGCCACCTTAGCTGGTTAGCGAAAAACTCCAGCCGTTTTGACTTTTGACATTTAAAAATATGTATCTAATTTATCTTAATTTTATTAATCTTAAAACTAACCGCCGTGGTGGACAAAGTGGGCGTTTAATAAACGAGATTAAGTATCTCGAGATCACTAAGCATCCATGTCAACAAATTTAACACATCTTCCTCTCAATTAATACTCACCATATCTTCCATAAAAAAAAATTAATACTCACCATGTTTTAGTGACAGATTCGAATCATGCGAACTGTTGACATTCTGTGTTAGATCAACCCATTCGTAATTATCGACACAGGTGATTATTACTACGTATTTGGGCATGAACGTTTGTTAAGGTGCTCTGAACAAATTGAGGGTTTTGATTCAAATTTCAAAAAATAAGATAACGTAAGTTAATAGCTTTTACGCAAATCTGAAATTAGGTCCACTGTATTGACTGGTTAACATTGGATGGCTGACCATCCGTTCACAAGCAAAAGCTAATATGTATATAGAAAAGACCGTTGCGCTGCATCGTACACAGTTCATCTTGAATTTTGTCGTTAAAAAAAATAATAATAATAAAGAGACGAACATAATGGAAAAATGTTTCACATTTGGGATGAAAATGGAATGAAGATATAGAATGAAAACTTCTTTGGCATATTAAAATTTAAGAAGGCATAGTAGGGACTAGGGATGGAAAATTTTGTATGGTAAATTGGAAAAGTTACTTATGAAAATATGAGAAGTAGATTGTTAGATATTTGAAAAATATTTGCATTTGAAGAAAAATATTTTTTTGAAAAGTAAAAAAACTTCATCCATCGTTGTCCCTGCATCCTTCATCCATCTCCATCCCCATCCTAGTCCTCTACAGAATGACTCCTAAAATATTTAACGCACCAGTGACGTACGAGTGTTTAGTTCAATTCAAATAATGGCTATTTTAGCTATATTTTAAATTTTCTATTGGGCATTGCGGTTATATTAATTAATTTTAAATGCTTATTGTAAAAATTACATACATCAAATTTTAATATGATTCTCAATAAACAAAATTATATACGACGAGTGATCTCGGCAAAAATAAACATATATTTTTATTTTTAAATTTTTTAATAAATTCTTATATCGGTGAATTTAATTAATGAGGGTTGATTTATACAGTCGAGTGCATGGGGGCAGCCATTCGTCCCGCCAAAAAATACATATTTTTATATTTTCTTACGAACATGTAAAACTAAGTGTATTTATTCTATAAACCAAATTTTACAAATTTTAGATGCTTTTAAGTATTTTTTTGAATTTAAAAATACAGTGGCATTTTTGTAATTTTTTTACTCAAGAATTACGAAAATGTCTTTGTTTTTAAAAATCAAAGCAAAAAATATTTAAAAGCATCAAAAAATGCTAAAACTTAGTTTACGAATTAAATACACCTAACTCTACACGTTTATAAAAAAATCAAAATTTTTTGGGAGAGTCCCATGGTTAGATGTACGAGATCCTATCTCTTAATTAATATGTTAAGTTCCAACTTTTTCGAGATATGTATTTTAAAAAAATTTAAGCATAAAAATATTTTAGTAATTTTTTAAGATATTGTTCATGAAATGGGAGACAATACTACTCCACACCACCAAGATTGAAAGACAATTTTATGCCCCTGCAGGGTTTTATTATAGTTGTCCTATTTGTATAGTTTATCTATATGACTCTTATAAAAAAAACTACCATCCAATTAGCATTGACTTAATAGAAATTAAAAAATACATCTTGAAAAATATAAATTTTGAACAATTATTTGAAACTTATCATCTGAGTGTACTTTTTTTTATTGGTTGCTATTAGATAATAAGTTTTTATCTATTTTACAAAACTCTTCAGATATCAAACTCTTACAAAGAAGAAATAAATGCCGCGAATCAAGCGCTTGCCAACTCGGAGACAAAAGAACTTGGTGGGATTTCACCCATCACATGAGTGCACTTAATTTGGAAAACATGACAAGTGAGTATATCTTCAATTGTAGCTTCATATTTAAATTAAAAGAATATATTGTACTTATTATTCATGAAACTATCATATCAATTATAGTGAAGGCTAAGGCCATGATGAGAATAGAATATATGCATAAATACCAATGTCGTGTAAATTAATGAAAAATTTTCAAAGAATAAATTTGAATTTTGATACTATATGTTTAATTTTATAAGGGCAGTAGATCAATTATTTGTTAGGAATGAGAGACGATCTATACAAGACTATGCAAGTGAAAAATTAAGAGAGAGAAACTAATACTCCTACTTACATAGAATTTACATGTCATACATCTCATCAGAAAAAGATTATCATTGTATCAAAGTCGAGGATATATATTTTTAAGTTGTACTTTTTTTACTTAAATCTAAAAACTTTTTATTTAGAGAGTGCTTATCGTTTACATAATCTTGTCAATTTAAAAATTTTCACTTTTCACTATTATCTTGTTTTAATTATTTTTTTACATATTCACGCAGAATTATTATATTTTTAATCATTTTTTCATAAGTACTAATATAACTACCTTATCTATTTACTTTACCAACATCATATCACATCTCTTCTTCATTTTAAAAAATTATAACAAAAAACTTTTTATTCAAAAATTTTAACTCATATTAGACACACTCTAGTCCACTTTGCAAGAGTAATTCTAATAATCCCATGTAATTCTGCAAAATTACATTTTAATTTTTAAAGCTATATTGACTTGTAATTTTATAATTATTGTAATTATTAATCAACATATCTCAATAATGAATTTACATTACTATGGTCATTTTATTTCATTCAATTTAATTCCGATTAATTCCACGGCGCCGAGAAGTCCTCAATCGTAGTAGGCAGTGCATCATTTCTTACGCCGTGACGTGCGCACCCTAAAACCGCGTTTCTGTCAGTAAGCAGGCCTTAATTGCTTCTTCGTGAGTCGTATTCCTGCCTGATGAGCGGTCTGGACCGTCTGATGCGCGGAGATTCCATTTCTATTCTTGTCCATCGTCCGGTCGCCGTCTCTCGTCCGAAAATGGAACTCGGGGCGTGGGGGTGTTTGATTGCTTCCGCTGCCGCCGCATTCGGGCCGAGCGTCGACTAGACATCGGATTCATCTTGCCGTTGATCAATTGCGTCGATCGCAGGTAGCTGCGAATGTAATCCAGAGCTGGACGGCCTACGGTCCACAAAATCGATGATCAGTGATACTGTGATAGGCTGACAGCTCGCCACTTGCAATCTGGCAGCGGCAACGTGTAATTACTTGATGAACGGCCAAGATCTTCATCTGCTCAAGTTCCACAGAACGAAATATTTAAAAAAGGGAAATTGCAGCGGAATGATCCGTGTTACGAGGTTTCAAACAAAAATAAACAGGTCAATTATAATTTCTAATCTATGATATTCCCGAGTTCTTTGGATGCTAGTCTACCTGTATACATATGGGTAATTATGGGTAAACGCTGTTGAAATTGGTAAGCCTCTCCAATGGGGGTTGAAATCAAAATAAAAGATCTGCAACCTCATAGACGCCGATTTAAAAATTAAACTGATCTATTAATTAAATAATTTAACTGCCTTGATTTTGCGCCCTAAAACAGATCAGCCCATGCAATTATTTGATTTAGATGGAATCTAGTTTTGTATTAAGCAAATGTTTCAAGGTGCCCCAAATGGAGGTGCTATGAAGAAATGACATAGTGAGACCAACATTATTGAACCCAAAGCTATCAAATATGCCATTATCCGCATTTTCAGAACCTCAGGTAGATTCCTGTAAACCTGCTCCAAGCGTCCACTCTCTGCCTTGTTCAGTCCGTCTCTCTTCATTCTACTTTGGTCCTTTTGCCGTCTCCCTTCTGTCTGAAAAGCAATTCAACCGTAAATCTATCCAAAATAATCAACTTTGTGTCTGAGAGGTGGTAAAACTTTTAGGTGAATTTTTTTATATAAAAGCTTTTAAAACATAAAAAAATAATATGATATGGTATGGGTAATAATGAAAAATAAAAAAAATAATGTTAGACTATTCGGGTTAGTTGTACTAGTAATTATGTGAAAATAATTAAAATGTAGAGAGGTTGCATAAAAAATTTAAAAATATTAAATAATAAGATAATAGAAAAAAATAAAAAAATTTAGATTGAAAGGTTTTTATGATAAACAAATATATCATTCATTTAAAAAGTTCAAATGAATTGTTTCAAACTATAAACAATTACCTACTTTTTTATAAAATTATTTACCTTCTTTCATCTCTGCACAATTATCATATTTTCTATCGCAATATTATACTTTAGAATCACTTCTTTCACTAGTTTATTACCTTTAACTTATCTATTTTAAACTCTATTACCATAACTCTCCTATTTGTTTCAAAATTTTCCCCACAACCTTATCTATTTTTGGATTTACTAAGAGCACATAAGCAAACTCTTTTTGATAAGATGTAAAAAAAAAAAAATAGAAGAAAAATTTGTGCAATTTTTTTTTAAAAGAAGGATAATGATTAATAGTAAAGGGAATAAAGAAAAATAATGGGGATAATTGTATAAAATAGAAAAATTTTATATACACCCATGAATTTTACTTATAATTCTATTACACTTGTAAACTTTTAAAATATTTTAAATATATTTATGCATTTTCTCAAAATTTCACTTATATTTCTATTGTTAAAAGAGTCATTAGTCTCTTCTAAAATAATAATTACATAATTTCATCATTTTACTGGAGAGCTAATGACTACGGTCCTTAACAAAGTGTACTTCGAATTTTTAAAAATTATAAGAGCACAATTCATATGTATGTGTATAAAATATTCAAATATAGATACAATAATAAAAGAAGTAGCATTATATGCAAATTCATATTAACAAGCGGGGATAAATTTATTTATTTATTTTTTTCCCTCTTTCATCTCGCCAACCAACGTACCAGACTTAACTGCAATGAAAATAAAATCAACTGATCTTTTTTGTAAAAAAAAAATAAAATAAAAAAAACGGCTGCTCTTTTTTTAATTTATTATACGCAGCCGACCAATGATTCAGCCACCGCGCGAATACGCTTGTCGTTGCTGACTCCTACGTCTACTGTTGAGAGTAGAAACTAGAGAAGGCCTGTTTGTCGGAATATTTTGGAAATCCGTGCAAGATATTCAAAAGCAGCCGCAAACGCCAAAGACAAAACCAAAAATCTCTTCCCATTTTCTTCTCCGCTCTCAATTAAGCAGCGGAGCTAAAATTCCATCAAAACCCTAACGGAAGCTATATATAATCACTTATAACAGAGAGAGGGAGAGAGCAGAAGCAGAGTCGGATGATTTAAAGCTCTGATTCCTGTATACTTCTTTTTAGGTACAGGTAGAAACTTTTCTTTTCTTTTCTTCTGATTCGCCAGATCGAATCACTCCCGTTGGATCTCCTAAAGGTTTTATTTTTAATGTTTTGAACTTGAAAAATCTCGTCTCAGAGGTTGAATTGAGCTAGGGTTTTGTGCTGTGGCTGGTTTGATGGCGCGAGGATTTGGTGGTTTTGCGCTGACTCTTTCGTGAATAGATCGTTGGAAGGTGCAGTCGAAGTGGCCTTTGCGGTCCGTGCCTTTAGACTTCCTTGCTGTGGCTAGAATTAGAGATGCAGTGAGCATGTCCATCGACCCTTGGTATCTCGTCTGTCGAAATGGCTTGTGCCTTGGGTGATCGGACGGTTGGTATGGGGGGATTTTTGCATCTAGTTGCGTTTAGTGAATTATGCTTATAGGATTGTCTTAGGGTCTGTTTGGCGCCGTTTTATATAAGATTGAAGTACTTTCCTGCATCGAAATCTGTGCTAGCTGTGTTTAACAACATATTCGGAAGCAAGTTAGAGCTAGTATTTCCATGCAAAAGCCAGAATGTTAGTTTGTGCGGGGAGATAGGATTCCTGACTTTTCCTAAACTGGCTGCATGCTGGGTTTTTTTGGCTTCCGAAAGGAAGTTACGCCAAAAATGCCCTATCTGGTTTTTTGGTTCCAAAAGGAAGCTAATAGGAAACAGGCCCTTAGTTGCGGCATCTTCTTGGTAGAATTGGATCGGAGAGGTGATAAGTGCTTTTTATCTTGCTGGCAAATGGTAGTTATGAGCTGTGGTTTATTACTTGTTCACTAAGTCTACCATCTCTCCATTTGTTCCACTAAGTTTTAACATATTATCTAAGTTGGATGAGTTAGTGAGTCCATTATAATGTTTTTACTTGTTTTTCCCCTTGTACTGTTGTCTAGAATCTTATCTGAACACGTGATGGTAGGTGGAATGAATGATAAGCTTTAACAAATAAATCATCATATGGTGATAGGTGTCACTTGACACAATTTCATCACTATTTTAGTGAAAATGTTTGCGTGTGAGCATAGCTCCTACGTAAAAGAGGCAGATGAAGCGCATGAATCCCATTGTGTGGACCTTGCAGATGAAACAAAAGTCACAATGATCAATTGGTACTCTTTTATGTGCTTTGCATATTGCAAGTTATGTATTGATTTCAATTTTGTCTGGACATGACTGATACCATAAATGTAATTTATAGCATGTATGTTTGAATTGTATTATGCTAGATCTCAGAATGCTTAACCTTGCAAAAAAAATTTCAATGAAGTTGAATTTAAGGAATCTTTCCCTATTTCAATCTATATATTTATCCTTCTGCATGTTTAGATTTCCTTTTTGACTATTATTTCCGTTGCTTCTCCCAGTGTTCTTATCATACTTTCTTGTTGGAATAATGCAACATATATAATTATCTGATCTTTTGATTTTTGTTAAGGCCAGTGTAATGGTTCAGTGACTTTGTTTCAGGCTTTATATTCCACAGATGTTTTAATCTATTATGAAGGGAAGATAATATCTGACTCTCTTACCATTTCATTTTTATATGGCAGGAGACTGCACTAATATTACTTGTTGGAGCAATAGATAGCCGCTTGATTACTGTCATTTCAGATGCAACTCTCTCTAAAGTCGATCCAACTTAGGTAAAGAACTTGGTCAGGGTCACTGAAATAGGAAATCAGCTCAAGCTCATTTCCTGTTTCAAAACCCTGCACTATAAGACCGTTTTCTCTTTGCAATAATAAGGATTGAAATAATGAGGATTGAAATAGAAAATGGGAATGCACTGTCTCAATTGGGCTGGTTGGACATGGAGCACCTATGATCCTATGGTATTCTTACATTTGGGGTTCATCCCCATCCAAATTCTAAGAAATGGAGAGAAAATTGGAAGAAGAGCCAAGGGAGCAATCAAAACAACATGGACAGTTACAACATGACTCTGTAGTGGCTAGAAATGATGGAATTGGCATCGCAAGTCAGAGGTTTGCACCAGATTCATCTAGTTCTGTCTATAAAAATGTGAGGCCTCCAGACTTCCATATGGCAAGTGGAATTAGACCGGTACTGAATTACTCTATTCAAACAGGGGAGGAATTTTCTCTAGAATTTATGCGTAATCAGATGAAACCATTTGTCCCAAGTGCAGCAGGGAATCAGGGTGTTGTTTCTGGTTACACGGATCTGAAGGGAATCATGGGCATCAGCCAAACTGGTTCTGAGAGTGGGTCAGATGTGTCGATGCTTCCTACAGGAGAAAAAGGAAGAGCCAAGGAGATTGAAAAAAAGGGCAGCTATGAACCTGAAAGCAAGAGTTATTATGATTCTGTACGTACCGCACAACAAACTTCTTTGGGTGATGGGAGTAGTCGGGGGCCTTCTCAGGGGTTTATGTCTTCCATGTCTTCTGATAATCTAGCAAAATTGAAATTACTCTGCAGCTTTGGTGGTAGAATTCTTCCTCGCCCAAGTGATGGGAAGCTCAGATATGTAGGAGGTGAGACACGAATTATCAGGATACTCAGGGACATTTCCTGGCCAGATCTTTTACAGAAAACTTCAGCAATCTACAGCCAACCTCATACCATCAAATATCAACTTCTAGGGGAAGAGCTTGATGCATTGGTAACAGTTTCATGTGAAGAAGACTTGCGAAACATGATTGATGAGTTTAGTGTGCTAGAAGGTGGTGAGGGTTCACAAAAGCCTAGGATGTTTCTTTTTTCCATGAGTGAAGTTGAGGATGCTCATTTTGGTCTGGGCAGCATGGAACGAGATGCTGAGATTCAATATGTTGTTGCCGTAAATGGGATGGATGTGGTACAGAGAATTAATGGCAGTGGGCATGGCTTAATGAGTGCATCAGCAAATGATTTGGATCAGTTGCTAAGTCTTAATGTTGGAGTTGAGAGCAAGACAAGTGGAATTGAACGGGAGTCTGTTGGGATGCACCACACACATCTGGTGGCTACCTCAGCGCATCCTTCTGCTCCACCATCTTCTGTGCCAGTGCAGGCCAGTCATTTGAACAACTTTGTGGCTTCTGTATCATCTTATCAAGACCAGAATATACTTCCGGCAGGAAGTGATCATCATCCATTCTCAGCTATCCACCCTGCCAATAGCATCGATGCCATGGAGGGCAGGGATTCCATTCCCTCATCTCTGTCACAGCAATACAGCTACAGTTCTCATCATGAACCACTTGGAGAACATTCAGCCCCTCCGTCTGTACCTGAGCTATTATCCTTTCAGCGTCATACTGACGGACCACAAACTGGACTCAGAGTTGTGGATTCTGAACTGCCAGTGAAAGAGGTTAAGCCAAGAAATGATAGTATGTCCCAGCAGAAGAATACAGCTGATCAAATCCGTCCATTAGAAAATGATATTGTTTCTCATAAGCTGCAGGATGATGGCTCCGTTCGGAGCTATTTCTCTGGTGAGGTATCTGCTGCTGGGTCAACTTTAGATGATGTAAACAATAGCAGAATTCTTGACCCTAATGATGGAGACCATTTCAGTGCTTCTGCTGGGGCTTTTGCTCCTGCATTTGCAAATTCTGATGGTGATCTGACTGATTTTAGTGATTTCGAACCACCTTTTCTTCCTCAGCGAGGCTTTCATTCTGAGAGGCTTCCTCGAGAGCAGGCTGATCTACGAAACCGGTCAACCAAATCAGATGATGATTCTATGGGTGTTCGGTATCTTACACCTCAGACACGCCCTGTTATTGTACCACAAGATCCCATTACAGAATCTGTTGATCCATTTCATGAGGGAAACCCTGTTTCCCCTAACAGTCAGCATATATTATCTCCTAAACCACTTCATACAAATCCCTCTGCTGTGGAAGAGGGTTTGATGCAATTTGAAAAATACAAGGAGTTGGCCAATACAATTAGTCAGATGAATCAGCATGATCCTGTCTTAGGTGGGAATGAATCCATTCTCAGTTGGAATGTGAATGCTTTGGATGAAGATCCAAAGGGCAGACAAACAGTCAGTGCAAAGGGCCATTCTAAAGAATCACACATGAATGATGCAGAGTTATTTGGACTCGAAAACACTGCTGCAGGATCAGGTGTTTCCATGAAGGAAGATCTATCTTCTAGTCCAGTTCTGCATCAGGGAGAGAAGGGTAAGGGTATCAAGAAAATTAACAGTGAAAATGTTACAGGGCAGGCACCGTCTTTTGCTTTGGCCGGGAACTCTGCTCAAACTGTTTCCCAGGAGGAATCTTCTGCTCATGATGCTGCACCAGAGCGAGGGGATATTCTGATTGATATCAATGATAGGTTCCCTCCTAATTTACTATCTGATCTATTTAATAAGGCTAGAAATGCTGGTGATTCCACAGGGATAAATCCTCTTCGCAGAGATGAAACTGGCCTGAGCTTGAACGTGCACAACCATGAGCCACAACACTGGTCGTTCTTTCGAAATTTAGCACCAAATGAATTTGTCAGGAAGGATTTTTCTCTCATGGATCAGGACCATATTGTTTTTCATTCACCACCTAAAAAGGTTGATGAGGGGGTTGCACAGGCCTACCGTTTTTCTCATTTAGACAAGGATGGAGTTGCAACTAGCGATGTGGAAGCAAAAATTATTTTCAATGATGTAGTTTCAACTGCTGCAGAGTCACAAGTTTTCAATGACGATGCCCCTCAAGAATCTTCCAGTGCTGTTGCAGTTGAAACCAGTGGCCTGCATGGTGGTTACATCCCTTCCCAGACCCACGTAGTAGAGAAGGGAAGTGAATCACCTATTATAAGAATTCCAGAATCAGAATACGAGGTATTTTCCATTATTCCGTTATGTTTATGCATGTGGGGGCCTGATTATATATATTTTAATGTATTTTAAGTTAAAATACATTGTTTTTTTAAACAATTAGTTGTATTTTTTGATTTTTTCCACAAACATGTTTTCCCAAGTTTATTTAATCCATATACTAAGTTTTGCCATTTTAAAATACTTTTACATATTTATTTTTGATTTAAAAATCATCAGTTTTGGGAGTAATGTTCCAACGCATCAGGGTGCAAAATCTCATTTTTTAAAATATTTTTTTTTATAAAATTGTTAATCTGGTTGTATTTAATCTATAAATTAAAATTTACCATTTTTGGATATTTGTATATACATTTTGAGTTTTTAAAATAAGGGAGGTCTTGGTCATTTTTAAATGACTAAAATACCCTTATTTTAAAGAATTAAAAAAATATATTATTACATCTCAATACCCGTATTTTTAAAAAATATATTTATACATCTCTAAAAATGGTAAAACTTAATACTCAAATTAAACACGGGTAAAACTTAATACATAAGTTAAATACACCTAAGTTAACAATATTATAATAAGATTTTAAAAAAATTTTTTGAAAAAAAGGGGGTTTTGCACCTTGATGCATTGAAACATTACTCCAATTTCGGGGCATTTAAGTTATTTTTCACCTTTAGAAACTTAATTTTAAAAAGAAAAAATAAATATGTAGGAGTATTATAAAATGAAAAACTTAGTATATGAATTAAATACACTTTTTTTATGAGAAAGGATTAAATACACTTAGGAAAACATGTTTATGAAGAAAAATAAAAAATACAACTAATTAGAAAATGAATAATATATTTTAACTTAAAATACATTACAATGTATGTAGTAGGGCTCTTACGCGCGTGTACATATTCGACCCCCTTATTAGATACCCTTATAGAGGCAGGGTTTGATTGCTTTAACTTTGCAGGAAGGGAAATTGGATGCTGGACATGTTGGGGGGCCTCTCGATCCTTCTTTGTCTGATTTCAAAATCAGTGACTTGCAGGTAAAATATGAAGTTGGGAATGCAACTTGTTTAGTACATGTGATTAGGGGGTATAACTTGGGTAGGATGCCTGTGGTCGATTTATTGGGTACTTTAAAATGGGTAGGATAAATTTCTATTTTTATACCCATAAGCTAAGATAGGTTCCAAGTAAAAAAAATAAAATAAAAAAAAATACTTGCTTCAATTGGGGTAAGATAGGTTCCAAGGTTTGGGTACTCGGAATTGACCGGAATTACTAATATATATTTTATTAAATATTTTTTTTATAGTGAAAGATAAATATATTATTTCAATATATTGAAACTTGTTTAATTTATTTATTATTTAGTAAATTTAATAAATGTACTTCAAAAATTATATTATTATTATTATTATCTTGATTATAGGTTTTCAAATATAGGGTGTGTTTGTTTCACTATGAAATTTTTTAGTAAAAACTTTTTAATCTAAAATTTTTCATTCTCTACAACTAATCTATTGTTTAATTATTATTTTTTTGTCTTTCTATACAAATTATCATACTTTTTAATCATTTCTATACGACTACTCATACAACTAACTTATCTATTTTAACTTTATTTTCTTTATTCATCATCATTACCCTATCATATCATATTATTTTCTCTTATTTCATAAACTTTTACACAAATTTTTCATCCAAAAATTTTATTACTGTCGAAATACACTCATAATATAACAATTCTTTTAAAGAACTGATTTAGAACTGAAACCGGAATTGACTTGACTTTAAAAGATAGGGTAGGGTAGGAGTTTTGAGAATAGAGTAAGGGACGGATTGACCCCGAACCAGACATATGCGACCCAAGTTGCATCCCTACGTGTGACCTTATATTTTGGAAAGCTTTCTTCCGCAGCGTTGCTAGTAAAATTTATTTCAGCATTGGACTAAAGCTTGCATTGTCCACAATTTTTAAACAATTTTCTGATAAAAATGATATTATCTATGATAAAAATGAGAATATATATATTCTTTAGAATTGCCAATATATTCTCCATTACCAGTAAGGTGGACACCGCAGGCCTGCTCACTGAAGCCATATCTGTTTGTGCAAAAATTTAATTAGATATCTGTAATTTATGCTCAACAATGAAGGCAGGCATCTTGTTAACTGAATTCTAGGCCAGTGCATTTTTGTGGAGAGATTTTCATGTTTATGAAACTCATATATTTTTTTTCTAGGAAAAAGATAATCTATCTTGAATGACTAATTATGTCATATATTAAGGATTTTCAGTTTCCGCCTTTCCATCTATCTCAGCTGAGTAATGTATGTTGTGTAGCGGGGATTTTGAATTTATACCTTTCCATCTATCTCAGCTGAGTAATTTATGATGTGTAGCCAGAATTTTCAATTTACACCTCTTTAGCTTTGAGCAAGGAGACACTGAATTTGCATAAGAAAATTTGGTTTTTGTTTCATTTTATTACTGGTTTTTTGATCTGATTCTTTTCCACAACCATTGGATTCCAATTTGTTTCAGTTAGGCTTAGGCTTCTCTAATTTTGGTATGACCGAGGGTTTCTTCTGGATTATTATCATCAGATAATAAAGAATGAAGATCTTGAAGAACTGAAAGAACTTGGCTCTGGAACTTTTGGAACTGTCTATCATGGAAAGTGGAGGGGATCAGATGTTGCTATCAAGAGAATTAAAAAGAGCTGCTTTACAGGTCGATCATCTGAACAAGAAAGATTGGTGAGAATTCCTGATTTTCTTGTGCTCCTTCTAGTTTCCAACTTTTGTTAGGTTAATAACAATTATAACAGGGAAATAGTGAACCTCAGCACTGCCATACTTATTCTTGGGGCATGAAATGATTAGCCATGACTATCTACTCACAAAAATAAACAATCTGCTGCTGAGATTGCTTACCGGGGGCATCCTCAGATGACAGCTTGAGGCAAATAACAAGAGAACTAGACTTGAAAACGGGTTAGCAAGGATTAGCTTTTTCTTTGTGATAATGTTTGTTGGTGTGAATCATTCTAGGCTTGTCTATCTGTTTCGAATTTTGGATCCAGAAAATTTGATATCCAATCTTTTTTTTTTCCTTGCATTCTCATTTTCTAGTTCTTTTGCGTATGATGATCGGAATTTCTGCATGGGCTTTGCAATGCTCTGATGTAAGCAATGATGCTTTTTCCAGACCTTTGAGTTTTGGAGAGAGGCTGAAATCTTATCCAGGCTTCACCATCCAAATGTGGTGGCATTCTACGGTGTTGTCCAAGATGGACCAGGAGGAACATTGGCTACAGTTACTGAATTCATGGTGAATGGTTCTCTTAGGCATTGTTTGATGCGGAAGGACAAGTAAATTACTCATCAGATGTTTTCCTCTCCCAGAAGTGATTTCACCTAATCATACACAAAATATTTTTGTATAAAACAACTAATGCTTTTTGCAATTGTAAATGCTAGATATCTTGATCGGCGCAAGCGGCTTATTATTGCAATGGATGCAGCTTTTGGAATGGAATATTTACATTCAAAGAACATTGTGCATTTTGATTTGAAGTGTGATAATTTGCTTGTCAATATGAAAGATCCATTACGGCCTATCTGCAAGGTAATGCATGCGGTTCTTCTTTAATTGAATTGCGGTTCTAGAAGAATTTTGTATGGCATACAGAAATTTTCTGTATGAGGAAATGATTTGGATTGAAGTGTTGCATGTCTAAGCCATACACAATTCGATTCTGTTGTGTCAAGCACACAGAAATTACTAGGAAGCTTACTGCCAACAGTTTCATGGTTTGTGCCATGTTGTCTGGCTTAGTTTCTTGGATATCCAATGCATCTACTCTCAGCTAACCTAATTGGGAGGTAATGAAAGGACTGATTGGGGAGAAGGGGTTGGAATTCTGATCCTTTGACTGTCATCTCATACCTTAGGAGCATTTTCGTCACATTCAGTCATTCAATGCGTGCAGGCTGTTTCTTGTATGGAGGGAGGAAGTGTGCTTCCTTTCTTATTATTACCCATGCAGTGACAGAATTAATTTCAATGCCTTGTCCAGGTTGGTGATTTCGGCTTGTCAAAGATAAAGAGAAACACACTTGTTTCTGGTGGTGTTCGGGGAACATTGCCATGGATGGCCCCAGAGCTGTTAAATGGGAGCAGCAATAGGGTCTCAGAAAAGGTATGCTATCATTCTTCTTCTTATTGGGCATTACTTTCATAGGAGAATATTACACAGGCAACGATTTTTAAACCTTGAATGAGTATTTTATAAAACGATGCATTTTTTCACTTAGTGATTCATCACAACTCATTTACTAGTTTCCAGTTGTGCTGAGAAACATTGTAATGAGATTCTTTAAAATCATTGCCTAAGTGGGGGACCAATTGAGCAAAGGAAGGGTGATGTCAGGTTGTGCCGACTTCACCTTGCACCAACAAACCTGAGGCTCCTTGGGCATTGAAACACATGGTCTATTGGTTGGGTTGGTCTTTCCATTTCTTCTTTGGTGCTGGCTTCACTTTTCGTTGACAAACCCGTGACTTCTTTGTATTAGAAGTTTGCCTTTAGTTGGTCCAATCTGTTGGGATCAGATGAATTAATTCAATGTAGGGTTTGACTTTCTGTTCTTCTCTGCTCTATTCACAATCAAATTCAATTTTGCTTGTTGAATCTTTAATGTTTTTCCATGTGAGCCATCAAAATGTTACTTGATCAGTTTAATTGTTGGCCAGTCATCAAAAGTAGTTCATATATGGACCTGATCTGCTATAGAAGCTGATGTGCTTGGAAAACTTTCTAAGTTTCCATGCCTTCTAACTTCCACGGGGATTGTTGAAAACAACTTCCAAACATGAGATAAGCTGCGTGAAAGATACTGCTGCAAAGTAGATAGGTACAAGGTCAAAGTTCTTCATATGATGCTAAACAGAGAGAGTATTCGGTGAGATTAGCATGTTTACAGTCGAGTGTTATGCAAACAACTGATAGAGCTCGCAAGTGGCTGCTATAAACTAAACCATTTAGTTTCTTGTATTCAAATTAATACACTGAAAAAAAAAAAAAGAGATATCCATCTATATTAGGAAACAATTCACATGCTTTCTTTGAATATCAATATAGATATATTTTATCTACGATTAAAATACAATTTGATTAAACATGGAAAATAAATTTAATAATATTCGTGGTTGAGATACTAGCATGTTAATTAGTTTCAACTTAGCATAGAGATTCAATGAATCTGATTTTCTTTGTAAGAAGATTTAACTTATACATAAAAGATGGCTTGTATTCACATATTTGTAATTTGTTAATACATGACCATTTTGTAAGAGCAATATGAGATTTTTTTTCTCAGCTAATCTTACTTAGCTTATTGTGACATATGGAACATGGATGGTTGGTATTAGTTGCTCAATAGTTTTAAGTAAATGCATACGTTATGTTGCCGATGAAAGTCACCAAGAGTCCTGGTACTGGAAAGATGGACGTGCAGGCGACGAGCAGCACATATCAACTTATAATGTCATGCATGGGCATGCATTATTCAAATTATCATTTCTGTGATTTGAATGCGAGTATGCTTCTTCCTGTAGGAGTGCTTTCAGAGCACATGATAATGGATCAGTGGTCTACTATTGAAATTTTGATGGAACATGGAGATCTGTGTTATTTCAGCGTGCATGTCTAGTAAATGTTTATTTTTTTTTTTAAAAAGGATGTGGTTCCATGTAATTGCTGACTTCTCTTATATGGCAGGTTGATGTGTTCTCGTTTGGCATCGTATTGTGGGAAATCCTTACTGGAGAGGAACCTTATGCCAATATGCATTATGGTGCAATCATAGGTAAGCATCCTCTCTCCATCCTGACAAGCAGTTCAGTCCATGTTACTGGCGCCAGATGTGCTGTTCAAGGAGCCATTATATCCAGCCATGATGGATGGATACCAAGGCAGGCAAACTGGGCACAAACATGTATAGCTCGCTATTTGGATTTTTAGGATTGTTCAGTCATGTCGTTTGGCAGTCTTTACCACCCAAGTTGAGCTGCCTGATCACCAGAAAAGCTGCACTCGCACATGTTATTCCTTGACCAGAAAGAAGTCGGGCATTGCAACCGGCAGGCTTTCATACTGCAAAAAACATAGCTTCCCCCATTTGCTGACATAACTTCTTTTTCAAACACTTGCAGGAGGTATTGTAAATAATACGTTAAGGCCACTAGTGCCTGTTTGGTGCGATCTTGAATGGAGGCGGCTAATGGAGCAATGTTGGGCTCCTGACCCTTCATCTCGGCCATCTTTCACTGAAATAGCCAATCGCTTACGTGCAATGTCAGCAGGCAGTCAGCCTAAACCCAAATGATCAACTTGTTCGTGTTGCCCCTTGGTTGGCATGTGAGTATCAATTGCCATTCATTTGTCTCCGGCGACGGCATAAAAAGGTATATATGTTTGTAATATAAATGTATTATACACTTGAAAAATCAGTGAAGTGGAGGTTAAATGTTCACCCAGTTTGGAGAAGTGTTTGTAAGCCACTTTTCGCATATGTTGCTGTTTTGTGGAACATACCGAGGTGGTTTGTAAAACCTACTGATAGAAATACAACTATGGGATGTCGTTTGCAATTGTATCAACGGGCTGTTGTTGTCTATATACAACACCATTCA
>JAXCLR010000081.1:22226463-22255559 GCA_035584095.1 Annona squamosa
ATGGGTTAATAAACGGATTAGGATTGAGATATATTAAATGGGTTAGGATTAGGATTAGGCTCCAACCCGTTCAACCCAATCCGTTAACACCCCTACTTGGACTACATCTTTCTCCCTCACTTCTTCCGTTCTTCTCTCTCAGAGAACAAGCAAATTAGAAAATTGATTAGGCACATATCGCTGAAGTTGCCTTTGATCGCTGAAGTTGCCTTTGCTATTCAGAACATGCAAACCAAAAAACGAAAAACAAATCATCGGGCACATATGTCTGAAGTTGCTTTTGCTATTCAGAAAAGGCTACTCAGAAAATGGAATTACATTTAGAGAATACGTATGTGCCTGGAGTTGCTTTTGCTATTCAGAATAGGCTAATCAGAAAATGGAATTACATTTAGAGAATACCAAATTTTAATCCCTATCTCGAGCTGAAAAAAAAAAAAAAAAGCTTTGTTCATGCTTCATCAACCTTGGTAATTGGGAGCAAAAGGCAGGCGTGGAAATTACATCTGTGCAGTAGAGCCGAAATGCAATGAACGTGGGGAGGAGGAGGGAGGGAGGGAGGCAGGGAGGGAGAAGACGAGAGAGACAGAGGGTAAGATCATGCACGATGCCCAAGAACTTCCAATGGTGCTCCGGAATCCCAAAAGATTTTGAGATTGAGCCTTCTCGACAAGGAAAGGGGCGGTAAGATTGATCTTAGGCTCGATTTCAAGAGTCCCACAGCCGAAATTAAGGCTTCTAATGAGTTTTTTTGTCGATTGGAGAGAGGAACAAGGGATAGGATTGAGCAAAAGCCAAATGAGAGAGACGAAGAGGAGTATATTGCAGCAGTGTTTTGAAAACCGGACCGGACTGGCTAGTCCGACTAGTTGAACCGCGAACCTCCAGCTTAGTGGTTCGATTTGGCATCGGTTGGTGGGTTTTTAAGAAAACCGCACAAACCGTTTGAACCGGGTGGTCGAACCGTGAAAACCAGTTGAACCGCGGTTCGGTTCATAGGTTTTAAAAATTTAAAAACTATCGCGGCCGCTCGCTCGCCCCTGTTCTTGACTTTTCCTGCTCGCTCGTCTTTGTTGTCTCTTCCACATTAGGGTTTTGAGAACCCATCGCCGACGGCCTTTCCATCGTTCAGCCGGCGAGAATCGATATCCGGCAAGGTCCCTCTCTCCAGTGGCGCAAGCCCATCTCTCTCGTCCCACCCTCACGTCGATTCCTGCTCGCTCGACCCCTCTCTCATAGACCGTAGGTTTTCTAGAACCCATCGCTAGCAGCCCTTTTTCCCATATTTTTCACTAGTGAGAATCGTCTCCTCCTGTCCAAACCGCTTGCACCGGCTCTGCCTCCTCCCATCCTCCATCAGCTCTGCATCATCCTCATCGCCGGGTTCAACCGTAAAAGAAGACAGCGTCGACAACATCATCCATTTCAAGGGGAAAAAAAAACTTAGACCCATTCAAATCCGAGGTACCAGTTCGCTTTGTGCGTGGATTTTAATTAAATGCTAGCAGTGTGCGTGATTTGAATTGAAAGCTGAAGCTTTGCATTTTTTATATAATTTCATTTTGGCCGGATGTAATAAAAAAGCCTGCACTTGGGCTAGAATCCATGAGCATGCACTGCACCTGCATCATTATATGTTTTATTATGTGGATATGATATAAAAAATTTCTTCATTGTGGCCCACACTTCATATAACTTAGAAAAATTTAGAAAGGACCAGATGTGTCATGTATATACGTTATTGTGATTTTAGTTTTATTTATTTAATTTTTTAAATATCATGCAATATTTTAGATGGCTTATTATTTAACTATTTAAATATAAGATGTGCATGCATGATAAAATGTTGTTTATAATTTGACTTGTAGGTTTTAAAAAAATGTCAGAATATTTTCAATTACAGTAGAATTTTAAATACTTTTTCTTATTAATTTCTTCAAGTAAAGTAAAATTAATTTTTTTTTAAAATATCTTATATCCTTCCATTAATATTTGAAATTTAATTATAGATATTCTGATTAACCATATAGGAACAAAAAAAGATGAAAGAATTTCACCTATTTCAGATTAGTGCAATCTTATTTTTTTCTTGATTTGCGTGATAATTTTAATATGATGTATTTGAATGTATTGTTGATGCCAAGTGTAATTCTTATATTAAATAAAAAATATATTTAATTTAATTTTGAAATAATTAAAATAAATTAAATATAATTATTACGTCATAATTATGTTACGCTAACGTTACGGTTCAAAATTGTTTGAACCATGGTTGAACCGGTTGGACCTGAACCAGACATGAAAATGGTTCAGCTCCCGGTTCGGTTTTGGTTTTTAAAACATTTTATTGCAGTTGTCCCTCTTCATTTTTTTTCATGCATCCATGCCTCGGGAGGGTGAGATCGTGCGCGCGCGCGAGAGAGAAGAAATGTGGGAGGGTCCAAGCAGGCATGACTCCTGCCTGACAAGGGCCTGCCCGCAAAAATCCGCCATCATCAATGCTTCATATGCGCTGATTTCTTTCGCATTAGATTGAAGAGCCACAAACAAGCCTGCACAAGTGGTCGATAACAGCTCATATTATCGACCGGTCGGAGAAGAACGCGGTTCTTATTTAACACGTTTTTTAAATTTTTTTAGTTTTTTTTATAAATATGTTGATTTAGGTGTATTTAATCTATAAGTAAATTTTTTACCAATTTTTGATATGTTTTTTTTTTTAAATATCAGAGTATTGTAGTTATTTTGAAAAGTAAAAATATAAACATATCGACAATCAGTACAAATTGAATTATAGATTAAATTAATCAGAATCAACATATTTATAAAAAACAAAAATAAAAAATCCGATTTGTGGCCTCATACGATCTGCCGTACCGAATCATTCCTCTAAAAATATATAAATATATTTTTTTGATTTAATATACACATCTTGAGTGTTAAACACAGATGTTCCCGTAAAATTTCCAAATAATATTGATAAAGCCGTCATTATGAATAAAAGGGGAAGGGTGCAGCGGCTGTAGGCATATCTGCAGATGCCCTCAAAAGAAAAAAGAAAACCTAAAAGGGGGAAAAAAATCCATATGGCAACATACAATAAGCCGCGGAAACTAGGAGCAGAACTTATTCTGGGTCGAAGAATATCAACCATGCATACTCTCAGCCATGAGAGGAGCAGGAGGTTGATCTAAGCTTTCCATCAGGTATACAGGTTTCATATATCATTGAATAAAATCTTACCTGAATATCAACCAACTTGAATTTGAGGAACAGCCCAAAACATCTTCTTAACCCACTGCCACGTACCTATAATCTTGTTTAAAGAACTGAGTACCGGTGATCAAATCAGCGAAAGAGACTGATTTAATTTGAATTAGTAACGACAATGTTACATATTTATAATGATATAAATATTTAATTATTTAAATTGTTTAAATATCATTAAATCTTAATGTTTATACTATGTTAAACCTAAAATTTATCACTCTAGTCACTAGAAAAAATTAATAAAAGATTTCAAAGCTACATTAACTAAGTACAGATATAATATAATAAATCAAAGGAAATTAACATTATTAGCTGACATGAAAAATATATGATTTATTATTATTATTATTATTATTATTTCCAAAAATACCCAAATCAGTCAGACTGCTTGAATTTGTTTGAGCGGGTCTGAGACATCCAGTTGGTTTCAATTCCGACGGTTCAACTGGGTGGTATCAGTGGTCTAGAGCTGCATATGTGAACAGAGGCCCACTTACTCGAAACCTGTGATGGATCTCATCTCCAGCATGGAACATTGGCACGTATGAGTGGGAATGGATGGGCATGGTTCTAGATGCTATTGGGATTATTATACCTCTAACTTTCACTGTCGGTCCACTTCTTCCACTTTCGATTCCAAGCCAACAAAGGTATTCAATTATGGAAATTCTCGCGTGAAAGTCACAAGTAATCGATACCCAATTCCAATTCCTTGAAAAAAAGGAACTAAAAATAATATATGCAAACATTGAATTGCCCTATCCTTCGAGCTGTATGCACATTCATTAATTTCCAAGCGGTAATGATCTTGATCAATCGTCCATTTTAAATTTGTTGGGCATTTGTTACTCCACTTATTATAAAGCAACAAGAACATGTAGTACATGCGACTAACTTTTCATGTTCAAACATTTTTTTATTAGTATTTATATATTATGGTAACTAATATTACAATCAAGTACATTCATGATTATCATATTGAAAGACCTCTAGATATTGTAAAAGTCTACATAATAACCCATACACAACGGGACTCGAAGCTATGTCTACCCTTTGCAGGCCAAACGTAGTTAGCACGACGTTAGAGGCCTTGTAGCTTGCGGTCAAAATTTTAATTTAGCCATATTTGATCAAATGCACCTAAATGCAACCAGAGCTTATGTTAATTCCAACTAAAACTCTCATTACTATTTATCATCAAATTTTGATAGCTATCTCTTGAAAATACTTTAGTAGCTACTCTAAATGTACTTGTGATTGTCACTGCTTGAATTTAAGTAGGTGAATGTGAGTGTGAGTGACATAATAAAAATATATATTTTGGTTGCATTACCATTACTCAAAAAGTAACTAATTACTTACAGCTAAATAATTACCTATAGAGAAAATATATCTAATGAAATTAAATATATATTTAGCCAAAAAATTAACTTTGCTAGGTAAAAATTGTAGTGCTTGGCCACTAATTGATTCGCATAATTTCAACATTTTAATTCAAACTGAAAATTGTTGGGAAATAAGCATTTGGAAAGATGAAAGAAAGGGAGAATGTATATAAAAAAATAGCGTAATATAACAAATATGTTTGTAGATAAATTATTAATTGTGGCGAAAACATATCAAATACAATTCAATATATATTTAAGATGTGTTTAGGAAGTGGTAATTTTTTTAGATGAAACGTTTAGTGTAAAAATTTGTTAAATTAAGAGAAAATGATATAAAATGATAAGGGTAATAAATAAGAAATAAAAAGAATAAAGTTAAAATAGATAAATTAGTTGTAAGAGAAATTATATAGAAATGATTAAAAAGTATGATAATTGTATAGAAATTATGTGAAAAAATAATTAAAAAATAAGATAGTTTAGCTTATTCAAACACAAGCCAAAAAATTAACTACATTAAGTAAATTTTGTGTTGCTTGACCATTGATTGATTCACATATAATTACAGCCTTTTAATTCAACATGAAAATTGTTTAGAAATGAGCATTTGGAAAGATGAAAGAACGAGAGAGTGTACATAAGAAATAATGTAATATAACAGATAACAGTGATCAGAAATATATTAATCAAAAGCTCTACAAGTTACAAAACACACTTCAAGAAAAATCTAGCACCATCAATTAGATAATCACTTTGGAATTAGAAGATGATCATTGCTTGGCCTGCCATCTTGAGGTTCGTAATTTCAAGAATTGGTAGCTAATTAAATTGTGGGGAGGGACTAACCATGTCTGTTTACAGCTCAATGGATTGGGAGGCTTCTCCAGACTATATAAACCACATCCCCTACTCCCTTTCAACCATGCACACCAAGACTTTTAGCTCTTCTGCCTAACCTGGTCGATATATACCAAGAAAAGAAAAGATGAACAGATCAAAAAAACCCCTCGTAACCCTCCAATCCCTGATGCAAATCCCATCTCTGAAAGGCATCAAGGTAAGGGAAATAGCAGCAGCGGCAGGAGCAGCATCATCTCCTGCTGCAGAGTACTCCACCTTGTTTTCAACCGTCTCCGCTATCTTGCATGAGGAACAGACGCCGTGCGAGCCTTTTTACATCATCGACCTCGGCCAAGTCGCCTCCCTCCACCACTCCTGGCTACAAAACCTCCCTTCCATCACCCCCTTCTTCCCTGTCCGCTGCAATCCCGACCAGGCCCTACTCGCCACTCTCTCCGCTCTCGGCGCCGGCTTCGACTGCTGGAGCAGGGATGAGATCGACCGCGTGACGGCCCTCTCCGTAACCCCCGACCGCATCCTCTTCTCCAATCCATGCAAGGCCGAGGACCACATCAAACACGCAGCTCGCCTAGGCGTCAACCTCCTCGTGTTCGACTCCAAGGAAGAGCTGGACAAGGTCCGCAGATGCCACCCTCACTGCACATTGCTCCTGCATCTCCACGTTCCTTCTCCGTCGTTGCAGCAGCAGGATGCTTGCAGCAGCAAGAGTGGAGCTCTGCCGCACGAAGTCGTCCCGCTCCTGCGCCACGCCCAGCAGTTGAGGCTACACGTCACGGGGGTGTCCCTCGAGCAGGAAGGTGGCGGGTCGCGGCCCAAGGCCATTGGCCCGGCCGTGGAAGCTGCATGCAATGCTTTTCAGGCATTCTCTCAAACAGCTTCCGGGAAGCCCAGAATTCTGAATCTGGGGGGCGGCCTCGCCCTCCCCAAGGAAGCCGCCACCATTCGGCAGCTGCTGCAGTCGAAGCTGCCGAACGACGTGGGGGTGATCGCCTGCCCGGGGAGATACCTAGCGGAGACGACGAGTGTTCTGGTGACAAACGTGATCGGGAAGCGGAGGCGAGGATCGGTGCGCGAGTATTGGTTGAACGACGGGGTGTATGGGTCAATGAATGGGGTGGTGTACCACGGGCATAAGGGGTTGGAAGCCGTGCCGTTTGCGTATAAGTCGCAGCAAGAGAACCCCAGCTGCAGAGGCCTGCCCACGTTTCCGTCGACTGTGTTTGGCCCTACCTGCGATGCGCTGGACACGGTGTTCACGGACCGGCAACTGCCGGAGCTGAGCGTTGGAGATTGTCTCGTCTTCCTCAACATGGGCGCCTACACGCATGCTTCCGCAACCAATTTCAACGGTTTCTTCGCCGCTAGCATATGTACCAGGTACATTTTTACTCGGCCGAGCTACTACCCAAACACCGGTTGAAGAAGAGATGGATCTGTGATATTATATCAGCTTACATCTAAGTTCTGAGTTCTGACTTGTTTTACTGTTGTGGTTGACGGAGTAAGAGCTATACAGGATAATTAATATATACGGTAGATAGAATTAATTGCATAATAACGTGCATTAAGACGGATGGTGGATTTATTTGCTCATTTATGTCATATATATAAGTGTGCAGTTGATGCACATAATATATATGCATGAAGCATTAATTAAGGAGAATGAAATATTTGAGGGTTGCGTTTTAATTAGTGGGACTATACTACTGAATTGAATTTAGAGGATGCCTTGGTTTGGGTCATCTTGATGATTAATTACATTAAAATCCGATTTTTGGGTTATTACATTTCATATCATTTATTTTAATTTTTTTTTTATAGAAAGTGTTTTTCTATTTATTCAAAAGAATCATCACAGAGAAGACTTTGAATGAGCAAAGGTAAATTTCCCCACTAGGATTTACAAAAAGTGATATCTTTTGATGCCATATCAGCTAAAGTATGTGCTACACTCTTGCCCTTAGAACATGATGGTAAGTGGGGTCTTCAAAGTTTAAAGCGAGTTCCTTGATCTTATGAATTTGGGCACCAATTGGTGAAACAATAGGTCTGTTCTCCTCCAAAAGCTAATCAAAATCAAAGAGTCACTTTACACAGCTAGCTTCTTGACCCCCATTGCTTCCATTTTCAGTGGGCTTTTGATGCTTCGAATTCTCCAATTTGTTGTCACCAAAAACAGACCATTGCTATCTCGCAGTTAGGTCATTACATTTCATATCATTTGTTTGATTATGATGATAGAAATTTCTTTAATCCAAGTGTATAGATTATATTGTCCGGAAAAACAAAAAAATTAATTAAGTGGTCAATTTGGTTGACCCTTCCCTTAATGTAATAGAAAAAAGTAGTCACTTGGATTCCTTCACACAAACATTAGAATAATTTATTGAATCAGTATGTATGATCATTTATGTGGCCAGAATGGGCAGCTCGGTTACAAAATATATTTTTCCTTTTTTATAAATTGGTTAATCTAAATATATTTAATATATAAATTAAGTTTTACCTTTTCTCAATATATGGATATATATTTTTTAGATTTTTAAATAGTAGAGTGTTTTAGTCATTTAAACTTTTAAAAATAACTAAAGTACCATTGTGTTTAAAAAATTCAAAAAAAAATATTTGCATCTTCGACAATAATAATAAAATTTGATTTATAGATTAAATACATATATACAAATGATTTTTTAAAAATAAAATAGAAAAATCTATTTCGTGATTTGCAACTTCAATAATAATAATAATAGTAAATTTTGATCTATAGATTAAATATACCTATACTAATAATTTTTTAAAAACAAAACAGAAAAAAATTATTTTGTGGTCAGCTAAAGTTGGCAACCAACTTCGACGAATTGCATAAGATCGACTTTTAATTAAAAGACTTAATTTTTTTTTGATGATTCAATTTTACATTCTTCCATCAGATTTTTACATATCAAACACATGAATCCTTAAACATTTCTTTCCTTTTTCTAATACAAATTAACCCCACAAATTTTCTACAATAAGTCCTAACAGATTTCCTTCAGAGATATGATCTTAGCAGGGAAGACAAAAGCTTCGGGAGACAGATGCTCCCACAATGCTCGAGGTGAATGACGCCGTGAGTCGAAGGCTAGCGGGGGGGAATGGGGAGGGGGGCACAGCTCGGTTGGTTAAAAGAATTAAAATTGACATATTAATTAATTAAACAATTTTAATACATGATATTAATTTATCAAGAACTTCTTCTCACCAAAATTTTTTAAATAAAGGTTTAAGTAAATGATATTAAATAGAATCAAATTATACTTGATTTAACCAAAGGATATATGGCCCAAAGCAAGGCATTCTTCAAATTCAATGCAATAGCATAATCTCTAGTAGAGCTTAGAACTGTCTGCCATCTAGAGAGGAAGCGGATATTGATGTAAGTGGACTAGTGCACTATATTGCTACGGTATATATGCATATGGGCTACTCTCATGCTAATTTAATGATACAGTTTCATATTCGATAGTCCAAGCAACCGTAATTAAGACAAGTTAAAATGTATATATGTATTGTATCCTGTAAAACCTAGGTACTGTGAGGGGTTTGTAGTTTATCTGGTCCATTTTGTGCAATTCCAAAACACGTGTGCCAAAATGCAATTTTGCTCACTAACTGCAGGCTTTATTTTGCAAAAACCCCACAGCATGGGGCTTAAGAATTGAAGCCCATTCGATGAAGCATATATCAAAGAAGATGAAACGCGTTAGAGTCCTTACGGGCGATCTAAAAATCATATCTCTAATACGAAATCCTCCAATCTCATCTATAGATATATGAATTTGATATGTTTTTTTTTTATTTATAATTTATATGCCTCTAAAATTATACATCTATCGATGACGTGACCATCCAAGAACAATTTTCTTGATATGCTGGAATGAGGTGTTCTTTTTATTGGGTGTATAAATTACATCTCATTTTATTTTAACGCTCACCACTTAAATTTACCCTATATAGGTCAAACTCACGTCTCCGACCTCATAGGCAGTGTCCGCGACCATTTTTTTCCTCTTCATATCAAAACATGTAACAGAGGAAACAATTATCACTCTTTCTTACCTTTCTTTTATGTGATTTTACTTTTTTTTTTTATAATAATATGATTTTACTTTTAAACTTCCTATGTTTTTTTAATTATTGGTTGTATATTTCAATTTTTTTTACATCTTTTCATACAATTATCTTATGTATTTTAATTTTATTTATTACTTGTAATTATTGTCTTTGTCGTATCATATTTCTCTCTTACTTTTAATTTTTTTAATAAAATTTCTATTACTCTACTCTTAGTTTTATGTCTTCCCAGAAAATCCCTTTAAACTCCACGCATACGTCGTAATTAGTTTTGTGATTGTTTTTCCTTGTACCATATGTTTTTTAATGCTTGTAATTTAAATCCTCATCTCAATAAAAGTTGCAAATGTGATTAAAAAATAAGAAAAATAAAAGTTCGTTTCTATCAATACTGCTCCTTTGTCAATTTTTTTTTTTTTTTTTGTTGCAAACGTGTGGTCTGGATCAGCAATGCAGATCATGATTATGGCTGACCAGATCCAATATCAAAGCCCAGTAATCTATATTAAAAAGATGAAGCAAGCATATGCTTTGGTTACTTTTTATTTTTGGAGAACATGATGCTTTCCTCGTTTCCGTCGACCTGATAGACATTGCAGGTTAGATTGCTATATCAGCATGATCACGGGAATATGCTCCATGTCTTCGTACATTAACCTCCAGCGAGTAATACTACAGGTGATAATTATGCTATATATATCTATAACGTTGGCTTAAAATGAGCTATGTACGATCATATACTTCACACATTGTATTTAAAATTGTTTATTTTATTAACATACTAATTTGCATTGTAATTGAATATGTATACAGAGTGTCATCTAAAAATAATATAAATTCAGTGTACTAAAATAATTTGATGTAAATATTAATTTTAAAGTTATTTTTCTATTTATATATGAATAAATGATTGTATAAAATATTAATATATTTAAATGTGTTTAGCGCTTATTTTGAGTCAAATGCACTGTAATTTATGATGTATGTAACTGCACTTGAACGTATTTATATACATATTATAAATTTAAAACAAACAAAATTCCATCAATGAATTGCCTCGAGATAATAAAAAACGTAGATAAAATATTAGCCTATCAATTAATTACTGCAACAAAACAAAGAGGGGTTATTGGAAAATAACTGCAAAATAATTGGAAACTTCCCGAAAGAGACCCATCTAATTAATTAGGTGGGGCCATTTGATCTGATTATTTTCCAAGCTCTACAACTAACTAATGCCGTTGGGTATTTGTATTTATCGGAATTAAAATGAAATCTCAAAGGATTCAAGAAGCAATGGCATTTGGGTGCACTTGCCATGCGGAAGCCAGCAAGATGGGCCTGCCCTTCCACCCCAAGAGAAGAAATCCCTTGTCACTCCCAAGCGTATACCCATCGCACCCGAACACCGACACCATCATCCGCGCCTGACTCATGCACTTCAGCCCGACTGCCTGGAATCCGGCCCGACCCAGCTGCCTCCGCCACTGGTCCGCCCTCTCGTGCCGCTCCACCCGCTCCGGCCCCTCGAACGCCACGATGTTCCGGATCTCCTCAGCGAAATGGCAGCGCTCCATTTTCATCCGCTGCGGGCTGGGCCGAGGGAGGCCCGCCTCCAGGGAGTCGAAGATGGCGGAGTAGTAGTGGAGGGATTCGAGGAATCTGCCGAGGAAGAACGGCCCGTTGTGGTTCGCGTCCTGCTCCACCACCGTCAGCAGCGTCGGGCCGAGCTTTCTGACTGCCTGGAGGACGGCCTTGAGAGACCCGCGGCTCTCCTTCACGTACTTGTGCAGGTGCATGATGCTGTTGAAGAAGAGCGCTTCGCCTTCTCTGAGACCCAGGGCCTCGCTGCTGAGAGAGGATGGGGCCGTAGGGTCCAAGTCCGACAATACGGCTCGGAATCCCACCGCCAGACCCAGCGATTTCGCTTCTTCTACAATCGATTTCATGCAGCCTTCTATTTCGGATGTGGGATTTGAGGTACCCATCACGGCCGTGATTTGAAGGCGCTTTGGTGGGCCGCCGGGGCGGGAGGCGAGTGCTCGGATGAGAGAGGGCCACTGGAGGGCGTGTTCCGTGCCCAGATCAACGATGTGGATGTGATCCTTCCCTTGGGCAGCTTGGGTGATGGCGTCGTTGGCGGCCAGGAAGGCGAATGCAATGTAGGGGGTGGTTTGGTGGAGGAGATGGAAGCCTTCGACCTTCTCTTCTTTTGTGATGGTGGGGAATCCGAAGGTGGGATTGCTGGGGTGCGAAAGGAGCGAGAGCTTGCACTTGAGTCCGACGGCGAAGCAGAAGGAGACCCTCTGGAGGGAATCCCCACATGGGTTAGCCGCAGCCCAGATGTCGTTGAGGAGGGAGGTGGCGAGTTGGGTGTCTCGGCATCCAACCGCCTCGGCGCAGGCCAGCAAGAGATGGACCAGAAGAAGGCCCTGGTCCACCACTTCTTCGCCACAACCTGCCGCATGAGCCTGCTCTTCTTCTTCTTCCGGATCCGCCAGCATCTCTTCACCTTGAACCTCCATTACCATTGGGAGGAGTTGATCGTTGTCATCGTAGAAGTTGTTCAACGAGGTGGCTGTGGTATTGTTCGTGTTCGCCGTGAGAATGGGGGGCTGATCAGAAACCCGATCAATCAAGCCAGAAGAGTCCATGTCGACGTTGATGAAGCTGTCGACGAGCTGCAGATCGTCCTGCTCCGTTGGAGTCAGCTGGAAACAATCACGAGGGCTACTCGTCGTCTCCCATGGGGACCATGCACCCTCGGGAGCGTCGTAGCAGAAGCTATCAGATTCCCAGTGCTGTCCGGCGATGAGGTGGTCGTCGACTTCCAGTTGCAATTGCAGTTGCTCCTCCAGCTGCTGCCTGGCCGGGCAGAAGCGCCGGATGGCAAAATCTGCGTCGAGGGTGTCTTGCATCGGCATCCAAAACGGGCTTTGCATGGTCCACCAAGATGAATTTTGCTGCGGTGTTGAGTCCTGGCTGCAGCTCAATGCCGTTGCATATAAATATAATTCGGTTTCATGCAAGGCAAGCTAGGTACGGAGATCCAGATGATGAATATATCCTTCCTTCTGTTTTATAAAATATATTTAAGTGTCTTCGTTTTGTTTGCATTGCTTGGCCGGTTGATCTATTTGGAAACCTATGTATCAATTCCTTATGGTTAGCTTAATTAATTACAATCATGTTAAAGCTTTAGTTCTAAAAATCTCGTACTGTAGCCCACCCATCGATCTTTTATATTAGCTTGAAAGGAGACAGGACCCTTCCAACTTAAGTAATTTCTGGGTCTTGATTGGTCGTTTGAGTTGGATTGGACCACTTGAGGCATAAGTCAATCACTTTTTATAAGACGAATTCCAGCCATAGTGGGAAACAATTCCAAGAGCACGTAATCCTTCCAATCCCATTTCTTTTTCTCGAATTCTGGTAATTTTCACCATTTAAGCCGCCGGTGTGTTGTCGTAAGCTTAATTTGCATACTGAAACATGTTTTCTCGTTCCCCTCAACAAGAAGCTGACCAACTGCCACCGCCCCATTTCTTCTTTTTCCTTGGCCCCCAATACCGAGTCAAGGGCCTTTAACCATCATGTCCGGCTGGTTGCCTATTCCTCAATGTTGATGAATAGAATTGATCTAATTCCTTGGAATATGTAGTATTATTCATTTATTAATCAATATTAAAAGCTTGCAAAAATTAGAGTATTTTAAAAAATGAGAATACTTCAATGAAATTTCTTTCATTTTGAATATTCTAATGTTCGATAAAAAAATTTATTGCATTTAAAATCATTTACAGTGTATTCAAAATTTTTTCATGCATCTAATATTACTAAGTATAGACTCCGTTTACAAATATGTAAAATCAAAGTAATAAAATAATTTAATATTAAATATTAAATTTAAAACTGTATTTTAAATATAAATTTAAGCATTTTTTAAAATTTATAGATAAATATATTTATTTTTGAGCAAATGTGTTCACGACTATATTTGATTTAGATGAAAATTAATCTTTTAGATAATTAAATAATATTAAATATAATGAATGCATCAGAAAAGCATAAAAAACTTAAAATTTAAAAGGGCCCGTTAAAAAAAATACGTATCAGTTTATATATGTTGGATGATGTATTAACTAAAAAACAACCTGGGAAGTTGGACCGCCTAATATTGGTACGTGAAAAAGCCACAAAACATTTCCTATTTGTCAAAGTTCGAAGGACTGCGAGGTCACAGTGGCCTAACCCCTTAGCAACGACCCCTGTTTTGCATTTTTATAATAGATGAGGGTAATAAGAATATTTCCCCTTCCTTTGCTTTTGTCCACATGGAAAGTGACTGAAAGTTTGAATTCTGAAAGAGACGTGGGTGGAGACACCAACGGCCAACCACGTACTGGCTGTTAAACAGGTCTACGTGGTGCAACCAGCAAGCTGTCATAGTGTTTATTCCTCCGGTGGAAAAATGGCACCGTTTGGTGATAGGTGAGCAGAGCTTTTCCTCTTTTTTTTTTTTTTTTTTTAAAAAATAAATAATAATTTAATAATTTTTATCTTTATATTTTAATTATTTTACGGCATAATTATCTTATTAATTTCTATTTACTCCTCTGGTGTTTTAATTTTTCTCAATTTTAATATGGAGCAATCTAATTTTTTCCCTTATTATACAATTTTTCTTATTTTTCATGCAAAATTCCCTGTTCCTAAGTCTTATTTCAATTGCCAAGATGCTTTCTCAAATACTCAACAGCTTCATGATTTAGGATGTTAAATTCTATACATTTTATTTTAAAAGAAAGTAAAAAAAAAATGCATCCGATCGTGAAACTACATAATGGTTGGATGGAAAGTTGACGTCCAACAGGGTTGTATGCGTAGGTACCAGAGAATGAAATGGGAAAAGGCGTGAAGATTTCTACTATAAAGCGCCAGCGCAAAGGGACATTTTGGGGCCGGTCTGCTTTTCCGCGTATAATCCGTGCGAGTTGCGTCACAGATGATGCAAGCTACTAAATTTATATAATCCCTCCGCACTGCACGCGTGTGAGACACACGTATGAGTATTAATGGACGTTTGGGAATTTGAATTAAGCGGAAGGTGTGGGATAAAGGGAGAGTAAAAAATAGAATATTTTGAAAATTATATGATACGAAAAATAATTAAAATATAAGAAAAATGAAAAATGATGATTAGTTAATTAATAATGAGCTTTGAAAACCGTACTCTTATCTTTGCACACTTCACATTTCTCACGTCAATTACCAAACCAGCTCTGCAAAGCCAAAGTCAATAGAAAACAATAATTAGACAATTAGAAAGGAACAATGATAAAAAAAATATACAGCATACTTTTTAAACTAAGGATGTATTAGGGGATAATAACAGTTTTAAATGTAAAAGTTTTAAAATGAAAGAAAATAATATAATATGATAGGGGTAATGATAAAAGTAAAAAAATAAAGTTAAAATAGATAAGACAATTATATAGATTATTGTATAAAAATAAATGAAAAGTAGGATAATTATATAAGAAGATGTAAAAAATAATTAAAAATAAATTAATTGTAAAAAGTGAAAAGTTTTAATTTGAAAAATTTTATGAGCAAATAAACACCACCTTAAAGTGAATTGATGTGTTTAATGGCTTAATGACTTACAACATCAATTTATGAGAAATAAAATTTTCATCCCGTGTAAGAGTGTTTGTATTAACCAAGGATGTAGGTATTAAATCAAAATCAAATCATTTAACAGTAAGCTTTTTAAAAGAGTTAAAATATTTTAAAGTGAACATATTTGTAGCCCAATAAATTTTTATTAATGTAAAAACTGCATTTTTAGTTAAACAAATTATATCTGCCATGATGGAGAAATGAGAAAGAGGGAAAAAAAAATTTCTCGAAAAATGTAGGAAAAGGCAATAGATGACGGTAAATTAGTCCATAGTCCATGCAAGAAAGAACATTGAATATTGGGTAGTTTGGGTGGATTCTAATTAATTAAAAACGTGAGGAAAAAAGATGTACCAGCGTCAAGTAGGTGGGCCATGCATCTGCTGGCGAGGTTTGTTCCTTTCATTTTGGTATCTGTCGGCCAACAACCAATGCGACATGAAAGTTGGCTACCGATCAAAAATAATACCTTTGTTTCCTTGGAAATTAAAAATAATAACACCTACATGCTCAATGGCTTTTTTTTTATTCCAATTTATACAAAGTGATAATTGATATTAAAAATAAAGTAAATTCATAACCTTCATAATATGGAGAGAATTTTTCCTATAAACTTCAGATTAGGAGAATTGTAAAAAACCTCACAATTCGGGAGGAATTTGTAAAACTCCTGCAACACGAGAGAATTATTATAAAATTCTATTATAAAATTACCAATTGGTGGTTCGAACCCACAATCTGCCGTCGTGGAACAGGCAAACAGGGTCTGTTTAATTTACTTCATCGATATCATTATCATCTGATTAATTCACCCCGCAAATTTGCCATTTATGTATCTTCAACGATCTTAGTTACCTGTCTTCCCGCATCCTTGTATTTTCAATAATTAACCATTGTATTTTTTTTAAAAAAAATTTCTATTTTTTTAAAAAAAATTATCTATTTTTTATTTAGTTCAAGGCAGACGTTATCGAAACTATTCTAATAATATCACCTTCCCCCATTCTCCAAATAAACATATAAACCTCTGGCTTTTCTGGAGAACCATCTTGCACCTGGCTTTGAGCCTATTATGGAAAAATATGCATAAACTTTTGTATTTAAGCCCACAAGCTCATGCACTGGCCACTTAATTTTGTGTACCTTTGACTTGGATCATGGGTTGGGCTGGGCTAGCTATTTTGGGGTTGTTCTGAAATAAATTCTAAATTGCCAACTGCTAAACCGTCAGCCTCTTGGATGCAAGCTGGCTTCACATGTCAATTCTCATTCAGCACGCTGGTTGCAGAACAGCAATGTTGGTTTCAATTTTCCAATGCTAGGAGTTCAAGTGTTCCATGTAATAAAAATAATTTATACGTATATATGTAAAAGAAAATTTTTTCGTTGTTTTTATTCGTGAATATATATTTATAAAAACAAAAAAAAGCGTTTAATGATCCGAAAAATTAAGATGAGATGAGAAAGTGACGAAGAGGTACGATGGGAAAGGCTATTATGAATAATATTAAAAATATAAGATGTTGTCTTGTAATTGGAAAATTATATTAGAATTTTTTTTAAAAAATCCTTTTTTTTGATATATTTATAATCCATCCTAATTTCTATTACTTTGAAACTCTAAGGCATTCTGACAAAATTTTAGAGGCATCTTTTTTTGAGAGACATGTTATTCCCACTATACTATACATATTACTCCTAATATACTATACTAGGTTTAGATTGGGGTGGGAATTAGGACGGGTCGACCCGTGACCCGGCTTTGACCTGACCCATTTTTGGCCGAGTAAAATCAATATATTTTGGACTCGGGATGGGGATGAGTCAGAAATTTTAACCCAAATTCAAAAATAGGGTCGAGATGGGTAGACCATGTCCCGACCCGTCCCGCGTATATAAATTTATTAAAAATTATAAGTATATATTTAAATATTTTTTTTTTCAAATCTCTTTTTTTATAATTAACTCTATCAATAATAGAAGAATCAATTAATTCAAAAAGCAATATAAGAATCAATAAAAAATTCGCACGTATATAATCATTATGTGTAATTGTATAGTAACCTATTTTAATAAATGTATATTATATTTTTAAATGTTTTTTTATTAATTATGTGTTTTTATTAATTAGTAAAATATTGAAACATATGATATTTAAATTTAGTATAGATGTATACTTATGTTTGATAGATATATAAATTTTGAAAATTATCTTATTTGACTTTTATTTTTTGCCCGACCCGCTATTCCGAAATCAGTCCGATACCGACTCGAATTTTGTCCCGAGACATAGTAGAAAAAAATAAGGGTCAAACCGACCTTGTCTCAACCCGATATAAAAATAAGGGTCAAATAAGATTTTCGAAAAGTAGAGTTAGGATTGGGCAAACCTTAACCCGTCCCGATTTGTCTCAACTCCCAACCCTAGGTTCAAACTCATCTATGCGAGAGTTGAACCAAGGACTCGCTAAGCATTACGTTAGTGCCCCCGTTACCAGGATAGTGCCTAATTGGTAAACTTTAAAAAAATTCTTGAAAATAAGAAATGTCATCTCATCTTAGTCTTTTCATCGTTCACAATAGGTGCTTGTGGAAGTGTTTGAGAACTCTATGTTTTGGCATCTTCCTAAACAGTAATTCATTTACTCTAATTTAAGAATTTTAACCATTTACGGCCGAGCCTAAATGCCAATGCATTTTCGACCGCATATGCACGCCGTTGGATCCCAAAATAATGGATCTCGCTCATTCTTATAAATGGAAAGCTGAGCCGGAGTCAGAGCTACTAACGAGAGAGAAATTTTGCAGAAGGTTCCATCTGAGATTTTGCAATCTGTTCTCTTTGTTGGTCACCCCTATCAGGCCCGTAGCAACTGTTTCCCATCTCCCTCCCTCAGATCTCTCTCCTCGTTTCACGTCTCCCTCTCCTAGATCCCTCGCCTATCTCCTCTTCGCACAACTTCCTATCTCCCTCCTCGTTGGCAACCTTGGTCTCTCTCGCGCGATCTGTGGACTGCGCTAGACTGTCCTCATCGCCCGAACTCTCTCTCGTCTCTTCTGTCACTCATCCTTCCATGCTCGTGTCTTCTCTTCGACTTCTGTTTGTCTTTTATTTGCATTGTGTCGGATCTAACAGAACAATGGATCTCGCCCAGCGTTTTCGTCCACAACAGCTCAGAATCTCTTCTTGTATGTGACGATGACCAAAATCGTGATTTAGATTGCCCGCTAGACGAGACAGAGCTGCAGAAGGGATTTTTTGCATAGCGAACCCTCTAACTTTGGCCAATTGCATCTCTAATCTTGAAGTTTGGCCGTTAGCATTTTAAACCCTGGAAACTTTGGTCTTCTGCATTTTGAACCTCGAGTCATAATGGCGTTCCAAAACACGTGAATTCCAACCTTTACCACGCTCATTTTTTTTAAATGACGAACATAACTTTCTAAAGAACAAGCTATACCCATTATGGAAGACGAGCCTGGAACGAAAGTAAACAAAGGGGCTACTAAAGGTGGGTGCATGACTATTTTTAGAGCATGGTTACTTAGGTTTTTTTTATTTGTTGCCTGAATGAAAGTTGCTATAAATTCAACATAGTAGAAAGTCTCTCCCCTGTAAGGCCCGAAGGCCCGATAGGCGATTTAGTCGCACTCGGGTCTGGGTGAGGGTGTCGGAGACGGGGAAAATAGGCGGACTAGCCGGTGGACTAGCCAGAAGTCAGGTCGAGCTCGGGGAAGACAAGTTCACAGGATCGTTGCTATCGCCGGTTGGAAGCACATCCCTGTGAAGAAGCCGGACGAGCGGATTAGGAAAATGAATCTCAACACTAAGGAGCTCCTGGAGGCTGAACTTTAGACGTTATCAATCAAGAGCAATGCGATCAAGAAGGTAAAACCAAGAGAGGAGCCTGCACGCTCTGGTCAACGAAGTCCTACAATAAGGAGTACTTTAAAGGGATGTTGCGCAGGCTCTGGAGGACGAAAGGGAACCTCCACTTCATGGAGGTTGGAGAGAACTTGCTGAAGGCCTCTTTCTCCTATCCTGAAGACAGAAGCCGGGTCATGGAGGGACGACCTTGGCTGTTCGATCAGAACCTGATCATCATGGAAGAATTGCGGGAGGAGATGGATTACGCACAACTCCTACTCGTAAAAATGCCGCTGTGGGTGCAAATACATGGCATCTCCTACATTGTCGACAAAAGCTGCCTGGGTGAGATTGTAGCAAAAATTTTCGACGAAGTCATCGAGATCAAAGGCTCGGAGGCTGAAGTCAAGCTTAGGATGGTATTGGATTGCAGAAAACCACTACACCGTGGCACGTTCATTCGAGTAGGGGATCAACAGAGGCGATGGATAAGCTTCCAGTACGAGAAGCTTCCATTATTCTGCTATTTGTGTGGTACCATTGGGCATGCTCATAGAGATTGCAGGTCAATTCTGATGGAGAAGAGGTGTTCAGTGGAGGCAGACATGCCCTATGGAAGTTGGCTGCGGGCGGGAACAAGGCTGATGAGGTTGAGAGGGGAGACGGGGTCAGATTTTAGATCTGCGCCAGTCAAATACTTAGGCAAGCAATGGCAGCAGGAGGAGGCAGAGGCTGGGTTGTGGAGTTTGGATGCCGAGCTTGGGAGGGCCAATGTCCAGATGGGGAGCTCGGATGGGGGTGGCAGTCATTACAGTGGTGATAAAAGGGAAGCAGATCAGGGGGTTGCGGTGGCAATGGGGGTCGGAAGGTGGTCGACTGGGGGGCAAACAGCATGCTTCACCTTACAACCTGCTGTCTCGGGTTCTGGCATGGGACTGGTCTCTCAACAGTTGCAGCACATAGAGGGGGAAGAGGTGGGAGATGCAGGGGATGTCAGTGGGAGGCGAAAGATAGGTGGCTCAAGTCTGAGTAGGGGGGGCAGCTGATGAAAATGTTGAGACAAGCTTGTCGGTGATTGGGTTGGGAAAGGGGAAGCCGGTCCAAACCAGGGGAGGCCTCGATCATGCATTGGGGCATCACATTAAGTGGGGGACAGGGGTTGAAGTGAATCAGAGTGTGGAGGGGGACAAGGGACTGGTGGAAGTAAAGGTGCTCGTTGATGGGGGAGGAATTAAGGGGGTTTTCCCACACATCACTGGCAGCCCGGGGGGGATATGTGGAGGGACATCTGAACTTGAGCAAGGTTATTCACCGGGGGGTAGGGGAAGTTGGAAATGGAAAAAAAACAAGTAGAAGGTATGAAGTTGGTCGGGGCTGACTCAGTGGTAGCTTTAGGCGGGGCGAAAAGAGGGCGTGTCGGGGTGTCGGAGGAAACGTTGTTGGAGAGGAAGAGGGCAAAGGAAATGGTAAAGGATTTATACGGGGAGGTGGTGGCTATGGGGGTTCTCCAAGCCCACCTCCAGTAATATGGCCATTTTGGTGTGGAATTACCGTGGGCTTGGGAACCCACGTGCAATTCGTAATCTTTTTGACCTTGTTAGGAAACAAGCACCCAAGTTAGTCTTTTTGAGTGAAACTAAATCCAAAAAGAAGGAAATGGATCGGATTAGACGAAGGATACATTTTGATTCCTATTTTGTGGAGGAAGCCATTGCTAGGAGCGGCGGTTTGGTTTTGTTTTGGAATGGTGACCACCCGGCGTTTGTTCGGAGCTTCTCGGCACATCATATCGACACCGATTTTTTGGGATGGCGCTTCACAGGGTTCTATGGTTACCCTGAAACTCATTGTCGCCATATTTCCTGGCACATCCTCAATCAGCTAGCAAACAATGGCGACTCCCCTTGGCTCGTAATGGGTGATTTTAACGAAGTGATTGGGCCAAACGAATATCTAAGTTCGAGGACATGCAATCAATCCCAGATGGACCTATTTCGCAACACTATTAACAAGTGCAATCTGCAGGACCTCGGATTCGCAGGAATGCCTATGACATGGTGCAACAATAGGAGAGGCTCTCAGAGGGTGGAAGCTAGGCTTGATAGGGGGCTCTCAACTTCTTCATGGATCGATCTACTTCCTTATACCAGGATTGTCCACCTCTCGGCAGCCACGTCTGATCATTGCCCGCTTTTGCTACAACTTGACTCTGCACAGGGTAGGAAGAGGCCCCCAAAAGAATTCAGATACGAGCTTTCTGGGCCGTGATTCTTAGGCAACTAAAATCATCGAAAATGTATGGAAGTCCTTCTACCACAGGGAAGCTACTGGTCATGATTTATTGAGCTGGAAAATCCGGAGGTGCGGTTCGGAGTTATCCAAATGGAACAGACTGAAAAGAGGAAACCTCAGACAGGCAATTGTAAAGAAGCAGGGGGAGCTATTCGCATTGGTGGATCAACCACATACCGATGTGTGGGATGACCAAATCCAGAAAATCAAATTCCAGATAAATCTCTTATTGGAGGATGAGGAGAAACTATGGAGCGTCCGTGCTAAAGCCCATTGGCTTAAGGAGGGGACAGAAACACGCGTTTCTTCCATCGGGTGGCTTCCAATCGGAGACGAACAAACTTCATCGAGACACTCATAGATAAGGATAGGAACCGGGTCAGGGACCAAGAAGACATGCTAAATATGACAGTTTCTCACTTTTCTGAAATATTTACATCCTCAAACCCTCAGGATTCGAATTGGGTCTCCAACCTCATTTAAAGGAAAATTTCTGATGATTAGAAGAAGGGTTTGATTAAGCCATTGTGTATGGCTGAGGTGGAAAGAGCCGTAAAGAGTACGGATTCAACCAAAGCTCCTGGGCCAGACGGAATGTCATCGGGGTTCTATCAGCAGCATTGGAATATCGTTGGCCAGGATATTTTCCTATGGTGCAAATCGTTCATGGAGGAGAGAGACTACAATTACTTGGCAAGGCATATTCGGGAGCCAAATGCTACCATATTAGTGTTGATTCCGAAGAAGACGGGCGCCCAGGAATTGTCGCAGTTTAGGCCAATCAGTCTTTGTAATGTGCTTTATAAAATCTTGGCAAAGATTCTGGCAAACAGGCTAAAAGCTATTCTCAACGAGGTCATCGGGGTGGAACAAAGTGTTTTTGTCCCCGGGCGTCTAATCACAGACAACATGTTGATTGCATATGAGGCAATTCATTCTCTCAGGAGGCGCAGGGGGGAAGAAGACGAGAGCTGGCCATTAAGTTAGGCATGTTCAAGGCCTATGATCGCGTTGAGTGGAGTTTTTTAAAATAGGTCATGGAGGCTATGGATTTCTGCCCGATGTGGATTAACTGGATGTCATGCTGCATCACTACTGTTAGCTTTAGAGTAAAGGTGACTGGTTTCAAATCCAGGCTATTCCATCCGCAGAGGGGACTGCGGCGGGGGGACCTGTTGTCTCCGTACCTATTCCTTCTCTGTGCGGAAGGTCAATCAGCGCTCATCTCTTTTGTGGTGGCCCAGGGCTCTCTGCATGGGATTAGAATAAACTCTCGGGGGCCTCAACTTACTCACCTATTGTTTGCAGATGATGCTCTTATGTTTCTTCGGGCTGATGATATGGATATTACGAAATTCGTGGAAATTCTCGGAATCTACTTTGTTTCCTCTGGCCAGCTAGTGAATGTAGACAAAACATCGCTATTCTTCAGCTCAAACATGAAAGGATGAGAACAGGAGGCGTGGGCTAGTAGGTTGGGGTCTTCGGGGCACAAAGTCTATAACTATCTTGGCCTTCCGGCGTGGCTTGGGAGATCTAAGAGTAGGATGTTCAAGGGTATTAGGGATCGCATCTGGCACAAAATCCAAAGTTGGAAGGGGCGACTATTGTCATGAGAAAGGAAAGAGGTGCTCATCAAGGCAATGGCTCAAGCTATCCCATCCTATGCAATGAGTATCTTCTTGCTCCCAAAATCGTTCTGTCAGGGTATCAAAGGGATGCTCAGAAAGTTTTGGTGGGAGGAACAAGGGGATAAGCAGAAGATGTGTTGGGTAGCCTGGAGGGATATGTGCATGTCCAAATGTGCGCGGGGGGGGGGGGGGGGGGGGGGTTCACAGACCTCCACGCATTCAAATATGCCCTTCTCGCCAAACAAGTCTGGAGATTATCAACGAGATCGGAATCCTTTTGCTTCAAGGTTTTCAAAGCTAAATATTTTCCAAACTCTGACATATGGGATTGTGTGCCAAAGCAGACTAACTCATTCACCTGGAAAGGCATTCTTAAGGCACGTGATATGATTCAGGCGGGTTGCATGTGGAGGATTGGTGATGGGAGAAGAGTCCGTTTCTTCAAGGATGATTGGTTGGATGTTGGGGTATGCAGGGCGGGGCTGCTTCCACTATCCATCCCTGAGGATGTTTCGATCAGTCACTTTATTGATGCAGGGACTAATGGTTGGAACAGGGACCGGGTCATGGCGGCAGTTGGGGAGGAGGGGTGACGGTCTGTCAGCCGTGTTCCCCTCCCTCGCCATCCTGAAGCGGATTGCATCTTCAGGAAACACGAGGCGAACGACCAGTTCTCCGTCAAGTCGGCTAATAGATGGTTAAAGGCGGTGCATGAAAACCCGTTTCCCTCTAGCTGCTACAGGGCTATTTAGAAGACAAGGCTACCGAGCAAGATTTTGATCTTTGGGTGGCGACTATTCAGGGATTCTCTTCCTACTATGTGTAACCTATCAAGGTGAGGTGTAGACGTGAATCTTCACTGTCTCTTTTGCTCGGCGAAATTCGAGGATGCTCACCACTTATTCCTGTGTTGTGCCAGCATTGCAAGTATAGCTAGAAGGTTTGTTCTGGCTAGTCATCCGATGTCCTCAATGCAGGAAATTATGTGCCTCCTAGCTTCAAAAAATAGGTGTGATGAGTTGGCCCTTTTCGTTGTCTTCTGTTGGCGTGTCTGGTTTATGAGAAACAAGCTAAAGGTTGAAGGGGCTCATCCTATGTTTACTGACTTACTTCCGTGGTGCAAGGAATACAGAGAGCAATTGAGGCGAGTTAGGCTCCTTGATCAAGAGTTCGCTTTGGACACTTCGCTTGCACCCAGATGGACTATGCCACCAGAGGGTGCTTTCAAGATAAATGTTGATTCCCGATGTTCTACGGGGCGGGGAGTCTCCAGCATAGCTGCAGTTATCAGGGACTCCCGTGGCCACTTTATTGCTGCATGTGGTAGGAGATGGAAGGGAGGGGGGAACCTACTCTGTTTTTGGAAGCAAACGCTTTTCACCTCGGTATTCGGTGGGCACTCCACCTCAAGCTTCGAAATGTCCAGATTGAGTCTGACTCGCTTCTCCTTTGCACATACCTGACCAATAAAAGTCGCATCTTCTCATCCGTGGGTCATATCATCGACGCGATCAGATCGGCTCTCAAAGCCAATACTCACATCTCGATTCACCATGTACTGAGACAGGGGAACACGGTGGCTTATGCTTTTGTGAACTTGATTTCTATTTTTGCATTGGATTATATGTCCTGGTGGGGAAACCCCCCACAAGATATTGTAGAGAAACTCTGTGCAGATAATTTTTTAGCAATAAACTCTGTGGATTACTCTATCCCGAACCCCTTTCAAACTGTGGGGGGTCGGGGTAGAGTTATTCCTTTTCATCAAAAAAAAAGAAAGCTGCTATAGATTCAATGGGATTGAAGCAGAGAACTACTACCATGTTTTTTAACAACTGCTTGCTCGTTTGATTAATGGGTGCTTGGAGAAGATTGTTGAAATTTTAACAATCATCGCTTGGATTGGGTTTTTACTTAAAATTGAATTTCTGGTTGTTGATTAGTAATGGTTGAAATTTAGGAGATGGGCTGCTATGATTAGCAATTGAAATTGTAGCTTGATAGGTTTGATTAATGGAAATTGCCTGAATCGGATGAAATGGTGGAGGTTGCTGGCTGGTTCAATTTGGGTGCAGTTGCTTGCAGTTGATGCTTGGCAGATGGGTAAGAACTGGGGCAAAGAGATGGAATTTTGAGAAGGTGGGTTCTTACTAAGAATTGGGAGAGTTTGTGCTGCTAATGGTGGGTTTAGTAGCTGGATTTTTTTCGCCATTGTCTTGTATTTGGGTGTTGGCCAGTGATTGAAAGTAGGCTTTTCTATTGATATTTTTTATTCAGAGCATTGGGCGGTCGGTCATGGAGTCAAGGACTACTGATTTGGGTGACTAGTTGCAAATGTTGTGGCTGTAATTTCATTACTTGGATTTGGAGCTAGCAAGCCTGCTATTCGGGATTTCCATGCTTACACGGCTGCAAGACGGGTTTTATAGCCGCTGATTAGATGGGAGAGACGATAAGGAAGGTGGAGCTGGATGCACTAATTGGTGCTGATGGTTGTTGGTTTCCGGTGGTGAGGGGTTGCCATTGTTTGGAAGGGAAGCCATGCTCACTGCCTCCCCATCTGCAACTCTGGTAGCTAGAATCAGGCAGTGGTTAACCACCCAAATCGAGCAAGTCATCAATTGCAAGCTGCCTCCGTCCAGCCACCCAAAATCATAGAGGAAAACAACCATTCTCATTCACCGACACCTGTGATTAATTTTGGCAGCCATGGAAAATTTTATCGAACTCATTCTTCCATAACCAATTATAGCCCCAAGCACTTTAGAAAAACCAGCCAACCAAGAAATCAAAACCCATCTTACCGTTTTCAGCCTTCTCTCATACAACAACAGCCTATTGCCGACAATAAAAAAACTCGCAGCACACGTTGGCAGCCCCCTTGAATTTCAATAGCAAAGTAGCACGAAGACGTGACCAAGAATTACGCAAATCCAAGCCAAGAAGCTCCAGTGCATCGCTGCTATTGGTTCCCGCAGCATCGTCACCCACTGCCCCTGCATCTCCCTTATTTTTAGCAACAATGGCAACAACCAAAAATACAGAAATTCAATAGTCATGCACCACTTTTTCTAATCCACTCGACCAGCCTTTTTTTTAAGCTACAGGCAGGCATGAAATTCCAAGTAGTCGTGCACCCACCATTGTTGCCCAAGCAACACAGCGGCAGGCCAAATCCAAAAATCAAGCCCACCGTCTATTGGCCAAAAGACGTCCTGCATCTCTAGCAATCACGATCACAACGCCATTTTTAACCGTGGCTCCCAAACAACTTTCGGCTCCAAATGCCGCCTAAACCCAATTGGGAATCTAGCAAGCAGCTATTGAAAAATTACGCCAAGTGAAAATGGAAATGGAAACTCCACAGTCCTGTTGCCCCTCCCCTCACCCATCTCATATTCCGGCTCCCATTCCGACGACATCCCAAGCACCTCCTATACTCTCCCGTCTGAAAGATTCCATCTTTCCAACCGCCCAGCTGAGCAGAACTCCATATTGCAGCGTGCCTCTGTTGCAGAGCAGGCGGCCCCTAGCATCTCTTTCGCCAAAGCCGGACCGCTGGTTTCTCCTTTTGCCAATGCCAAGCTCAGGAGCTGTGATGTTTACATTGGCTACCACAACTCAAACCTCAACCTCATACGATTTTGTAAATGGTTGAAATCGGAGCTTGAAGTCTAGGGAATAGCTTCTTTCGTCGCCGACAGGGCCAAACATTCAGATACTCAGAGCCATGAGATTGCCGATCGAATTATCTGCTCCGCCACGTATGGGGTGGTTGTCGTCACCGCATCCTGCTTTCTCAACCATCTTAGTATTGAAGAGATTCGCTTCTTTATCGGAAGGATATTTTGGACATTTTACGCATCTTAACGGTGCTTTTCGACGCCATTATGCCACAGGGTTCAAAAAGCAAAACGTGAAAATTCACAGGGTTTAAAATACTAACGGCCAAACTTCAGGGTTGGAGATGCAATTGGCCAAAGTTAAAAGGTTTACCATGCAAAAAATCCCGCAGAAGACAACCTTTGCGAATTTCTATTCCCTCGTCCTAGGCGAAGAAAATGCAAAGGGCAACATAAGAGATTGGCAGAAGTGCTGTTAAGGCGAGGAAGATTCTTTTGCACGTGGTTTTTGTTGTTTTTTACGGTGGATTTGGGTGCGAAATTCGCAGGGCGGCAGGGAGAGCATAATTTGTCATTTAGGTTACGGGAGGTGAAGTTGAAGAGCTCCAAATATGATCTTGTTGTTCCTCCGAAATGCACTAATAGAGTAGACGATGAAGAGTTGTAGATATGATCTTTGCACTCCAGGTGCTTGAAATGCCAGGGTGAATGTGAGAGAGAAGGAGACTTGGAAAAAATGCAGAAAAATAGAGAAAATAAGATGGGTTTTGAGAGAAATTCAGAATTAGCAATGAATGAAATGCGGAATGCGAAGTGCTTTGAGCTTTAATATCGGAATGGAAATTTGGTGATTTGGATGAGGATTTCAATCTTTGAGTTTTATTGTCTTTCCCGAATATTCAAGAGACTCAAGATTCGGAGCTGGATTTTGTGTGTTTCCACTTTTAGCAACTGAATCCGATGAATCCATGGATCTATGACACCGATCATCGCCTTTGCTTATTCTAGGAGATTTGTCGATGGTAATGGGAATGAAATTTCTCTAATTTGTAAACAAAAAACTCAATTCATGCAAAAACCTAATATATGCGAGAGGGGGGAGATGCAAGAGAGAATTTGTGATTCGAGGCAGGAATATGTTTGCAAAGTTTCCTCCACATTAATTAGACTGTCAGCCAATGCTCTTCAAAATGCAATCCAATAGCTTACGTATATCTCATAAGATCCGACGGCGAGAAAGGTGGTTGAAAATGGAACTTGAACCTCTGCTCCCGCGAGCATGCTTATTTTTTTAATTTTTTTTCAAAATTTTTTATGAACTTCTTAATCTAAGTTTATTTAAAGTATGTATTTATTTTTAAAGATTTTTAGATATTTATTTCGGATTTTTAAAATCAGTAGTATTTTAGTAATTTAAAAATACCTAAAACGCTACTATTTTCAAAAATAAAAAATAAATATCTAAAATACCACAAAAATAGTAAAAATTTATACACATATTAAATACATATAGATTAACACTATTGTAAAAAAATTTTTGAAAAAAATATAAAAAATAAGTGTATGCGCCCGGGAGCATGCAACATCGGATGCTCCCAGAAGCATAGGATCTGGTTCCATTGAAAATAGGGTGTCGCATGCTAGTATTAGGTTCCGTTGAAAAATGGGGGTGTAAATGATGAACATTCTTAATTTTATTCACCTTACTTTTTATATAAGTATTTTAGAACTCTTTGGATAAAAAAAATATTTTAGAACTCTAATTCTCTGACATCTTCCCATACAACAATTTAAATGTTTTAATTTAATTTATTTTTTGGTGATTATTATCCGTGTCATTTCATAGTATTGTCATATCTATTTTAAATTTTTTCGATCAAAATTTCTTCTTAGTCTTTTAAAAATATTTTTCCAAACACACCTCTACGAGAGTCAATTGAGCTCATTTGTAAATAAGCCAATGCAGCCCCCCAAAATATGGGTGAATTTGGGATTGAAATCATCAATAAGATTAATTTTTTTAAAATAATAACTATACTCAGATTAAATATAGATAACGTCTCTGATCTACCTCAAATACAAAAACATTTCAGGTATCCTGCGAAGAACGTAACCATCTTCAGTCGCCTGGGGGCAGCGACTCTCAGCAGGGGCTGTCTCCGTACTCCCAGACAAGGCGAGACCCTCTCTCCCCGCCGACTCGTCTTCTGGAACCCAAAAATCCTATGCCTAAACGACGAGCGCTTATTAATCTATACTTCCTCACATAAGAGTCAAAATAAAAGACCGAAAAAATAAAATAATTATATCCATGATGATTTATTTATATAATTCCACAAGTTAATCAGTATTACTTAATTGATTCATC
>JAXCLR010000081.1:22258909-22283192 GCA_035584095.1 Annona squamosa
AAATCCCAACCCAAACCCATTTATTAATGGGTTGAACGAGCGGGTTAACGGGTTGACCATGACCATTAACACCCCTAGTTGTATTGAACCCTAGTTCAATGACCACTGTTCTTCTTATGAGGCTTACTAGTCTCAAATGCCCCCAAGAATCTTGCAGATGGTCTATATTTCTGCATCCCGATTCATTGATTGAATAAATATCCTGGAGCATTAAAGCATGGTGTATCAATGGTTTTTGGGTCACTAAACAATGGGTTAGGTTTTGTTGTAATAACTAACAAGGCAACCTGAGTTAGTTTCCAGTGAAGAATTGTTTGATTTCTCAAATGTTCTTTACAGTAGCCATATCGAATAGGAGGGCTCGACTGCAAATAGTTTCTGAAACCTATCAACCTTTTGCTCATTTCTGAAACATTCCAATGTTGGTTCGTAAAATGCTAATTTCATGAACAGCAGGTGAAACAGAAGATAATAAAGCATTTTTCAACTTCTATTGTTATGGACACAGTGGATAAGCACCTACTGCACAATGTTAAGAGGGAATTCTTTCGAGTTCAACTGTTTCCTGTGAGATGATGCACCTAATTATTGATGGTGGTCTCACTGGATATCTGGTTGAAGTTCATGCACATGCACGGTGAAATTAAATGCAAAATTTTTTTTATGGGGAAATGCATGGTTAATAGCATTTAGACATTGGTCTTCTATGCCATTCTTTAATACAGACAGCAATTACCGTTATGAGCAGGGGAATGTTGTTATCGAGAATTGTTTGTTTTTTTTTGTAAATACCCTTCACAATGAGTTGAACATGCGGGAAAAATAGGGAGACCTTTTTTCCTAAAGAGTGTTTTGTAGAGAATCCCTTGTTATCTGAAAGCGTAATGGTATCTGCGTTTGTTAATATCTTCTGTTTTTCTCCATTTTGGAAGTCATGTCATGAGCAAAACGCTAGCTAAAGACAATACATTGCGAGATCCATACAGCTATCCAGTGACCATGGACCAATCCAGCCAGCAGCAGCAGCCTGTGATTGGAGTTGTTACCGGTGCAGCTCAAATAGCATATGCTGCACCCTACCAAGCTGCACCAGTAATGGCTACAGCCCCTCCTGCATCTGGACCTCTACCTGCAACCACGCAAGCAGGTTCACACCAGCTTACATATCAGCAGGTCCAGCACCTCCACCAGCAGCAGCAGCAGCAGCAGCAACAACAGCTCCAAGTCTTCTGGGCCAGCCAGATTGAGGAGATTGAGCAGACCACTGACTTCAGGAATCACAGCCTTCCACTAGCACGGATTAAGAAGATCATGAAGGCCGATGAGGACGTTCGGATGATCTCAGCCGAGGCCCCCGTGGTGTTTGCAAAGGCATGTGAAATGTTCATCCTGGAACTGACGCTTCGCTCATGGATCCACACAGAGGAGAACAAGCGGCGGACACTGCAGAAGAATGACATCGCTGCTGCTATCACAAGGACTGACATATTTGACTTCTTGGTAGACATCGTCCCAAGGGATGAGTTGAAAGATGAGGGTCTTGGGATTGCACGAGCTGCATTGCCAGCGGTTGCTTCTCCATCAGATCCTGTCCCGTACTATTACCTCCCATCACAGGTGGGGCCCCCAGGAATGATCATGGGGAAGCCAGTCGACCAAGCAGCGATCTATGGTCAGCAATCTCATCCAGTAGCCTACATGTCATGGCAGCAACAGCAGCAGCAGCCACCACCACCGCAAATGCCTGATAGTGGATGAATTGGTCCGTAGGGGCCCCACTCTGGAGCTTGAAGTGGTTCTACTATTATTATTAGGGAGATGGTTTGATTTTGTGATATAGTACTGAAGAGTGTGTTTTGGTTGTGTGATGACAATAGATCCATAAATTAGTAAATATATACGACCCTGTTGATGATGATGCTGAGGAGCTATATGTCTAATTTATTATTTACCTACATGCTTAGTTGCTTACAATTGATTGTTGTTTGACTATGATTCAAAATTGCTTATAGAAGTGCAGCTTCGGCTTATGAAATTTGGGTTGACTTCAACCTTAATTATAACCTTATTTATAAAATATTGACCTTAATCTAACTCATTTGTAAACTTAAATTCTAATCTTACAAATTCTAATCCTATTTTTTTGAAAATCCGGTTGGAGGTTGGAGTTGTAATTTATACTGATGAATTTATATTATATATAAAAGTGATAAGTTTAGAATTTCATATAAATATATAATAATAATAAAATCTTATAAGTAAACATAATAATATATAATTAAATTAGGGATTTTTAAAAAATATAGTAATATAAAGAATATTTTAAAAAGAAAACATAAAAAACAAGATAAATGAAGAAAATTAATGAACGTGAAAGTAAATGATAAAAGATATAAATGAAAATAATATACTTTATTTATAATATAATTACAATACATCACATATGTATTCAAATATAAATATAAAAAACACAAAATATATAAAATATAAAGAAATATAGTTTAGATATTATGTGTATATTATATAATAGATTTTATAAAAATATAACATGGGAAATCGGCCTTGGATTTAGGTTTACTTAAATCCTAATCATATCATATTTATAAATCTGAATATTTGGGTTCGAGTAGTAAAAATGCAGGATGCAGGTTTTAGCACCGTTGAAATTTGGGTTGTGCGGGCCAGGTTTAAGCTCAACCTAGGCCAATAATTGCTTGTTGTTGCGCAGACACCTAAATGTATCTGATTCGAAAGTTAAATACGCATCCATCGGTTGACGTTCTGTACCGTTCGCGGCATTCTGCTTGTCCCCAAATGTTAAAATTTTTTTGAATCTTGGGCGCATAAATAGTATTAAATATGAAGGAGAGCTCATTATAAGTCACCAGCACTTCCAAAATTTCAGGTTCGATATGGTTTTGATTGCCATCAAAAGCAGTAGCAAGGCACACCCATCAACCTGCCAGCAGCAAGAGTAGGATTATGGGCCTGTTTGATTTGACCAGTACTGAATACCGATCAATTGGACAATTTGGAGAATTATTAAAAGTTGAACTGAAAAGAGACTGCAGCATCATAACAGGCACTGGACCGCAGCACGAGCCGTAAGGCTATTGCGGGTCTAAAGAGTTCAAGGGAATAGTATGCGTTGCAACACCTCGAAGATCAAGCGTTGCATTCCTTGCAATGAAGAATCTACCGTTTTCGGCTTTTTTTTCAAGTTGGGCAACGATTTGCCAGACAGCATTGTAATAATAACATTGTCCCGATGCTCTAACCTCCAAGCCTCCAAATGGAGGACAAGATAAACACCACTCACACGAAATAGACCACCTGGTTATCATTTTCCTTCAAATTGATGAATGATATGGTCTTACATGACTACTTGGAAACTGTATCCCTCTAATTCCTAGCCCACCAAAAAATGTCAAGAAAGTGGAAACTGTGGAAAATCTCGACCACGATGCCCCTGATAATGTGAAATAGGGCAGTTTAGGCTCCAGTAAATCCAGTGAGTCTGATAACGGAAATTCTTTTCACCAATCATTATAAGGCAATAGTATGCCTGTAATTCCCCTCTTCATGAAACTTGGTCCTTTAATTCTGTACAGGAAGCTCCTTAGCACAGAGACCCAAAGATCAGAGGAAATAGCGCATGCAGTCTGGCCAGCTGCTTCCAATGCCTCAAGAGTGCTTTGCTTTTCCTAATGAGTTGAATATTTCATCTCCTGTGTTCCCGCAAAGATAAATAGCTCCAAAGACAAATTACTTCCCCGTGAGTTTACAATAGGCATACAAGCCAGAGCCAAGAAACCCAAGACCTTGCCCAATCACATTTAACTAGAAGCAAAACAAAACAGAACTATTAAAAAGTGGAAAATGAAAGATGCATGGTAGAGACAACCAAAATATCAATGGCATTCAAGCTGAAGAGATGTAGGCGCTCACCACATCAAATGGAAGTCCGCCAAACAGCAACCAGCCAAGTCCAATCGTGAACAGATCCTGTTGAAAAAATGTACAAAGATGAGCGGACTCCAAATATAGTCCCAATGCAACAAACAAGAGGTCACTGAGTAAGAGTAGTATTAGAATTCCTCTGTAACTTATGTGATGTTGGACATTTCCATTTGAAAGACTGGCCATAATCAGGCCCCACATGCACCATAATCCAATCTCTTAGTAAGCACTTAGTTCTCTTGGGGCTTGCTACATGATAATCTATCAGCAGTCAATAAAATGAATGGTAACTAATTAGTTAAGAGTGCATACCTTTAAATTACCGCACATTGTCTGAGTAAGTGCAGAATTGAGTGTTGTATTCAAAAAAATGCTGTAGTTTAAGAAGAATGCCATGATACAAGAAAGAAGCATCACAGCCTGCAGAAAAAAATTACAAGGCATTGCTTAATGCAATAATTGCTGCAATTCACTAATGCTCATGACATCAAAATAAATGAAAATTGATCACAGGGTTTGACAATACATGAGATCAAAATCAACATAGCAATCACAGATTATGTACTCATTATATAAGGTAAGCATGTCTGTAGAAAAAACACCAGAATGCCAGTAAAATGCCAGCGTGTAATGATTGTATAACACAAACCATTCTTAAGTTTGACACACTAAAAACAACTAGGACAAAGATCATTAGACAGTTGAAACAATACCCACAACTGAAGATATGAATCAAAGTGCATAATGAGAGTATTATTGGATAGGCTTTGCTTCTGCACCCTGTCTATGATATGGACCATATATTTCATGAAGGTTGAACATATATGATGGACAGTTCCACAATCCTTCAGCAGCCAAATACTGTTCATTTTGTGGTGTATTATTGCATATATTGGTTGCTTGTTCATTGCAAGTATGTCATAGTTACGGATTAGTTTATTTTCCTGCAAGTAATCATTAATAAATAACATAAAAGAGGGTTTCCATAACATTGGGGGTCCCTACTATGCCACTTAATCTATGTCATGTTGATACCTAAGCTATTTGGGCATTTCAAATATCTCCATACTTGTTTCCTATTTTAATGTTTCTCTCAGTTTAATTTGCCACTGCATGGTATTATGGTGTAGAGATACCACACAGCAGTAACACCATATTGCAAAATCGCAGCATAACATTGTCCAGGACATCCAGACAATTGCATATAGTGCAATTCTCTGCTCCAGAAATCTGTAAAGACATTAGTGGCATGCAGGCAGATATGAAGAAACAACAGATCCAACAGAGAAGAGAAGACAATGAGTCTTGAAAAAGTTCAACAAAGAAAAGGACAGGCAACAAAAGAGGAAGCTCAGGTCCAAAGCATGGCTTGGAGTGGCCTGAGACAGAGATAGCCCAACAACTAGTATTAGAAGTTCATGTTACAGACATGCAGTTGTAGCATGAATGATGATAAACTTGATTCAAGCACAAAAAGTCTTGCGTGGACCCAAACTGAAACAGTAGCTTTATTCCCATATCCATTTCAGCACTGATCACCAACTGTACCCAATGAAGAAATTAATTTAACCAAGGCATACTAGCCATCACTGACATCTCAGATAAAAGAAAAGCTGCAAACATAACCTAAGAACATTATAGAAAAGAAACTCATATGAATATAAAACTACCTGAAAACCAAAAGAATATAAATGAGAGAAATTTCTCGTCATCTCCAAATCACCACGGATAAATGTCCAAAACAGCAAAAGTGGTCCACATATCAATCCTGCGAAGAAATGCATGGAAGGTAAAGCCAAGGTCCAAGAATCAGTATCCCCTCAATAAAGCATTAATTAGACAATTCATAAATCTGGATTCCATGAATTATATCTTGCTACAACATGTGCATAATTACCGTTGCACCACATCAAACCAAAGCTGTTAAGCCCACTAGATTTCCCTGCAAAAATAAACACAGAAGACAACAATTAAAACTTTTGAACTCAGACCACGTCATGAAAAGGTTAAATGTGAAGAAATATATGAGAATAATGCCTACCAATACGAGCTATTGTTGCAAGATATACTGCAGTAGTGATATTGGACAGAAACACAATAGCATAGCCATATGAATCAAATGACAAATCTCGAGCTCCCGCAACAAATGCTCCAAATACAATCAACCCAACACTGATGAATCCCTTGGATTTTACCAAGGAGAAACACATCAGAAGCAGAAATAGTAGAAATCTATATTTTCTTTAACAGCATAAACATCAGAAAGCTGACATATCATATTTGAAGTTAAGCATTAACGTGAAAACTAACAATTCAGTGACCACCAAGTTCAATTATGGGAGCATTATCAGTAAAGTACACACCAGAAACAGATTAGAAAGAAAGTTGCAACTTTAGGCATTGGGAAGGATGAGGATCAGGTCGTGAATTCTTGTAATAAATTTTATAAGGAAAAATGATCCAAGGTCACCAATTGTCAAATGCCCATGATACACAAACCGGGACAAACAGAGGTACTTCCAACCCAGAGACAAAGTGAGTAGAGATAGGCAAACAAGGATAAAGGGAGCAAGAGTACCTTCCAACAACAGAAGACGAATACTTCTGCCCTGTTAGGAGAAATTCCACTATCATTGTAAATACCACAGTAGTCCGCCTAAGAGTTGTGTACATTGGAACAGTCACTCCCCGTACGGACTCCATTGTCGCCAGCTTTCAAGAGAAACAGAAAAGATGGGGAACATTAATATTTAATAATGAATGGAATGAAAGGAAAGAACTGGTAAAGAATAACTCAATTGACAGACCATACTGCAGAATAAACACCATACCATATAAAGCAAATATGATGCAGCAAGAGGCAGGGTGTGTAACAGAGTTGAAAATGATATGAAAAATGGTGAGCCATCAGATATACTCCGGGATTCGCCTACGGTGAAAGAAATTAATTTCCACCGCCTCATTGCATACAAGATTGTTGTTGAACATATCATCTGTAACGGAAATATGCTAGATACTTGAAGAAATTCAGAATAACTACTGTATTGAGGAAGAATTCAGTGAGAATTTGATAAGGATCCATAATAAAAAGCAACTTAAATGGAAGAATGACGCACCTGAATAGGCTTCAGCAGGGAGTGGAATATTTAAAACTTTTTTTTTTCTTTTAAAGGGGGCTTTTAATGCTCCCAAAGTAACAACTAAGAAGCAATTAAATGGATTACATTCCAAACTAGTTATGATAAAAGAGTAAACATAGTGATCTCCATTAATGCACCAAAATTGCAAAAGTAAATGGAAGGCAAAGACTAGCATATAATATTATCATTCTTGGCTTTCAGCATTTAGTGACACTCATAAATGGCACAAAGAGGCAGCATTGTAACTGGATTATCTTCATCTATCTCATGAGAGTAAATACAGAGTCAAATTTTAAAAGGCTTTCGAGGCAAATAAATGGCATGATTCTGTCATAAATTACTTGCCTACCACTACAAAGAAACCAAATCACCTTTTCTTGCCCTTATATCTCACCTTTCCTTTTGACTCAGTCAGTTAGATGTGCAAACAAAACAAGTATATAAAACTGTAGATGGCTTATGGAGGTGCACAGAAATCAAGCTGAAAGTATGCTGAACTCATTTGTTTGCATCTTCCTAATAATCATGCTTTAGCAGAAGAACATAAGAAAGGAAGAGATGCATGCTCTAGGGTATTACTAGGATAAAAAGAAGAAATACTGAAACTCATAACTTGCTATGATGTCTAGGAAACTGCTAAAAATAAAAAATAAAAAATCACCAAATCAAAGTTTCAGCAACTAGGAGTTGATCACTCGGCAGTGAAATATATCTGAATGTCTTTGGTTCAAGGATGGTTCAAGGATTCAAGCCCAAGCATTCTTTGTTGAATCGGTTTTACATTGTCTGATTAGTTAGGAGTCATAATTTCTCTACGAATAATAACATTTGTGCCAAATGAAAGGACAAAAAACTAAAAGAAAATAAATTCTTGGGGTGATACCTGTAACAGAGTGATGACATTTGCACATGGGAAATTGTAGGAAGAAAGTGCTGCTTTGTTAAACATTACAAGAAGCACTGCATAACACCGGTTGAACCAAAGTGGTCAGAACTAAGAAGGTACAATGAGTGCAACATGGTGCACATGGAAATTCAGGAGCAACGCTCTGTCAAACATTACAGGAATCATAGCATAGTACAGGTTGAAAAGTGAAACAAAGAGGTTGGTGCACGGCATCTGCGCAACAATTTGTAATTAAGAATATAGACATTGGAGGGAATGGTCAATGAAAGGACATCTACTTTAGTTAAATTGGAAAAGAAAGGGGAAATTGGTGGCGTTAAAACTCTATCTGAATGTGAACAGTTCTATATTTTGGGCAAGTTCAGTTGGGCGTATCACCTAGGCAAGCAATTATGCTCTATATTATACAACAAGTACTTAGTCTAGACTACAGTGTGAAATTCTTAATATGAAGGATCCCAACTGCAAGGGCTTTTGTAAATCCTCCAACTGAACGGAGTTGGGCGTGGACTTTTAGCGGTGCTGTGCAGTTCGATGACAGAGGAACAACGAGAAGCGAGATGGGAGAGCAAACTAGGCCGCGTCCATGGTGGGTTTGTGGGTAGCTTGGGAGTTGAGCGTTCAGATTTAGGTCTTCAGCCATTAATTCGTAGCTGTTTCGTTGAAAGAAAACAAAATTCTTAAACCGCAGTCAACGAATTCACCACAAATAAACACGCAACCAAAACATAATTATAATGATGATAACAATAAGAAGAAGATACCAGCGCAGGTCATGTAGGAGATTGCAGCGTATGCGCCTCTCTTGGTCATGGCGGAGCCCCTAAAGAAGGTCTCGTCGCCGGCGGTCCTCGAGGCAGGATCGGACACCGGCAGCAGCATCACCTCTTTCTTGGATGAAGCAGCCATGAAAGATGATGGAAGGTCAATCGACAGAGGGAGATCCGCCTCTTCTTCCCCAAGTTCCCCCTTCTGGTCCGTCAACGATGGAGGAATAACGTGAGAGAAGGAGCCAAAGCAAAAAAGGCGGCTTTTTTCTTCTTCTTCCTCGTCTTTTCGGGTCTAACTGCGGGTTTCATTCAACTACTCGGGGCTACGCCACCTCAAGCCCACGGGCCTGGAAGCCCATCCGACCGTTCATTTCATGTAGAGGTGTTTGGCCGTCATGAAAAGTAGTCCAAGCTAAGACTCATCGGACTAAACTTTTTAACTTATCATAATTATTTTACTTTTTAAAGCATCTATTCTTATATAGTTATTCCAGTTTTCAATAATTTATCTACAACTACCCATATAATTATTCAATTTATTTTTGTACTAATCATCATTATCTTCATTATGTCACGTTACTTTTCCGATTGTGAATCCTTAATGCACTCGAGTTCATTCCACTTATTTTTTCTATTTGTTTTGAAATTTTTTTATACAACTGTTAATCTCGGTGTATTTAATATATGTATTAATTTTTATTATTTTTGGAGGCTTATAGATATTTATTTTTAATTTTTTTAAATCAGTGGTATTTTTGTAATTCATTAATTAAGAAAATGCCACTAATTTAAAAAAATCAAAAATAAATATCTAAAAGTTTTAAAAATGGTAAAAATTGATATATATGTTAAAAAAATTAAAAAATGGATTTTTGCACCCGCGTGCACTGTATCACAACTCTTACTTTTTCCATTTTGCCAAAAAAAAAAAATTTCAAAAGTTTTATCAAATTCAAGCATGCATTTTGTTTGGAAATCATGAAAATATATCAACTTAAAAATTTTCATTATTTATTATTATTTTATTTTTAATTATTTTTTCACTTATTCTTATATGATTGTCGTACTTTATAATTATTTCTCAACAACAAACTACACAATTATTTTTATCATAAACAATTATACAATTATTTTATCTATTTTAACTTTATTCTTTTTACTCCTTACTATTACCCCGTCATGTCACATTACTTTTTTTATTTGTAAAAATTTTAAATCAAAAACTTTTATTTCAAAAAATTTTATCAAATGCCAAACACACCCAAAACATTTACAAGACCTTTTTAACACTAATATTGTCGCCTTGTTAAAAACCATTTTACCTTAATTTTATGTAAAATAGAAAAAAGACGCGTCCATTTCCATTCATGTTTTATGTTCTTTATTATCATTTAATGGTAATACTTCATTTTTTGGAGACTTATGCGAGCTACCGTGATTAGAAGCGTACGATTATGTAAACAATATGAAATTAGTATTTACAAGAGAGCATTAAAACGTAGTAAGTTTTTTTGAATCATTATAAGGTAAAAATGCATATATTCCAATTTTTTTTTTTACAGAGTTTTGTTTTTTTTATAGATACGCCATTTTTTTTATCTACAAAATTCTCCAGTGTAAATTTTAAAAAGAAGGCAAGAGTTTCGTTCTTTTTAATTCCCCTTTCCATCATCTTCTTTTTTAATACTTTTATCTCAATATAGTTAGAAAAGACAATTTCTGTTGCTTCATATTGGTTGATGGTCAATGTTTTGGATAATGCCCATAGAGGGTCAAAATATCTATACATGTTTATAGGGTTTAGAGTCGGGTTTTAAGAGATCTGAGTAGAATTTTAAGAGTATTAGTTTTTTTTTTTTCCCGAAAATAGTGTTAGGAGGCTCTTGAGTAGGCTCTAGATGATCTTCCTTTTATAGGGATATTTTTAAGATGTTTATACAATACCAATGATGTGAAATTGAAATTTGTTCCTTTGATTTTGGTTGGATTTCTTTTTGATACATCAACAATAGTCTAAGTTTCTTTTCTTCTTATATCATTTTGTCATGGCAAGGCCTAACCAAGCAGTTAAAATCAAACTAAATAACTTCCAACCAATTGCCCTTAAAAACCCAACTGATATTGGACAGAAAAATTACACAAAATAAAAGTTACAAAAAGAAGATGGAATGGCCAAAACCTTGTAAGTGTTGTCCTCAAAATATTTATGCCTTCTCCACAAACCGCTTACATCATTCTGCCTTGCGTTAATAATAAGATTTGGGGCCAAAGGTTTGCAAATTCTTAGCATTTGTCAAGCTGGGATTAAAATCAATGATTTGACCTTTTTCTTCCCCTATTTTTTCCCTTTTCTTTTGTTTTTAACAAAAATGCCTTTTTACTGGTTTGAGCCTTGTGGGTTGGAAAGTGAGAACACGGAGGACTACGGAAGAGGGCGGAGAACACGGGGAGAGAGAAATGGGAGACGATCCAATGGGTCCATGCCTGTGACTTTCTAGTTTCTACGCACGTTGGTTTCTTTTATCAAAATTGATTATTTTCATGCAGTGTCGAGTCATTTCATGTACTCACATTCATTTTTCTCAACTTAGCGATTGATAGGAAGAAATTCATTTTATCCATTATATTCAACATAATTTGTATAATTTGTTTAGTTTCATAATCATTTATAGTCAGAGTGCATTTCTAAGATATAAAAAAAAAATTTTGCTTCTCAGTGCACGACTTTTGATATAATTTAACATTTTGACATCACAGTCATCTTAATTTTTTACTATGAGTTACTTTTCTACGAAACCTCACTGTTATATAACTATATCAATTTTTATACATTGATAATTGATAGACAATTTACTTAATCAATTGAATTTAAGATCATTTATATTATCACAGAAATTTCATTGTTTGTCTAATATAATTATGCATGTCTCATCTAAAAATGTGTTAAATTAACATAATAAAATGGTATGAAGCTAAATATTAATTTTAAAGTTATATTTCAATATCTAAATTGTCCAAATACCATTATTATATGAATAAATGATTATATAAAGTATTATTTAAACGCATGTGTAAATAAATCTAATCATTTTTTAAAATTTATATATGAATATATTTATTTTAAAGCAAATGTGGCCAATGTACATTTGTTGAGTTGAGATGAAACTTGGATGCTTATCTAAACTAATTATTTTAAATTCAAGAAACAGAGTAGATTTTTCATTGATCATTAAAATGAAAAAAAAAAGAAGAAGAAGATGAAATTACATGAAATCCCTGCCTTTTTTATTATTACCTTTTCGTTCAATCCTTTTTTCATATTTTTCTGTTAAACTACCGTATCTATGATCTTTATTCTTTTTACTCTGACCGTTACACAGCATGTTATATCACTTTCTCATTTTTCTCAAAATTTTTTCTATATTTTTAAAATCTCATACCAAAAGGCCCTAAAACTTAACTCTGTAGATTAGGAAGTACAAATCGGTATGCATATGCAGAAGAATATCTAAAAAATAAACTTCAACTTAGACTGTTATAATCAGTTTGTTACCCACCCAGAAAAAGAATTCACTCGAGTACTGGAGCAATGAAGCGTTCTGATGGCTTGCGTCTGCCCGTACAAAAAAAATACTTTTTATTCTGTCTTCATAGATGAGTAGGCCCCAACCAGATCAGTTCTCATATCAATTTTATTTTCGAAAGCAAAAATTGGAAATTTTTATATGAGAATTGAGGATGTACATTTTGGTGACATTTTGAGATGAGGTATGGAGTGGGAAAGAAATTATTTTGAAAATTGCATGATTGATACGAAACGATAAGAATAAAGTTGAGATAAATAGGTTATTAGAATGAAAAATAATTATAGTATAAAGGTAAAGTTGGAAAAATAGAGTCACTGAGTGATTAAATCATTTATAAGAAAATGGGTAGAATGTACATTCCCCACCAATTCTTATCCTACACCAAACATCGACGGTACCGAACACGCCCCAAGTGGGCCCATGCATCTATAGGGGAGAAAAACAATATATATATATATATATATATATATATTTCTTGGAGCCACATGGGGTCGCGTTCTGTCCACCAGTGAATTGTACAAGACTGACAAGGAATTCTTTTCTTAAATAAAAACGCAAAAGTATTGATAGCAGAGGAAAGAAAAAAAAAATGTGCATGTGATTGATGAAGGAAACTATACATAGAAAACCTGCCCCACATTCAACAGACTTTCATGTGGAACATTGAAGATGACACTGTTTTCTCTGCATATCCTCCTAAGAAACGCATATATATAATCAACAGCTATCTTTTTAATGAAATTTGAATCCCTCCTGGCCCTCACCACTGTGTTCCCAAGAATATGTACCACCCCAGCATCTCTACAGCTATTCAAGTACTCTAATTCATCTACCTCTGTCTGGCTGCTTGTATTTCCTGATGACCTCAACAGGCCGCTGGCCCTCAACGGTGTGTTCACGGGTACGATCGAGTCCTGTGATGAGTGAGTCAAGTCTATGGTGGATGAAGACACATTGTTGCTGTTCCCAGGGAGTAAGCAGTCGACTGACTTCTCAGTCTGCTGCCCACACAAGCTGTATTCCTCCGAGTCCGAACATCCCTCCATCATAGACTCCAGCCGGACAAACACGGAAAGGCTGTCGAAGAGCATCTTCTCAAAATTCTCATCCTTCTTGTGAAGGTCCTTGTAGCCATACCTTGCAACGCAGCGGAACATATGGAAGTTCTTCGGCCCAATTCGCTTCACGAGGAACCGTTCATCAACGGGCACTGTGTAGACAGGAAGGTACTTTACACACACAAACACAACAATGGAATGGATGGCGGGAAGATTAGTTATGAAATGGGAGAAAATGTGGGGCACTCCCCTTGCTAGCTCTGTGTACACCAGGCCAATCCCTGGAACACGAACAAGGCCTAGGCTTGGGCCAAGGCCAACAATCCATGCCATCGACACCCTGCTGTGCATCTCGAACTCGTATCGCTTCACTGTTCCATAATGCCAGACATACATAATGACAAGAAAACATGCAGCAATCACAAGTGGAACCCAACCACCTTGGTCCAACTTGAATAGGACAGCTGAGAAGTATGTAAGCTCAACTGCTAGTGATAGCACAGTGAAGATCACAACCAGAATCCAGTGGCTCCGCCACACTATCAACATGATTAGGATCATCAGGAATGTGGTTACCAGCATAACGATCACAACTGCCGTACCTGTTATCAAGTTGCAGAATTGCTGATTAGTAGATGCTCCTTACTTTTCTTAAAAAGAAAAAAAAATTATTCTGGACAATGTTCACAAATCTATGCATGCTCAATATGACAACCTAACACACACACACACACACACAATCAAGCCCTTGAATCAGGTAGGCCCTTATCTGAGATCTGAACATGCAATACAGTGGGCCAAACGTGGACATCAACACGAGTTTAAAAGATGTGACTGAATTGATTGTTGCCGAGGGGGCCAATTGATCATATTCATACCCATTGTGCCAGGCACGCCTGCACGTAGCAGCATGTGAAGGTCCATAGATGCCCAATAGGATTCTAAATATTGGTAAAATCAAGATTTAAATGGATGAGTACTCATTGTCAGCTGTGCATTTAAGTGATAATAACATTTGAAGCATTATCGTGCCTCAGAAATTGAAGGGAGAGGTGAGACGTTGTCATCAATGAGAACTAAATGGAACCTTCAGGAAACACCTTCAAACTCAGGTGATGTTTGGCATTCGCTATGTGGGAAAGTGCAGGAAAGCGTGGGAAGTCAGTGCCGCACATATGGCTGCCTTCTTCCCAACATTTTATTTTTCAATTTTACTCCTCTATTCTAATCATTTTTTTTTTACAACTATCCTCCGACAAACCTATTTATTTTAACTTTACTCCTATCATTTCATATCAAATACACACTTTTCAAAATATTCTCTTTTCCATTTCCCACCACATCCTACAATCCCATAAAAATTCACAATACTAAACATCCCCTCAGTTTCTCACTTTCCTTTCCTAACAAGACCACTAAGGCAGCATGAAGATCTATGCGTGTTGCATGCTCCAAGTTCATACTGGTTGCACCTTTGTTATTTTGTCAGCAAAACAATCATTTCAGAAAATAAAAATCCAACACAGCAAACAAACACAGCCTAAAGCAAAGCAATCAAACCATAATCTGTAAGGAGCTCACCATACGCATTCCCAATTTGACTTGTATTTCTGAATCCAGCAGTAACAATAATGCAAAGAATCATTAGAACCCAGTTGATGTCGGGTATGTATATCTGACCAAGGAACTTCTTTGATGTATGTACAACCTTGACCCTCGGAAAACAACCAAGAGCAAGAGACTGCTTGATTATCGAAAATGTTGCAGATATCGTGGCTTGACTAGCAACACAAGCAGCTAGAGTTGCAACAATAAATGTTGGCCAATATATAGCATCTGCAAAGAAAAGGTGTTGCGAAATATGTCAGAGAAAATAGCAATTTTGCACAAAACAGGCAAACACAGGAATGGCTAGAACTGCAATTTACTGCAGTTTCTAGTTTCCAGTTTGCAGAAATCTGAATGAGGGTTCAGAGAAATAACACTGATCTTAAACTTAACCACTATGAAAGGAGAAAGCCCCACCTGCTTGTGGCCTGAAAATAGTCAGTAGTTGAAGACTGAAGAAAGGACAGACATTAATAGATTATGTTTAGAAAATTTTCTAAACATAATCTATTAATCAGGCTCACTCCTGGACAACAGTTTGACCTCCAAAACATGGACTGCAGTAGTAGTAGTAGTAGTAGTAGTAGTAGTAACAATAATAATAATAAGTTGAAAATTAAAGTGTCCTGTGACATATACATACAAACATACATACATACATACCCTAGGAGTGACAGGAGATTGCCTTCCCATTAAAAAAAAAGGGTTTCTGAAGGGAAGAAGCTTACGTGGAATAGATCGATAGAAAGCATCAGACACATGGTCCGGGTTCTTCATAAGGTAGGCAGCTTGTCCAGAATATGCCAAGAGCAAGCAAGGAAACACTACTACTGTGAAAGCTATCTGCATAAGACGAAGAAAAAAGTCTAAGAATGAAGAATCGCTTGTAGACATCATTGGAAAGGAATCATAGGGCTCCAATGAATTCAAATTATACACACTTCTTGAGCACCAGTCCATTCCAGTGGTGTCTCACAAAACCTCTAATAAGATGGCATCTGATTGGGAGATATAGGGTTTGTCTGGTAACATGATGGGGGAGGGGAAAGTGGGAATCACATTTCTCCATACATTCCAATCATTCTATCCACTAACTACCCTATTTTTTCCATTTTTACCCATATATTTGAATCATTTTCTCATACATCTACTTTATTTATTCATATTTTAACTCCTAACGTATCACTCTCACAATTTTCAAAAACTTTCCCACTTTCCCCAGTACATTCCCAAATGCACCCATAGTGTTAGAAAAATTGGGATCAGAAAAAGGCAGAGAGGTTGAATAATCGACATTTGTTCCTGAATAATTTTTTTACTCACAGGTTACAGTGATTACACTTAAGGTGTAGCCTGTTAGATCAATGGTCACAACTGCCAAATCTGGGCCCAACTGTTAATGTACAGATTAGGAACAGACTGACCTAAAATGTCCTGATGCTAGGAGCTACCCATTTCTCATATTTCAGACAAGTTAGCTTCAACCTACCTGTACAGCCAATACCGGAAAATGGGATAGATCTGCAAAGAGTGCTTCTGTACCTGCATTGTCATTTTTTGATAGTATATGAATATAAATACAGATAAGCTGGTTCAGAAGGAGAACAAAACAATCCTGAAATTCACATACCCGTGATACTCAGCATAATACCACCGAGAGATGCCCACTGATCTTTTCCACCTCTCCTTAAGTAGCGGTATATATAAACTGGAGAGAAAGCTCTCAGCACAGAACTGTCGTACTTCCATATATTGAGAGCTCCAATGGATCCAATTAGCAAAAACCACACAAGGACAATGGGTGCAAAAAGCCATCCAACTTTGTCTGTACCATAGTGTTGCATGCTAAATAAACCAACCAGTATGACTAGAGCAACGACCACAACTACTTCTGGGACATATAAACAGTACATCTGTTAGTCACTTGTAGGAGCAATGACTGTCAGTGGAAAATAAAAAAACTGATGAAAAAAGAGCAATTCATATTTTCCCGAATACAATTTTGGCACCACTCTAAAAAAGAAGGGTCAAGAAATTCAAATTTAGCATACAAGCAGTTCTTAAAGATAGACATATTCAGTTGGTTGAGATAATTCACTCGACATAGAGAGAGATGATGATTTCTCTATCTTATGAATGAATAAGTGCATGCACAGGGGTGCAACGGGCTCAACCCGAACCCAGCCTGCCGAACCCGAATTGAAACAGTATTGAAACTGCCCATTGTAGAACCCGAGCCCAATTTTCTAGGTTCAACTCGCACCCGAATTGAAAAAAACTTGAACTCGGGTTGAGCTAAACCAGAACCCGAATCATATATAACACATTTATTTTGTATTTATTTTATACTCCATATAAATCTAATTCCATTCCCCTCATATATATTATATTTATTTTATACCATATATAAACATTATTCCTCCTTAAGTTCAATTATATAATATAATATTTTATAATTTCTTTTAGGAAAAAAGAATTTGGTTTAGTGGTAGTTTCAAAAAAAAAAATGAAAACTACTTTTAGAACTTGAGATGTTTTATTTGGTGTTTTAACTTACCTACTTATATAGAATGTTATCATTTGGTTGTTTTAATATGATATTAGTAATTAAATGTTTATCCTACTTAAAATAAATTTGTTGTAATTTATTTGACTTAATACTATTATTGTTGAATATCTTTTATTATGATTGACATTATAAGTTTTTTCTTATAATTAGATATTAATATTTATATATATGTTTATAATATTAATATTAAATTGCATAATAGGAAAATAATGTACCTTTTCATTTTCTAAAATAGACTACTAGTCTACTCTTTTTTTTTTTGAGAAATGACTACTAGTCTATTTAATATAAAGAGATTGTTTAAATGAGGTTGTTCTTCTTTACATTCTTAAACACTTGAATTTTTGCTTGAAAATAGAAAAATATCATTTTTGATTTTTTTTAATGATAGATTTAAAGTTGAATAAGTATAAGATAGATAACAAATATATAGAATCATTTCAACCCGAATTCTAGCCTGAAACTCAACCCGAGCTTGAATTTCAAAACTAGGGTTGGGATTTAGGTTTATAAATAGGGTTAAAGTTAGAGTTAGGATTGAGGTTTTAGAAATAAAGTTAGAGTTAGGGTTAGGGTTGAAGCAAACCCGAGTTTTATGAGCCCGAGTTGCACCTCTATGCATGCATGTCACTAATGCACGGTTTTCCATTACAACATACCCAAGGACCAAATGGATGTGGTCCAAAAATGGAAATCAAAACTGCATATCATCAAAAAAAAAAAAAAAAAAAAAGCAAGAAAACAAAAAGAAAAAACAAAACAAAACACACTGCATATCATTTGCTTGTGTTCTTTGCTCCCCTTTCCATCTCCAATCTGCGGCAGATTGGTCTGTGGTATAAGTTTGTATGTCTAGGCTATGACCATTCCATCAGGGGTTCAACTGGATGAACAATAAGAATTTGAATCCACATTTATTGGGATCAAAACTAATAATACCCAGAAAAGCTAATAAAAAGGATTTGTTTCAGTCACAAACATCAAATTAAAATGTTATCATGAGTCTTCATCTAAAAAAAAAAGTATCATGATATCATGTATGGCACCAACATGGGGATTTAAGGGCCAATCATGTCATTTTGCTCAAATTAGCAGCTACATCATGGATAAAGGTGCCTTCATGAAATGAATAGCTAGCACAGAATTTTTACTTTTTACTAAACACGATCATTGCCTAAGGACCATCATCAGAAATTCTTTTTGTCAAAATAAGTTACCAATGGGAATTTTTTTATAAAAAAAAATGCAAAACAGAAACATGACGAAGAAGCCAGCTCTTTGACAGGCGGTGCTTTAACCATTACTCTCATCCCCAAATATATCTGTATAATAGAACATGATATTTCAGTGGGTAACTTCTGTCATATGGTTAATACGTTGGTAACATTTGACATTGTGAGAGACTAGATCAAAAGGATGCTAACTTCCCAGTTAAGGATGTTGCAGATTTATGATCATGCATGAAAACACAGAATTCAGACTGCACTGCAGCCTACATTGATGAAAAGTTGGGCAGGCTTGACAAGACTACCGATTAATCTGAATGGGTCACCTCTTGCCAATGATTGTAAGTGTTAATGTAAACATATAATCATAAGACATTTGGCATTGGTGAAACATAATGTGGGCATGACAAGACTGGATTGATTCATCTAGATGGTCTCCCCTTCAGCCTTAACATGTGACCATCACTGTAAACATTTGTGCATCACATTGCACAGCCACATGACAGGTATGATGTATGTGACATGAAAAATAATAAACTATATTCAAGTCAAATATATACCATTACTCATCTTGGGGTGATCGACCTTGATACCACCAGCAGCTGAAAGAACTGCCAAAAAAGGTTTTAAAAAAGACTATCAGGTCACACAGTGGTAGAATATTGCAATTATACTAAGACTGAGGAAGCCCTAATAATAACAGCAAAGGCCTATGCTCCAACAAATAATTCTAGAACATTCCATCAATATAGATTAAAGAAATAATAAGATATGAAAGTATGATCGCCCACACTTGCTGGCATTAGCCTGACTTCACATGCAACCAAAATATACAGAAACAGATGTACGAGAAGCAGTCACCTAAGTTTAGACGCATAATATCTACTAAATCTAGCTTCCTTCTTCCATTTTTTGGTTGATGTAGACTACTTGACTGCAACAAGGAACTGATGGAATTCCTCATTAGGATGTTCCTAGCTATCTCATGAAATTTATGTATTTATTTATTTCATAGTAAGGAAGGGTCAACAAAAGCTGTCACCGTCCGACCTTGAGGTCACAGTCACAGGTTCAAGACATGGAAAGAGCCTCTTGCTATGCAAGTTATGGTTGCATGCTAGATCCAAAAAGTGGTTCAACCCTTCCCCGGAGCCTGCACATGCAGAAGCATAATGCACCAGGCAGCTCTATTTATTTCAAAGAAAAAGATACAAGGTGCACACAATTGGGACCAAAAATCAGCCAGGTCCATGATCACATTGAACACAATATTTATGACAACACAAGGCCATGAGAATTTGGTCAGTTTGTTCTAATCCATACTGTTTGTTCCTAACAGTGTGATTGATGAGTAAACATAGGGTAAATGGATGATAGGATCCACAGCTAGATCTTGCTGTGGGCCTGCTTGATTGAACTGGCACACTTTGGTTTACAGCTCATAAGCAAACTAAAGTCAACAAGAGGCTGAAGATGAATTAGTAGGTTTTTTTTTTTTTTTTTCGTATGGAGAAAATAAATGACTTAAATTGTTAAGTTCCTTTGATGCAACTGTAGCTAATGTTGAAGCAACAGGTAAAACAAGAAAATGCCCTCATAAATTGTACACTCAATACAGAAAATATGGGCTAAGAAAATATAAATAAAATAATTGAAAGGTTAAAATAAAAGAATTTTGAAATATCAAATTGAGAAATAAATACATAAATAAATCTTAAACTTGTTAACAAGTAATTAAAATATTTAAAACCTTATTTAGAGGGATGAAAACTGAATACGATAAAAAGTAAAAGGAATTTTTATGAAGCTGCATATCACAAAAGATTTCATCACAAAAAGGATAGGGGAGCACAACTCTACACAGTGAGGGAAAACAGAAACAAGAGCAGATATTTCAATAATTATATAATCTATAGGGTTACTTAGAAATATAAAAGTTTGATAAGCGAAAATTCTTAACACGAATTACTTTTTTGAGCTCCTTATTCTTAAGGAAATAAGCCATAAACTCTCAAAATAAGCGAAATCATAATCAGCACAATCAGGGTGTTCCTAAAGTCAAAAAAAAAAAAAAAAAAAAATTATGGAAAATGAAATCAAGAAGTGAACCTGATATGGCTGGAGTAAGAATTCCATCCCCAATCACCATGCAAGTGCCAACAAGTACAAGAATGAGAAGAGCATTCTTCCGATGTAGATACGCTTCCAACCATCTCTTGGTTTTGGCAGCAACTGATTTTTCATCAAACGTCTGCCGACTATATGTTGTTAGCTCCTCATCTGTCCGATGCTGGTTAGGAATAGTTTTTATTTTTGCATGTCTACAAAGTAATGAATAAAGGGCAAATGTTCCACCTGAAGAACAGAAAAATGATAAAAACAATTTAAATCAGAATTGAGGATCTCAGCATTAACTTAATGTGAATAATGTGAACAGAGGAAAAAAGCAAAGTTCCAGCAGCCTACAAGTTGAGTGTTACAAGATGTCATTACCATCATGTAATGGATCATACCAAAATCTCCCATATCAAATAAATCCAATGAAAACAGGCATTTACCAGAATCACATACCAGCACTGGTGATAGCACACAAACCACGAAGTGGGAGTTATCATGGAGATTATATCACCACAAAAAAACACATAATGCAGGGAAAACGCAGAACCACAACAGAGTAAATGCCCAGTTTGGCTACCCAGTCATAAGGTGGCAGAAATTCTTTTGGCCATCATCAATTCAAGAGTGGTGGTAGAATTCATATGAACCAACTGGAGCGGTCTACAAGTTAGGGTCAATTTTGGAAAGTTAGCATTCTTCAGAATCATCATCAAAACTCCAATGCTGGCTCAGTTATGGATTGTGGTATTCTGGTATTCTTCAATATGGGGTAAAAATGGGGAAGTTAGAAGACATAAATTAACGAATGATGGCAAAATTGAAAAGTCAAGATGCAATATGCAGTCTAAATAACACTGGATCATGCCCAAGGATTCTCGAAGATGATAAGTTACTCAAGTTCTCATAAGCTTTTACCCATCCTCGTCTGTTCACAATGCACAGGAACAGGGGAAGCAAGGTCTTGATGATCCACTTTAAGCAGATGATAAGTTAGGGGAGAATCAACTATGAGAGTGACATAGGAATACGTCAAAAAGTGGAAGCATTTAAATCTTTCCTCTTTTGCAAGGGCCATGATGTCAAGGGAGAGGATTCACTCACCATGGTTTGACACATTCACCTGAGGATTGTCAGATGCATGCAGAATATTTTGGGCAACTGATTGAACCTGCTATTTACTTTAAATGCGTCTATGAAACGAATGAAAATGAAACAACAACAACAACAAAACAAAATAACATTTTGTATCTGTGGTTACAATTAGACATCAAAATTTCTACTTCGTACATCCAAAGTCCTCTATTTATAAAATCCCGAGGGAAAAACTAAATTTGGACCAACCACCACATACCTTGACCGTTATCATTTGCCCTCAAAACCACGAACACATATTTGAGAAGAGGAATGAGAGTAAGGGAGTATATAATCAGTGAAAGAGCCCCAAGCACATCGTCGTTATCACGTATTTTTTCGTGAGGGAAGGTGTTGTAGAAGACGTACAAAGGAGAAGTCCCCAAGTCCCCATAGACAATCCCCAGGCTCTGGAACGCAAGGCGCAGAACTAACAATGATGAGAACTTCTGCAAAGACAACAAAAGAAATCAGCCCAGAAATCCAGATACACTACACAGAAAATTGTTTTGAAGCCTGAATGTCATGTCCTAAAACAATCCATGTTGCTAAAGTATCATGTCCATGAGCCAATGGAGGGAGCAAGTATCAATATTCATAAATAAATTGCAAGGAGAACGCAGATGGATTACCAGTCTTGGAAACAAGAATGAAACAGCGAATGCCTGACAAATTGTATTCTTATTGGGGACGAAACAAAGCATGAGAAAAGACAATGGTGATTAAGAATGCTGTATCGAGCACTAAGAAGAGGAAAGGAATTCCAGGATACTTTGAAGGCGTCCAAACGACTGAGGATATCAGACTAAGTTATCCAAGGATAAGAGATCTCGGGCAACATGATGCGAACAATTATGCAAAGGAAAAAACAAAAACAAAAAAAAAAAAAAAAAAGGAAAAGTCTGCATTGTTGTACCGGTCATCTAATCAGGGAATACAGCAAGGAAAATTAAGCCATTGAAATTATAGAATCAACAAAGCCTGCATGAAAGAATAAAAGATCGGAAGAATCTTCTGAAATAGCAGCACCAACATCTCACCTTTTCCCTATACATGTTCTTTAGCCTTCCAGCCTCTTCGTCCATGGGCTGATCAAGCTTCTGATCCAACACCCACATGCCGCCTTTGTTACTCTCATCTTCAATGTGTGGGGATTCCATTGATATTAATAATAGTAGATACTGCCCGTCCGAAGAAACAATTGCCCCTCAACTAAGCCTGAAACAGGGAGCACGAAATCCAAATTCCATGAGTTCTTCTGGATAAGAAAATAGTGAAAATACTTCATAGTTCAGACTGCAGAACTATAAATAAATGAAAAATACAGATTTGTATCTGTTACTCACTGAAAACAATTATTCACAAACAACAAACCCCATAAAGCATGGGAAAAGTTAGAATTTTTCAGCTTATGAGCTGAAAAAACCACCACGACTAGAGAAAGAAGCCCTTCATAAGCTTTGGAAATGCCAAGAAAACAGTAAATAGGAGCTCTGGGATGAAGCTTTCGTCAGAATGTTCGGAAACGACCAAAAACCACATAAAGCGATAGAAAAGGACAAATATCTAAACTCAAGACTGCGGTAAATCTCACTTGTTACATGAGAAAGGCAATACCCATTACTTGAAAAATCGCGAGGAAGCGAAATTCGATTACCCCAACTCGCCTGGCCATCAAAATCAAATGGAAAAAACTAGTTTGGCAATAACATCTCGAGGGAAATTGGGACACCGTCAAACATGAAAACAACAAATTCATTACTCGCAGTCGCAGCTGATTTTTCCAACAAAAAAAGAGTAGATATTCATGATAATTAAAACGCGTGAATTGAATCTCCAAAAGTTCGACTACTGTAGCAGAAAGCTTTCAGTTTAAAAGCTAATCCTGGGAAAACAACAAAAAATGACACCTCAGAAAACCACTGGCCGGAGAACCAACTAACTGATTTCTGAGCTTCCACCACAAACCCACAAGAGAGAGCCTCTCTCTCTCTCTCTCTCTCTCTCTCTCTCTCTCTCTCTCCAGCCAATATTAAAAGAGCTGGCCCACTTATGGAAGCAGAAAATTCAGAGCTCTCAGCTGTACGACTGGTGCTGAAACAATCCGTAGAAAACACCCTCCACAAACAAGGAACCGGAAAATCACTGCACAATAAAAATGAATCGTCTTAATCTCAGAAAGCCAAACCACAAAAAACGCCAAGTATTG
>JAXCLR010000081.1:22330110-22344571 GCA_035584095.1 Annona squamosa
TGTTAATATGTATTGGTTAATATTGATATAATGTAGGAAAAATTATTAGGATTGAAACAAAAATATCTAACTGTGATATATGTTATGAAAATGATATCTAGGTGGTTTATAAAATATGAATGGTTCAAGTAATATGCAAGACAAGAATAGTGAACAAGAGATCAACAGTGAGCAAATAAAAAATTCAACAACTGCTTCAAACACTATTGATCTTACAGAAAGTTCAGATGCAAACGAGCCTCTTCCCAAGAAGAAAAAAAGATATAAAATTTCATCACCAGTTTGGGAAGAATTTGAAAGGATTTTGGACAGTAATGGAAAAGTGACATAGAGAATTTGTAAGTATTGTAAAATTAAACTTAAGTGTCCAAGTACTCAAGGAACAAGCACATTAATTAGACACTTAAAGTTATGCAAGTATAATACTAACAAAAGAGCTAAGGGCCAATGCTTGTTATCATTTCAAACAGTAACTGATGATGGTGGAATGATTATGTCAAATTGAAAGTTTGACCAAGAAGCCTGCAAAAGAGCAATGGCAAGAATGATTATTCTTGATAAATTGTTGTTTAAATTTGTTGAAAAAGAAAGGTTTAGAGAATTTTATAAAGTTGTGCAATTACTCATCAAACATGTTTCAAGGACCACAATTGTGAAAGAAATCTTCAAAATATACATGTTAGAGAAGGCTAAATTACAAAAGATTTTTAGTGAGGATGTTCGGCGTGTATGCTTGACAACAGATTTGTGGACTTCAAATCAAAATATTGGGTATTTATGTTTGACTGCTCATTTTATAGATTCTAATTGGACTCTTCAAAAGTGCATTCTTAATTTTTGTATTCTTCCTTCACCACACACGGGTGAAGCTATTGCTAACGCAATTGAAGAATGTCTAAATGCTTGGAATATAAAACAAGTATGTACTCTTACTGTTGACAATGCATTGGCCAATGATATTGCGCTAAACACTTTGGGTTTAAATTTAAAAATGAAGAATGTTCTCTTTGGGGATGGAGAATATTTACATGTCCATTGTGTTGCGCACATTTTAAATTTGGTTGTGAATGAGGGAACCGAACAAATCAAGGACTCCATTGCTCAAATTTGTAATAGCATAAAGTGGGTTAAGAGTTCTCCTAGTAGAGAACAAGCATTTGGAAAATCTTGTAAAAGTGTTAGAATTTTAAGTAAAATATTTTTGTGTTTAGATGTGTCAACACGTTGAAATTTTACATACTTGATGTTGAAATATGCCCTACCATTTGAAATGGCTTTCAAACATCTTGAAGTGAACGATGAAAGTTTTAGAAGCACTAGTCCGCCTCTTGAAGAAGATTGGAACCATGCTAGAGTCCTTTGTGACTTCTTGGTTTTATTTTTTGAAGCTACTGATATCTTGTCGGGTACTAAATATGTTACTTCTCCACATCATTTTCCTCAACTTGATGCAATTCAAGATCGATTAAATTCATTTCCATCCGAGAATGGTAATCCTATCCTTCTTCACATGTGCAACAAAATGAAGGAAAAACTTACAAAATATTGGGATTCTGTCGACAAGTTCAATATTTACTTGCTCATTGCGGTAGTATTTGATCCACGATACAAGCTAGGCTATTTGGAATTTTGTCGTAGTATTTTCCTTCCTACGAATCAGGCTTCTGCATTATCAAAGAAAGTGTATGATAAAATGGTTGAATTATATGGAACCTATGAATCTAGGTCTACTAGTAGTACTACAAGTTCTTTGTCTGAAGCAAGCGGGGCAACATCCGAATCAAAGCATTCAAAATGGAAGCCGTGGCAATCTATGAAAAATACTAATATTGGAGTTATTATAAATGAAATTGATACCTATTTAAAAGATCCAGTTGAGAATGATGTAGAACCATTTAATATTTTAGCATGGTGGTCAACCGCTACAAAATATAGGATTTTATCTTTTATGGCAAAAGATATTTTGGCTATTCCTATTTCAACAGTTGCATCAGAATCTGCGTTTAGCACTGGAGGGCGTGTTCTTGACCAATATTGTAGTTCATTGACACCCATGTTGGTTGAGTGTTTAATTTGCTCTCAAGATTGGTTGAAACAGCTCCAGTCGATTCAAATTATGAAGAATTCGTTGATCAACTAGACAAATGTGCAAGAGGTAAAACATACTTTTCTATGTTTTAATCATATACTTTACTCTTAACATTATTTTTAATGTTAATATTTATTTTTTCAGATGAAGTTTCTCAAACATCGGGAAACGCTACTTCAGGATTGTTACCACCTCTTCCATAAAGAAATTAATTTACAGAAGGTATTATTTATATATTTGAATATATATGCATATATATATATATATATGCTCCTTAAGTTCAATTGTAAAAGATGACATCGATTTTGTGTATTTTTTTTAGGAAACAAGAATTTGGCTTGGTGAATGAGAATAATACAAGAGAAGAAGAATGAAGACTGTGTGGGAAATTAAAATGTTTCATGTTGTTATGTTGTAACTTGACAATCTAAGTTAAATATTGCAATTTGGTTATTGGAATTTAAGACTAAAGTTGTAAACTTGGTCCTAACTTGGATGTTATGATTTGGAGTTGTATTTTTGAACTTGTTGTAATCTTATTTGTTTTGATATTATCGTATTTTTTGGAATTATTTTCTTTTCTTATGATTGATATTATAAAGTTCATCTTATAGTTGGATGCTAATATTTTTATATGTGATTGTGATATTCATGTTAAATTGCAGGACAGACAAAGGTTATATTTTTACATTCATCAAAATGTGGTTACTATTTAACTTAATTCGAAAAGAATGCCCATAACAGGTTTTTCTTTTTAATACTCTTAAATGGGATTTAAATTTTTCTTGCTTTCTTATAATAAATTGTCATTTTGTATTTTTTTAGCAATAGATTTGTGATTAAATGAGTATAGGATATATATTTATAGTAACATGTCAACCCGAAACTCAACCTGAGCCCAAATTTCAAAAATAAGGTTAGGGTTGAGGTTTTTACAAATAGGGTTAGGGTTAGAATTAGGATTGAAATTTTATAAATAGGATTAGGGTTAGGGTCGAGGTAAACCAGAGTTTCATGAGCCTGAGTTGCACTCCTAGCCCAAATTTGAGAGCAAGTGTGCCGCAATGGGTATGCTTCCATGGGCTCAATAAAAAATATACATACATACATATATACATGTATATCTATATGTATATAGTTACGGATTTTTATATATTACAATTGTCTCAACTGGTATTATAATCAAGCACTAAAATATTCTTATAATTTTCCAACAACAATCTACAAATATCTACCAGTATTTCAAAATTTGCTAACAATATTATTAATTATTTCAACTAGTTGGGGCTCCCATGTAACATGGGAGAACAACGTCAGTGGACTAATGTTTCTTGCTGTCCCAAACGAAAACTGCACCTACATCCTTGTACTACTAAGGCAACACCTTGGTAGCAAAAATCTATTTTACTTATCTTGTCTTCTTTGTTGCTTCTAATTTACTCATAGACCTACCTCTTTGGAGAACAAGTCTTTTAAGGTTTTCAAAGCTCAATTTGTCTTTAATTTCTTTAGATCTTTACCTCACTTTGTCTTTACCTCTTAGTCTCAATCAACCACCTTTTTCTTTTTGCTAAGATCCCTAAGAAATTGGATCTCTTTTGTGATTGGCCAAATTATGACCTATAAACATTGGTGGATCCACGTGTAGTGCACTTCCGAAAATTAATATTTGACGCCAGATCTTTTTAGGCTGGACTCATGATCCGGCCTAAAAATGTATTTTTTATCTTTCATTTTTTTTATGGGTAAGTAAATCTAGGTGTATTAAATTTATAAACCAAGTTTTACCCTTTTTGAATTTTTAAGTATTTTTTTGGATTTTTAAACACAGTGACATTTCTGTAATTTTTTGATATCCAAAAATGCCACTATATTTAAAAATTCAAAAAAATACTTAAAAACATTCAAAAATGGTAAAATTTGATTTATAGATTGAAAAAAAAATTCAAGTTCCGTTCGTCCAGCCTAAAAAGACCAGGCCTCTTAATATTTTATGCTATACTTTATTAAGTATAAACTACAGACCCTATAATTTGAATGTAAAAACCTCTAAGTTTAAATTAAAATGGCGCAAGATAATCTCCTGCCAACATTGGCAAGATAATTTTGATATTAAATGGCATTTCCTAAAAATTTTGAATAGATTAATTGCAAAAACCACATTTCGCTTTCTTTCTTTCTTTTTTTTTTTTGGTTCGAGAAGCACATTTCATTTCACTTTCCTATATCTAAAGTTGTTTCCCATATTAGCATCAGAGATTATTTTGCAGAATTATGAAACCTTGAAAGTTTGTTTTCTATATACACAACTTATATATGTGCAAAATTTAATTTGCGATTACAGAAAATTACATAATCTATTTCGCAAAAATGCTTCCTTAAAACATGGTATCAAGTCTAAGCACTTTCCTATTTCAGGGGGAAAAAAAAAAGTCTAAGCACTCATAATCCTTACTTCCTAGTTGAGGCTTACACCTCCTAAAAAAAGTCCTAATTCAACATGATATTTTATCCCAGAAAATCACACCAACATTATGATTCATGGGCAATAGCAATACATATGGACCTGAATTTTGAGATACGATATGAATCGAAGGTTGTGGTTGGGTCCCATGAACGTGTCACACGCCATAGAATAATATCCGCATAGAAAAGACGCAAGCAAGGAAAAAAAAAAAAAGAATTAATGGGTGTCCCCATTTGTTTCAAGGTCATCGCAGCAATGACTGAATTTTTTTTTTTAAAAAGGAACAAATTAGATGCATGAATCATGTACCTAATTTCTCCACCAATAGTCAAGGCTATCATCACTTTCTGATAAGTTTGTATAGACCAAATCTCATTAATTAATGCCTGGACTATCCGCAGCCTTACCCAACCAAATTTATTGGACGCTGATCTCCTGCACCCGGGAGCAGGCAGCGTTGCCTGCTCCTGGTACACCTTTTTTTTTGAATTTTTTTAAAGAAATGTTAATATAGGTGTATTTAACATGTATATAAATTTTTACTATTTTTAGAATATTTTATATATTTATTTTTTATTTTTGAAAATCAGTAACGTTTTAGATAATTTTAAATTATGAAAATGTCACTGATTTTCAAAAATTAAAAATAAATATATAAAAATTTCTAAAAATGGTAAAAATTTATACACATGTTAAACACACTTGGGCTAATAATTTTATGGAAAAATTTTCAAAAAAAAAATTAAAAAAATGGTGTTTTTTTTTATTTTCCTTCATTTTTCGCTCTGCGTCGCTATTGTTATTCCCGCAATTATTGTTGCCACTCCAGTCATCGTCTTTGGCAACTGTTTTGCTTTAGTAGCTTTGCCGCTGCTATTGCTAACTCATTCCTAGGCTCCAGCTACTCTCCGATCATTGCCATAGCTGCTGCTTCTCTGCTCATCTACAGTTGACATTCGCCAGTCACTTGATCTCCATCACTCCACTCCTAGCTGCGTTATTGAGTTGGAGTTCAGTATTCGATAACAACAACGGTTGCACTTTGCTATTTTTTCTACCACGTGATGTGTTAGTGGGAAAAATTCATGTTCTTTTGAAAAATCCTGGGGATTGATACTGATATCTAGTACTCAAATTTCATGGGGTTCTAGTCAAATTTGCAGTCGTTCGTTAACAGTAATTATTGAAGTCTTATGAGGTGTTGAATATTATGATTGAGTCTTGATGCCATGCCCCCAATTCTATGCCATGGTAATGCCAATGGAGGTAGTTAAATAAATCTTGTTCTACAATTTTGATTTCTTCTGTAATCATCAACATAAGTATGCTTGAGATTATGTTCCAAATTGATTTACTGTCTGGCGGCAATTGGCGAATCCACTTGGCAGAAATATTATATAGGATGCATCGGTTTGGAAATATGATGAACGAATACCCAAAAATGAATTATTTTAATTTTCGGTTATATTCAATGCTTTATTAAAATTGATAGAAATTTGTCTATGGTGAATATGTTGTTGTCTGACTCTCTATTTATTTCCTATTATGGGTCTAGTTGAATATGTGAGTTAATACAATTGATTATTTGATTGCGTAATTGCTAATATATTTTACATAAGTTCAGTTCCAAAAAATGATTCAACCAGTTGGACTAAAATTAGTCTCCTGACTAGTTTATTAAACCGTTCGGTTCTGACAATATTGATAAAAATGAAAAAGTATAAAAATGTATTTATATTTTGTTTGCTCCAACTCATTTGAATTTTGGTCAAAATTGTTACATCTATGCACTTAGGTTAGCCAATTCATACATTTACCCCCTTAATGTGAGGAGGAATATGTATCTCTTTCCTATTATAACTATTTTTTTTTTTTTACTTTTTATAACTATTATATTATAATCATTTTTTTATATCTGTCTATATAAATAATGTACTTTTCAATCATTTCTACAACTACGAATACAACTAACATGTTTATTTTAACATACCACTTTATGTTCTCTTATTTCAAAAATTTTTATATAAAAAAGTTTTCATTCAAAAATTCTATCACTTTTCAAAGATATCCTAAATAAAAAAAGTGTAAAAAATTTTACGAAGAAATTTTGAAAAAAGTAAGAGAGTAAAATGATATGAAATTAGTAATGATTATGAATAAAGAAAAATAAATTGAATAAGGTAATTATATAGAAAGATGTAAAAAATAATTAAAATATAAAGTTATTAATAAAAAGGATACAATGGCTAAGTAGCAAATACACTAAATCATATTAAAAAGTGTGCAGAAAAAATTATAATTTTTCTTTAAAAAAATTCATAAAAAGTTGGACACAACATATCATTCCACTGATGTCTTGTGGGTCTTATGAGTTATAGCTTCTCTGTGGACTGAATATGGGGCTTACAAATCTACCCAATTCCGCCCACGACCATGACAGACGGCATATCTGTAATATTCCCAAAATTTCCCCGAGTAGCCAAGCAACATGTAGCTAACTAGCTATGCTGCTCAGCGATAAGTGGAATGTGTCAAATTCTCCATTTTTATTTGTTCTTTTTTCAAATAATATATTTTTCGATTGATATATATTTATAACTATCTCAATTTGTATTATAATTAACTCCTCGAACATTCTTAGAACTTGATTTAAGAGACACAAACTACCACACTAAACAAATAGACAGTGTTCTACCACACCACAACAGGAAGACAATGCTCCCGACCTAGATTGAACTGGCAGCGGCGAGCAACAATTCACCACAGGTGCTGAGCTCAAAATAATATTTTTTTATTTTTAGGTTCGGTTGTAACTAGTAAAATAAAAAACCACCTTTCTCACCCCGTTTGATATGATTTAACATCTTAGCAAACAACTCACTTTTTTATTATAACTTATATTTTGACTCATTATTTCACATTTTTTTTTTTATGACCGTCCAAATTCAAATCGACTTTATTCTTATTCTTTCTACTCTTGATAATTATGCGTTTCCACCCATCGCATTGACATGATTCGCTTTTTTCATCATTTTTTTTATTGTAACTTTTCCTTATCGCTATTTGTGTTTTTTTTCCCTCATTTTGCCTTTATTTCCCATTTTACGTGTTTGGAATTGATGATCTAAAACTGTAAAAATGTCTTAGGCTATCTTTATTCACAAGCTTTTATAACGTGGTGCCATGACACCTGTAGCATCATGGTACCTTGGCCAGCTATTTAAAGGGCCAATATGGGTTCCTTCCCTCAGTGACGGGTGTTCTTATAATTTTCGCCCTGGTTGTGGAGATTTTTATAATATCCCTTTGAACGAAGGTTTTAATATTTCTCCTAGTGTTGAGGTGTTGAAAAAAAAATTCTCTTTAAGAGTTGTGAATGTACTCTATTGTAATATTAGTTGTTACACTGAATAAATAATCTCAATCAAAAAAAGTTTTATAGAATGGTATAATATAATTATCTTTGTTCATATGAAATTTTTTTTATGTGTTATCTTTTTATTTTTAATATCTTGATAGTATTTTGGCCGCATCTCAAGTCGAGTTTAGATCATCCCATTTATTTTAGTGATTTTAAGAAATAAATGTTTAATTAATTCTCTCAATGAATTTTTAAAGTATTTAATTCCTTTAATCAAATCTGGAAAGTATATCACAGAAGTATTTTACATTATGTTTCACTTTGATTTTACATATCTAATGAATGATTAAAAGAGCTGAATACAATAGCTTATAAAAATATTATAATTTTATTAAAATAATGATAAAATGCATAGAAAGTTTTTCTATGGCTTTACAAATGCATAAAAATTATGTCTGACAAAAATATAAATGTGGATGAATATACTTTGCCTCACGCCGTAATTCAAAAAAAGTTAGTATATATTGCCACGTGCCATGACTTGAATGGGTTGCATATTGACCATACAACATTATTAACAAAAATAAATATAGATCACTTTTCTACACGTCATAACTTGAAAAAGTGGAAGTACAAGACGTTATACACCATGATTTATAGTGAGTTTATGCTTAGCCTGTCGACTGATGATGACTCGATTTAGGACAAGTGAGGAGCCCATTGACTATAATAGTGACGTTACACATCAAGTTAAGTGTGATGTAAACTTCTAGAGTTACATAACGGGCCATTATATCCCATATTCATCTTTTGTATTTATATGGAAAATTGGTTTCTCTCACATTCAGTCTCTAGGTTCACATAGCAAGCTAGTGTGTTTCGCATGCAACATTTGAATTGAAAATTGGGTGATTTAACCAAGAAAATTGGGTTTAACCAAAATTTGAAATGTTTTTGGGCCAGTTTGGACCGACTAAAAATGTTTAGTCTAGATTGGGCTAACTCAACAAATTTGAGCCTAAGTGAGCTTGTCAAAGGGTTTTGGGCTCATTGGGTTACTTTTGAGGATTTTGGACTCAAATAGACATGCTAGAGATCCCAAAACCAAATGAAAAATTCTTTGCTTAAATGGGTTCGAGTAGCAAGACTGGGCCAAAGTAATTATTTTGGGCCCAAATAGACTATACTGAGTTCATTAAAGACTTTTAGACCGAACTAGGTTTATTGGCAAGTTTTTGGCCCAAACTTGTTGAATGATTTTAGGCCTACCCAGGCCACTTGAAGAATTTAGGTCTAGTTTGGCCTATTAAAGGGTATGGGGCCCAATTAGGCCAGCTAGAAGACTTTAAACCCCAAGCAAAGTGTTTTGTATCTAATAGGTTCATATAAGCTGGATTAGGCCTAATGGAAGGTTTGTAGCTCAACTTATTAGTTTCGGGCTTAATTGAGAGGCTTTGGACCCAACTGGGTTGTTTGGAGAGTTATGAGCTCAAGTGGGCCTAAAATGGGCCTAAATAGAGTATTCAAGCCCAAATGGCCTCGTTGGAAAATTTTGACCCAATAAAAAACAAGTTGAAATTTTCCAATTAGCTTTTAGATATAAGTTGTGTATAATTTACGTGTGTACAAATCACAATAGATCTAAAATATTCCTAATTTCGGCACAACAAGAGAGTTTATATAACTTCTTAATGCAAAACAACTTCTTCTCTTTTGAATTTTGTACATCCATAGGTCGTTATCACCGAGCGGGTCTAGCGGATCATGTAAATTTCTCATGTGAGTGCAAAACGTCATTATTAGATCCGCTATAAAACTCTTCCTAAAACAAGAATAAAATCCATCACAGGAATATATTGTGATCTGATTGCTTAGATTGTAAAAACCAACTGGGATTTGATGATTTTGTTCAACAACACAAAAGCTTGACACAAAAGTTTATGATGAACAAAAATGCAAAGACAAAATTACTTGATCCCACACTTTAAGTAATTTGCTAGTAGGAGATTATCCATATGGGATAAGTAAAATTTTTCAAGGATTTTTCAAAAAAAATTCAACAGAAATGATTTTTACATTAAAAAAGGAGGAAAATACTTAGACTCAAATTTGAAATCATCTACCATATAACGATTTTAAATAGAGTAAGGTGAAATTTTCTATCTTTTATTTCCAACTAGAAAATAAAAAGATTTCTTTCAACAGAGTTTTGGAATTTTTGTCTTTTTTTTTCTTTTGTAAAAAGCTCAAAGAAAGAGAAATCAGAGCTAAGGAAGACATTTAGAGAGACTTAGTAGGGGTGTATGAGGACCAGGTATTTTATTTTATTTTTATTATAACTTTTCTCTATTTATGAGGTAACTTATGAATATGCTAGTAAGAATCTTACGATATTAATGGATACATAACATATATGGACACGACATCTAGGGGATGTACAATGCATATGTGCATGTATTATGATCTTAGCACATTGAGTATAAATTCAAAGGTGTATGATTAACATTCGATTGATGAGCACTATGACTATTGTTTCCCTCGCAGAGTAGGTACGGGGTTCGACCTGCTTGAAGATCGTCGACTCTAATCGTGGAAGTTGCGAATCTCTGCGTCTAAGGGTATGTTTGGTTGGAGGTAAAACTTTTGATGAAAAGTTTTTGGAGTAGAAGTTATCAAACCAATAGAAAGTGATGTGATATAATAGGAGTAATGATGAAGAGTAAAGAGAATAAAGTTAAAATAGATAGATTAGTTGTATGGGTAGTTGTGTAGAAACGATTGAAAAATAGGGTAGTTTGTATAGAAAAATGTGAAAAAATAATTAAAAAATAGAGTAATCATGAAGAGTGAAAAGTTTTAGATTGAAAAGTTTTAGTTGACACTTTTTTTCCTTAAACAAACACACCCTTGATAGATTAACAAAATCTTTTTTATCCAGTTATTACGTATATTTTCGTTCTTTACGTCTTTATGTACAACTATTTTTGTATCTTTTACCATTAATCATTGCCCTAGCAATATCTCGTCACTTTTTTTTAAAAAAATTTTGTATTTTTTTTAACCTTTGTGGGTTGGTAGGTCCAGTTTAGGGTTGAACTTGTCATTATCTTATTTTTACAAACTTCAACATTATTCTATTTTAAGTTAAGTTGATTCTAGACATACTATATTTTATTTTTTTAAAACTCATTAGGTTCCGTTTCCAAAATAATTCTTTACATTAGTATTCATATTATATTTGAACGTTATAATTCTAATATAAATTTTATTTAAAAATTTATAATCAATATAATAATAATAATAATAATAATAAAATTTAAAATGCATTTATTGAGTTTTGGGTATTGAACCTTAGAATCTACTATATCTTAATTACAAGGGTTATTTTTTATTCGGAAGCTATCTTACCTTATTGGTGAGAAAATAGGAACTTACCTTATTCATTCTAAGATACATTTGACCCACCCTATCGGAGTTGCACCCCTACTAGATACTAAGTCAAAGAGTATGACCTATAAAAATTTTAATAATAAGATTATTGCCTAACCATACGTTTTAAACACAATAAATCATCTGGGCTCATAAATTAATCCATTAAATCATTGAACTAAGAACTTTATTTAATTTTTCATTGGCCGAGTTAGTGGGCTGAAACAAAGGATTGCTTTTTATATTTTAAAAAATGTATTTTAAAATTCGAACCATTCATAATATTCTTCTATATACGTATGTTATGATGCGCAAATTTGCTTTGATTGGAACTTATATATGAGCAGAGCGGAATTAATGAAACAGTTAAATATTTATTTCATATGCACTACACTTTTAAAATTTTGAGTTTTGACATCATAAAAATATAATATAAAAAATATTGTACTTTAAAAGTATTTTAAATGCGAAAAGCAACCATTTGAACAACCTCATCTGTCTAACCAAGCCATGAAGCTGCCTGCTATATTGAATCATTGCCCTTTAAAATAATTGATAGTTGGAACTGGGATTGCGTTAATTTAGGATTAATCAAGGTATTAATCAATAAGCTACAACGGATGAAAGGACACGAAGAGCTCATGCATTTCTAATTATTATCAGACAAATTTTACAACAGAAATTGCTAAAATCAGGGTTCCGATCCTATGGAACCAGTTCTAGGAATTTGAATTTATACAACGCCTTAATTTTGGGACCACTTTAATCACTATGAAATTCATTCCGCACGTTATATTTAAAATTATTTTTTAATTAGGTAATCAAATTTTATCCTAATAAAAGAGTTAGGTTGAGTCCATCCAATAAAAGTGCTAAACTAACGAACTAATTTTTATTTATTTATATACCAATTTGAAAACTGTTAATTCAACATCTAAACCATTTAAAAATACTTTAATGGATAATCTTGTAGGTTACTATTATAACATTCAAATACATTTATACATGCTCTTCAAAATGCGTACTTGATCATACATATATTTAAATAGGTGTCCAAAACATAGATTAAAAATTTTATACCATGATAAATTAAATGTTCTGAAATAATGTGATTGGTTGGATTTCCAATTCATCTTCGATGTCAGTTCCAAATGGAGAGGTTATATGAATTCGAATTCGTGAACTAGTTTAGATGGGAATGGGACCCTCAAAAATCAAATATCATATGATCTGTAACTAAACAGTATTCTGCGTGGCAAGCTTTCCTTGCATTGCCTGGAAATATGGTAATTCATATTTCAGTAATACATTAAACCAGACCGGTTTAATTATTCATTCCCAATCAGTGTCAAAATTAAGAAGCAAATATAAAAATTTTAATGAATATCGTTCTTCTCATGATCACCTTCATCATCTCCTCCCCACTTTTTTATTCTGTCTCCAGCCACAGAAGCCTGATAGCAAAATCATATTTCAAAATGTGTCAATTGATCTTTTTTTTTTTTTATTGAAAAAAAATGTCATAATCACCAATATATACAAAAAATCTTTTGGGTTTTGTTTTGAAAATCGATGCAACTTGAGGTCGAAAGGTGGCAAGGTCCAAGTGAAAACTTTAGGAAAATGTGCCTGTAGGCTAGAATTCTCAATGTGGTCTTGTTAGCCCGGCCTAATAAGTGTTTTTTTTTTTCGTTTTTCTTTAATGAGAATTTTGTTCCACATTTACCTAATTCATATGTCAATATTTACAATTTTTCAATATATAAATTTGATTTTTCAGAAAATAACACTTTTTTAGGGGGCGAAAATGACTACACCATTCCTAAAAATGTTGTGTTTTATAAATCAAAAATATATTTGCATTGTAAAAGTTGGTATTTAATTAAATACGCTTTTTCTGAAAAGAATAAATTAAATATACTTGGTACAACGTTTTTGTGAATTTTTTTAATTTTTTTTTAATTTTTTTTTGAGGAATACACGTAGCCCGGCTTAACAAATGAACGGTTAGCCCGGGCAACAAAATCACTGCCTTTTGCGAATATATGTGGGGCAGATCTGTTAAGCCCATGCATGTATAGTGGCAAAGATGGGCTGGGGCTGGGCATTATGACAACACTATCTCGGACATATTTCGAAGGGTTTACTAATTAACAATTTTAATATTATATTGCAATCAATTTAATATTGAACTTAATTAACTTCAATTTTTCGAAATCCTAAAACTCATATCAGCACTGATTATTACATTGCAGAACCTCCATACGCCATAACCATATATAAATTAATTATAAACGTATGAAAAATAAATTGTTTTGAGTTTATATATACTCGAGGCTTGATCAGTCGGTCCAAAAAACGTATTTTTTATTTTTTATTTTTTTTTTATAAAACCGTTACCATCGATACAAAACTGTTAATATTTATAAACTAAGTTTTACTATTTTTGAAGATATTCTATATTTATTTTAGTTTTTTGAATATAATGGTATTTTAGTTTTTTAAATATAATGGTATTTTAGTTTAAAAATTCAAAATAAGTGTATATACGTTGTACACCTTAAAAAATAGTAAAACTTGATTTATAAATTAAATATGTTTAGAACAATTCTATAAAAAATTTTAAAAAACAAAAAAAGTATTTTTCGACAAAACTGGTCTGAAATGGCGCTATATTTCAATATTTTATATTTGATATATGTCTAATTAATCAATTGTTTTAGTTTTACCTCTTTTTCCCAATTTGTTCTGTATATCAGCAAGAATAGAATGAGTGTTTGAAGAACAGTCCCTGACAGCATGCCATACCAGATCCCCTGAAATTAAAAGTCCCAAAATTTACAAATCAGATTCATTATACAACTTCGAAGAGAATAATGTTGCTAACGCAATGCAAGTAGCACCTGTAAATCCAAATTGTGTAATGCCCATGGTTCCATACGGTCTCCCGCATTTATGGAAGATCATAAAAAAATAATTTTTAAAATTTTTGATCTTTAATATATGCATCCGCCCCACCATGTTGGATCTCTACTCAATAAAGGGTGTGTTTGGGAAGTTGTAAAACTTTTGATGAAAAGTTTTTTATGTAAAACTTGTCAAATTAGTAGAAAAT
>JAXCLR010000081.1:22349468-22370016 GCA_035584095.1 Annona squamosa
TTTAATTTATAAAAGCTTTTAAGTATGTAAAATTACCAAAGTGAAATTTTAAATCATTGTATAGTCTATTTACATTTGAACGCATTAAAAATATTTTTTTTTTATGGATACGTTGAAAATCCAAAAGTGAAAACTGAAAATGACATTGCAATCTCAACAGCACTGCAGCAAATATCCTACGTAATGAGATTAATAGGTTAGGATATTTTGGTCCTTTCATTCGAGTAATTCACGATAGGCATTTGCGATTGGCAACAGCGGGTTTGGTTGTTGCGAAACAAACCGAAGGCTGACGGGCTCATCCTGTGTTTACTGACATTCTGCCTTGGTGCCTGGATTTCATCGAGCAATTTTGGCGTGTTAAGTCCCTCCATCAGGTATTCAACTGGGATACTCCGCTTGTGCCCAGATGGACAAAACCACCATATAGTACCTTCAAGATAAATGTTGATGCCCGGTGTGTGGCATGCCGGGAGTCTCAAGTATTGCCGCGGTTTCTAGAGACTCTCGCGGCCACTTCATTGCTGCGTGGGGCAGTAGATGGATGGGGGAGGGGGGGGGGGAGCCTCCCCTTTTGTTGGAAGCGAAAGCTTTTCTTTTTGGTATCAGGTGGGCCTTGCACCTCAACCTTCGTATGGTCCAAATCGAGTCTGACTCACTTCTCCTATGTTTTTACCTGACGAACGCCAACCACATTTTCTCTCCTGCGGGTCATTTAATCGACGAGATTAGATCGATTCTCTGTGCCAATACCCATATATCTGTCAGCCATGTTCTAAGGCAAGGAAACACTGTCGCTCACGCTTTCGCAGATCGGGCGTCTGTCTCTGTTTTAGATGATGTGTCATGGTGGGGAAACCCCCCACAGGATATTCTTGTAAAAATCTGTACTGAAAATTTTTTGGCGATGAATTCTGCGGATTACTCTGTCCTGAACCCCTTCCAAATTGGGGGGAGGCGGGGGTCGGGGTAGAGTCATTCCTTCTCATAAAAAAAAAAAAAATGTAAGCTTCTCTCGGATCGCAAGTTTTCACGATTGCCATTATCAAACGTGATTTTAAAATTTTTTCTGTACACTAATTCAACTCGTCAAAATATTTCATTTCAGTCTATGTCGGCTTTGGCGCACTATTACAGGACTGAATGGTAATTTCTTCGGAGAACCAAGGGTTGGCTGAATGTGCTAGAATCGAAGGCAGTAGCTCTTTTAAAAGTAATGAGATGGAGCGTAGAGATGAGAATCAGAAAGGTATTTTTTGAAACCAATTCTTTGGTGCTGTTTAGCCTCCTCAATGGTTAGGAGTGAAGAATCTGGTAGAGGAGATCGTTCAGCTGAAATCAATTTTTGAGCAAGTTTTCTTCTGCCATGTGCTTCAAGAAGAAAATCAGGTTGCTAACGCTTTAGTTAAAGTAGCCTTTTTATTGGGGAGACCCACCAATTTGTATATTCCATTTTTTGTCAAAAAAATTTTTACATGTGTAGGTCGGGTTGTTTTCTCCCCAGCACTCCGGTGTAAAGATGTGTGGAGTGGGATGGCTGTGGAAAATCCATGGACTTACTACTAAAAAAAAAAAAACAAAAAAAAATAATAATAATAAAGCGTGATTTCACCTGGTCAAAATAACATCTGGGCGAAAAACACACCATTAATAGAGCCTATGGCTATGCTTGGCTGAGTTTTTTCGGTAGAAAAGCTTAACGCTGATGACGTTACAAAGAAGCTAAGATTTAGCATTTACGCACAAAAAAATCGTCGAAACTTGATTTTTTCAGAAAAAAAAAAAATTCAATCCAAACACTCATACACGTAGCTCGATATAAGAAAGTGCAAACCTTTGTGCTCAACACACGACGAAATAGGACCTAAATCAGTTTAGGGGAATCGATTCATTAGAACAATACATATCATCGAATGAACGGATGATTCCATGGAGAGGTGAAAATCTGATTGTTGACCCAACCCTTGCTTTACTGTTCAAACATCTTGTTCTATCTTATTTTTTATGTTGAGCTAAGAGGTTACACCTTCACATTTCTTTAATCGGCTTATTGATAAATTTCCGGTTGGAAATGTGAATCAATTATAAGAGTTTTACAAATTTGTACACTTGTCAATACATGAAGTCACATATATGACACCAAACGAACGCTCGTCTGGTCACTGGCTGCGGAAAGGGATTCTCGTTTCCAGTCGGTGAGTGTTTGAATCTCTATGAAGATTTCGAACCATATTTGAGATGAGGGTATTTGGTTCGGTGAGTGTTCGAATCTCTATGAAGACTTCGAACCATATTTGAGGTGGGGGTATTTGGTTCCCCTTTATACTTAAATGGGAGCTAGTGGTCTCCTTACTTAATATGTGGAAGCTTGTTGTCGTCTTCAGTTATAAGCTTGTTAGAATTTTCTCAGGGTTTGAATGTAATATCAATTGAGATATGATGTAAAATATTCTCCAATAAAAAAAAAGTCACATATATGATAAATTTAAAAATTGAATAATTCAACGTTTTACATTTTAGTGATACACTTATCAAATGAAAAGCAATATTTTTTGTAATAATATAAAGATATATTTGTATTAAATTATAGGTTAAATCTTTCAAGATATTATGAATGAGTGAAAGTAAAACACCATTAACTACCGTTAAAATTATTAAACATGGTTAGTAAATTTTATTGAAACAAGTTAACAAAGTATATCTTATTAAAAACTTTATTTGCAATTTGACCAATACTCTAGATTAAAAGATTTGGTCAATTTTGAAATTTTTGGTATTTTAAATATTTATCTAATCTAAGATATTATTTATATCAAATTTACATTTAATTTATTACAAAGTAAAATTACAATATATTTAACCATGAATAATGTGAAAATTTTAAAAGAAAATACAAATAAGATTTAAAAATATATTTATATTTTAATAAATGGATATTTACGAGTGAGGTTATTTAGGTCGAGACATAGTTGACCCACCCCATCCAATTTTTAAATTCTAGCAAAAAATTTTAACTCATTCCTATACCGGCTTAAGAAAATAGTGAATTTATCTAAAGGTGTAAATTGAGTCAAGTTAACTAACTTGGGTTTTTTGAACCCTAATACTTTTTGTAAAATGGTAATTCAACCATGCATTCAACTTTATTTTTCTTTTGAGGAGTTTATTTTTTCTTCATAAAAAACTTTATTTTTCAAACTTCAACGTAATTTTTTTTTAATTGACCAAATCCTAAATTTAACTTCATAAATCTATTCGATTCAATTCGAGGTATAGATTTAGTTGATAAATATATAATATTTAAAATTTTTTATTTGATGAAATTAATTTTAAAATATAAAATTTATATTAAAGAATAAGAATTAATCATTTTACAGGAATGACTTTCATTTTTATGACTTATATAATAACATACTTGCTAAATATTCTTATTTCAAAACGATGATGTGTAGTTAATGCCTTGTATGATTTGATTCTATATATTAATCTTAAAACAATAGTGAATATGGTTGATCATGCATGACTATTTTTGATAATTTATTATATTTTATATGGACACATGAAATTTGGTTGGGCTAAATTGGCAATCATCTGAACCAAATAAGTTTACTTTTAAAATTAGGTTAATTCAAATTGAGTTATTTAGCCAATGTATTTCAAAATGTCCAAACTAAATCTATTATAAATCGGTTAGGTTAACTGAGTTCAGGTTGAGATTGATCATATTTATACCCTAAGCTCATGTAATCTAAGTCTCATTGAACCCCGTGCATCCACAATATGATATCACTAGGCTATGCCCTACTTCACACTGTTTGAGATTGATCATATTTATACCCTAAGCTCATGTAATCTAAGTCTCATTGAACCCCATGCATCCACAATATGATATCACTAGGCTATGCCCTACTTCACACTGTTCTTTTAAAATTAATTTTTTACTTAATTGATTTTATGTATTTTGTCCGCAGGAAATTCTCATTATATCTACAATATTTGACTATTATTACTTTCATACCCATAATATTTTAGAAATTTCCTCAACACCTGTAACATTTTAACTCTAATTTCTTAAATTCTCATGTCATCAATCTCAACCCAAATGTATATTAAGTGCATGTACAAATGTCAATTTGCCCCCCGCACCAGTTGCAAACAAAAATTCCAAACAGAATCCCTACATATTGTTTGTAGAATAGATCCGGTGTATTTTTTATTCAAATTATAATGAAAACACAACAACAATTTATTTCTCTTTGTTTACTTAATGGTGTGGGGTAACATCGATATTTCTGCATACAATTGATATCTGTGTGGGAGATCGACGGCATCAGCATCCAGGGAGTTACTAGGAATTACTGATGAAATGCTGTCCATGTTTTAAGGAAAATTCTGGAATTTGTGGATACGAAAGAAATAATAATCAAATCTGTAGAGATGAGAAAAAAAAATTTTCTTTTATCTACGATAGTATTATCCATCCAACCAAATCATTCTTTTGTATGCCTTTTAAAATTCTACTTCTTCATTTTTCATCCCCATATGGTAATTTTATTTTCTAGTATTTCTATCTAATTATTTTATTATTCATGCTAAAGACGTAATTTCGAAAGTGAAAAAAATGCTCTAAAAATTTATTTGCTTAAGTCTATAAACAATAATAATTATTTATCATATTTCCTTATCACATTTTTATACGGTGAGGATCGTTGGGATGAACGAAAACGCCCACGACATCCACGCACGTGCGGATTTTTCTGGCGGGGGAACCAAAGGAGCGGCCACGTCCAAGAAGTTGAACTTTGCCCGGCAGGACCGCACAAGCTGCGCGCATGAGCTCGTGTTGGCGCCGGCGTACTCTCGTCTCGTTTCTTCGCCTCCTGCGCAAGGCCCCAAAGGCTTCGTGACTTCTCTCGGCTTCCGCATCTCTGCCTAGTTCTGCAAAGAAGTCAATGGAATCGCCGTTCAAGCCAGATATCCTGAGGGGGAAGGTGGCGCTAATCACCGGCGGCGGCAGCGGAATCTGCTATGAGATCGCCCTCCAGTTCGGCCTGCACGGCGCTGCCGTTGCGATTATGGGCCGTCGGAGGAAGGTCCTCGATGGTGCCGTCCTCGCCCTCCAATCTCATGGAATTCAGGTTCGTTTCCCCCCTTTGGTTTCCTACTTTCCCACGAGAGCTATTTGTTTATTTGTTTGTTTGTTTTTTTCTTCTTTTTTTTCTCGTGGGTGGGTGGGTGTGGTTTCTTCCACTGACTTTGGAGACCTAGTTTATTGTCTGCTGGACTACGTGTAATCGTACTCCTCGGGCGACTGGTTCGCGAGACTGGCGCTTGCGGTAGAATTTTTGGCATGCCGAAATGGCTAGCTCTTTGAGGCTGTTCGTTTTAGAGATTAAAATTTTTTTGGAGACCTAGTTTATTGTCTGCTAGACTACGAGTAGGCGTACTCCTCCGGTGACTGGTTCGTGGGACTGGCGCTAGCGGTAGAATTTTTGGCATGCCGAAATGGCTAGCTCTTTGAGGCTGTTCGTTTTAGAGATTAAAATTTTTTTGTTTTTATTTTTGATTTTTTGTTTTTTGAATTTCAGTTTTGGTTTCGCCCTTAAAACAGAGGTTTATTATATGCATAGTCGTGGATGTCAATCTTCTGTTTCGCATGAGTTGTGATAATAAAAGAAAGATTTGAGTTTGATGCTCCGTAGATAGCTGCTCATGATATGCAGATTGCACTTGTGACGTGAAACTCGCTAAAATTATTATTCTTTTTTTTTTTAAAAAAAAAAAGACCCAATTTTGAACATTTTGGTGCGCGATTGGTCTGTTGAGTACAGTAAGATAAGAAGGGTTGGCTTGGCGATCCCAATCCCCATGCGAAATCCTGGGGTGCTGCCAATTCTTCATTCTCATGGGGACTTGTTGATGTACTCAGAAGAACAACCGGTTTCAATCACAGCGAGAGCCTTGGAATCGAAATATATTTCAATTCGAAACGACTGGTTGCAAGTCATTTAGGAACTCTCTTTTCTCTGAAGGTCTTGTAGATTTGATGCTACAATAATGACAATAAAATAGAAGGTAATTTGCATTTGGGGCGTAAAATTTGATGCAGGCTGTTGGGTTCGATGGAGATGTTCGCAAGCAGGAAGATGCAGCCAGAGTTGTGGAATCAACAGCGAATCATTTTGGCAGACTCGACGTTCTTGTGAATGGTGCTGCTGGCAACTTTCTTGTATCATCAGAAGATTTATCCCCTAATGGATTTAAAACAGGTGACGTACCTTGGCATGCCTGCTGATGTCATTTGTTGTTGCCTTGTTGGTATGATATTTATTCAAAATCATTTGTGTGAAGAAAAGAGAAACTATATCTAGGGGTGCAACTTGGGCGTGGTTGAGCCCGAAACTGATTTCTAACAGTATTAAAATTTTCTTTTTTACAATCCGAACCCAAGAAACCTGATTTATAAATATAATAAGGGTCAGAGTTTAAGTGAACACAAACTCGAAGAACCCGAACCCGATTCTCCATTAGTTATTTATTATAAAATATATCATATATATATAATATTTAAACAATATTTCTTTATGTTTTGTGTATTTTATGTTATTTATATTTATATTTGAATACATGTGTTGGCATATTGTAATTATATTATAAATAACATATGTTATTTTTATTTTTATTTATCTTTTATGGCTATAATATATCTTTACATTCATTAATTTTCTTCCTTTATCTTGTTTTTGAGGTTAAAATATTCTTTATATTGCTATATTTTTTAAAAGTTTATAATTTGACTATATATTATTATGTTTACTTATATGATTTGTTATTATTATATATTTATATAAAATTCTAAACTTATCACTCTTGACTAAAACGTAAATTCATCAACATACATTTCAACCTGAAATTCAACCTGAACCGGATTTTTAAAAATAAAGTTAGGGTTAAGGTTTTACATATAGGGTTAAGGTTAGGGTTAATGTTTTATAAACAGGCTTAGGGTTAGAGTTGAGGCGAACCTGAGTTTCATGAGCCCGAGTTGCACCCTTAAAGTCTATATCCAATACGAATTTTCTCAGCCTAATAAGTGGCTATGGCTCTTGCCTTGATTGTTGGTCAACCAAATCATGAATGTGGTGTATTGACCATGCACTTGCTGTTAGATGTGGACAGTGGTTATTAGCATTGTTCCAGCTGGAACTGGTATTGTTGGCAATATTATCAATAATATAAATAATAAATAGCGCTAAAAGTTGGCGATACGTGAAACAATTTCTTGTATTGCCTAATGTCTCACTAATGTTTCATAAACAAGTGATACAATCTTTTATTATCAGTGACAATAATTTGTATACTAATGCATGCAGCATGCTTCTATATAACTGGTTAATCTAATAATGATGATAACTATATTTGGAACAGATTCAAAAGTGGTAATGAAGCGGCACCATCGCTTTCACATTTTTCTTCAAGTGATCTTGTGCTATCATACATTTTATCTGTAATCTTGGTTAACTCATGCATTTTACTTTAATGTAATATTTACTATTAGCTGTGCACAATAACAGCACATTTTTTGAATCAACAGCTTTAACTGTACTTTCTCAAAAAAATATATAACATTTTAAAAATATTTATTTAATTTACGGGTTGCATCATCTTCTATCTTGCCAATGCATGACCTCTTCTTTTAAATTTCTTTCAAAGAGTTCACCTTCCCTGCCCTTTTTTATATCTTTTACTTCTAATCCAAACAGGGCCTGAAGCATCTATGATAGGGTTTTTCTTCTTTCTTCTAAGTTTTATGTGCTTTCGAAAGACACCATGAATGGATGCCTACGGTGATGCTGGTTATTGGAGATTCTGTAGGTGGAACCAACTGCTGATTTGCTACTGTAGTGTCTTTGAATGCATTTCTTCATATTCCAGAGCCTTTAACTTTTCAACCTAGAATGCAGAAGGTCCATACATATTGCATTGTGTTTTGAAACAAAAACCGAAATGATTTGTGGTATCATGCTGAGCATTTGAGTGCATTTTCATGTGTGAGATTATAGACAACAAACTATTATGCATCATCTTTTTTCTTTTTCTACTACGAGGATGTTTTCCCATGTGTTATTTTCTAACAAGCATGTGATCTTATGAGGATTTACTTTCTGGTTGTGTTATCTACCATCACAAGAGTTCACAATTTCCTAACAGAATTTGTAAGTTTTCATCTAGCCTGGGCCATAGTGCTAGTGAGGCTTTAAGTTACCTGCACATTCAATTATCCAATTATAAGATACCATGTTATTCTACCAAATCACAGATGATCCTAGTGTTCAGAGGAGGATTACTGGGGCTGTGATCTACATTTGGTAGGGCCCAGTCATATTCCGTGTCATGGTTGGTGGGAAATTTTATTTCCCTATTCCAATGCCTCCACAGAAGTTTGGTCTTCATATATAGAAAATGCTCGGTGACATTGCTAGTTTTCTTTGTGTTTGATGCAAGTGCGTCATGATTTTTTCATGATTTTTTCTAGTCTTAAATTGGAGTCAGCAACTCTGAATAATCTCTTCAATTAATCTTCAGTCATGGACATTGATTCTGTGGGCACATTCACCATGTGCCATGAAGCACTCAAGTATCTGAAGAAAGGTGGACAAGGCAAGGAGCTTTCTAGTGGAGGAGTTATTCTGAACATAAGTGCAACATTGCACTATACTGCCTCTTGGTATCAAATTCACGTATCTGCCGCTAAGGTTTGTCTACATCTGCATGTGCATCCTGCTGCTTGTTTCAACTGTTAGTGTTCTGTGATGCATTTGTACGTCTGTGGCCAATGATTGATCCAGGTTCATGATCCTTGTTTAGAAAGAATGAAGAATATCTGTTGAATTGGAACTGCCCTATGACAGTATGGAAGTATGAGTACCGAGACCTGGTTTCATCATATATGTGCACTGTCAAGGTCATTGATAGGGATGTTGTAGTTGTTGTAGCCTGAAATCTAAGTTCTAATCCAAAAACTAAATTTGTAAATGTGAGAATATGGCTTTGAAATTTGGTGGCTTCAGTAATAACATTTTCGCTCCAAGTTGGGAAGAATTTTGTCCAGGGATTTGTGAAAATAGCTCACAATCCGATGTAGATAGAGACCTAGCAATAGCCTTCTCGTTTACTTGACCAATGGCCTTCAATATCCTTCACTTAATTATTTAATCAAATAAAGCCTCAATCTGATGATCTAGTTGATCCAAATAACTAACATTTTTTTTTCCTGTTTTTTCTATTTAAGCATCAGGGATAGTCTAGACTTGTCCTAGTGAGACAACAGATGCGGAGGGAGCCTTTTTAGTGTTTGCAATGATCTTGATATTTCTTTATTTATTTTAATCAGACCAAGGTTTGTTGCCATCTAGTTGACCCATTTATGTGTTGGCCCTACTCTGTACATCCTTTGCATTTTCATCCTGTTGTCTTCTTACATGTACTATCTTTGACAGGCAGCTGTTGATAGCATTACAAGGTCCTTGGCATTGGAGTGGGGTACTGACTATGACATCAGAGTGAATGGGATTGCACCAGGTCCCATTGGGGACACTACTGGAATGAGTAAACTAGCACCACAAGAGGTGACAAATAAAGGTAGTGAGTTAATGCCTTTATATAAAATGGGAGAGAAATGGGATATTGCAATGGCTGCCTTGTACTTGGCATCAGATACAGGTTGGTTTTCTTCTGTTGCTGGTCTGGTCTGGTTTAATCTTATTGATTAATTTCTCTGTCTTCTAGAATTTTTCTCTTGTCTATAGTTTGACAGTGTTCAAATGTGGCATGATCTCGCTTTGGTATACCTGGCATGGGCAGATTGAACTTTCATTATGGATAGAAACACTAGTAACTGGGTTGACGTTGTCTGGATTTATGGATTCTGTAGTCTGTACAACCCAAGCTCATAACTGACCTTGGTATTGTGTTTCCTTCTACAATTAATTTTGGCACATCACTTGGTTCTTTTAAGGACTTACTGTCAAAAATAAGCCTTGCCCACTAACATGGTCGACCTGGAGCTCTGGTCTTCTCATGCTCAAGCATTCTGTGTAGAAAGCTTGGCAGGGCTGAAGTTGACCCCTGCATATGTGCCAGTAATGTGCAAGATGGATGGAGAACTATTCCAGTGGGCCACATCATATATGATCATTAAGCATGGAAGTAAAGTTGAATATCCTGCCGAGGGGGGCATGATATTTTGGATAATGCCACAAGTCCTAGTAAATGGTTTCAATGGTCAAACACTTATGTGGTTTCTAACTCTGCTATGGTAGGCATGCCTTTGTTTCCTTTTCTTTCAACTTTAACTTCGTAGACTTTTTTGGGTTCATCCTTGTGTTTAGTTTTTTCCTGCCTGGAGTTCCAAAATACTTGCCCGATTAGTTGGTAAATGAATAGATTCATCTTTTTCTGTCACCTTTCCATCAGACGGCTGGTCATCAAACTCTTGAGATCAACTGGCCACCTAATGCATGCCTTCATCTTGTAGTCTGACTGTGATTCCAACCATGGCAACGTGTGAGTGTGAGTGAGTCCTAAAATTTTTGCCTAGCTAGGACAAAAAGGAATACATTTTAAACTTCTGGTCAATAGAAATGATGAATTTTTAGTTTCACTTGAGCAGGGTTCAAAAAACTCCAGAAGAAAGTCTCTATTCAATGATTCAATGCAGTGGTTGGAATGGTAATAATTAGAACCCTGGTTCTGTGGAGAATGACAAAGCTTTTGTCTTGTAGTGAGTTACAGGACATTTTTAAAACTGGGTTGTGCATTTTTGGGTTCGGGGGTAGTTATTTCTATTGAAGGTGCACTGACAGCATGCCTATTTCTTTAGATTGGCTCCACTTTTTGTTAGGAGAAGTAGCATACCTGGCCAGAAATGCATTCGACTTACCCCTGCCCCTCTGAAGTTCATTTGCGTGGCATTTCCATGCTGTGTGCAACATAGACAGAGATAGCCGGGTATACAGTTAGCACATGTGGCTGTAGGCACTTGTGTTGTAGAGCAACTCTTGATTGTTTCCATAGCATCCATCCAGTGCCCCACCTTTACTCTTGTTTCATTATTTCTGATTGTGGCCTCATGATGTTTGTCTGTTCCTGCTCAGGGAAATATGTCAATGGAACAACATTGGTTGTTGATGGAGGGCTTTGGCTAAGCCGCCCTCGCTATATGCCTAAAGAAGAAATCAAAGCCCTCTCACGAGTTGTGGAGAAAAGGTCAAGAGCAGCTCCAGTTGGTCTCCCACGCAGCAAGCTATAGATTGATATGGAAGACTGCATGATGTTCTACTCTTATGCGATGATGTCTACTGACTGGGGAAGCCTTCAGTTGGCGGAAAGGAATTGCCGTATTTATGATTATTGAGGAAAGCAGTTTTTTGTTATCACTATTCTTGCAGAAAAAGAAAACTGTTCTGCAACCTACATGGCTATAAAAATTTCTCTTTTCCCTTCTATTTCAATTTTATAGAAGTTCATGCCTTCGCTTCCATTCTCTCAAAAGTTCATATCAATCTATTGAATTCAAATATTATCTGTTAGGTTAACGAAGTTTTGTGTTTGGGCGTAGTTCGACTAGTTTCCACGTCTAATAGTTATGATTTAGGAAAACAGAGTTTACTCTTTTAGTTAGCTTCATGCATCTCAAAGAATGACTATGCGTGGAATTTTCGTTCATCTAAACAGATGTCAGTGGTATAATTAAAAATTTTATTGGATGATAACGCTAATAGCTATTGATTTCAGCTTCTTAGAAACCATCCATTTTGGTCCATCTTGACAATTTGTAATGATAAGATTCACAGAAGTGACAGGTGGTTTCCACTTTTCACAATGTTCCAAGTTTGATCACTGGACCTGAAAAATGAAAAGCGAATGGACTCAATAGCTAGTGAAAATTTTTGTTGTTCGTAAAACTGTTCAGAACAAAAGAATGGGACAACCAGTACGGAACTCATCGATTCAGCAACAATTTCCTATCATCATTTCTAAGATGTTTGAGAGTCGGACAAAACCCACGTAACCAATATTTTCTTTTCCTTGTCTTTTGGGTCCAACTGTGATTTGATTTCAAACTCATGTATCAAGTGATCGCACTTGGGTCATCTGCCTCTGTTATAATGCAGTCATTAATTGGCTTCACTTTTCCTCAATTCTAGTGAGGAGATTGATCATCGATGGATCTGTTGAGGTTCGCTCATTGCAAACAATCCACGTGATGAACGATTCTGGCAGCAGTTGGACCAGTCTGTCAGCTCCTGCAAGAGCCATGACCACATGCACCCAGAACGGCAGGGCTAAGGTTGACCAGAAAACCTAACTCTCCTACCCGCCCCGATCACCCTCTCCCCTTTCTTGGCACCCACCCATGTCATTCTAGGGCCGTTTCACCTGTGTGGGCTCCATTTGTATATTTCCTCATGTGAAGTTCTGTAATTTTTAAACTTTGCTAGTTATCTTTTATTTTAAAAATGAACAAACCCAACAACAATTTTTTTTAATGTAACAATTAATTTGATAACACGTACCATGAATTTACCTACATATGATGTTATTTGGTTGCAAACAAGTGTATGTAGTAAACAAACTGATTGCATATTTGACTATATATAAGTCATTGCATATCAACAAGTGAGGTCATTTTTAAAAATTTGCTGTATGTAATACTTTTGTATATCAGACTTTAAAAAGCAGTCATTGTTAGGCATGGGTGTCCCTGATAAACTAATGTCACATGCCGAGCAACATATATAACTAATGATCACTATAATATTTTTTAGAAAGTAGCCAGATTATTTTGTATGCATGTTTCATTTAATTAATGTCACTATAACAAGTGTTGTTGAATCTAACTATTTTTTAGTTGTGTGTAATATAGATTTGACTGCAAAATAAACCATAGGTGGCATTTGGTTAAAACCTGTCATTTTCTATTAGTATTTGATGTAGTTATATGAATCTGGTTATAAAAAATAATAAAACTTAGACTCTTAAGTAGGAGTGCAGCTTGGGACGATTCGATTCGGTTCGAGTAGTAGTCTGCCCTAACCATACCCTATTTTTAAAAGCATACCTTACCCTACTTGCTTACAAGGTTGGTTCTTATATACCTTACCATACTCATTACCCATAAAGTTAGTTCCATTTCTGATTCCAAATCAGTTATGTGAGGACATGTGAAAAAATATTTTTTGTGTTATTTTAAATAATATAAAGTAATACTCATTTACATTTTAAAATTTATAGTTTATAAATAATCTTATTTTGTTGTTGTTTACATTTTTCACGTTCTTTGTAGCTTCATTGTCCATATCGATAATGACATTAACATCATTATTGCATTTATGTTATGATCATTTATCATTACAAATACAAACTCTGTACAAAAATCAAACAAATAATAATTTATTTGTAAATAGAGGATAAAAACTATTATGTATTTATTCATATATACATATTTATAGTTATTACTATTATGATACCCATGCGAGTACTCATCCGGGTTGAATCCCAGTACCCAACATTTATACCTTGTCTTTACCCTATTTAAAGTGTTGAATAATAATTTTTACCATACTCGGACCCATGGGTAAATTTTTTTACCCTACCATACTTAATTTAAGATCGGGTTAGTAGGCATCCATGGGTGCCCTAACTAAGATGCACCCTTAACCCTAAATAAAATAGCTTCTAGCTATATTTGATATTAAACGCAGCCAAAATTACTTTTGGCTGCAAAACGGTGGCCACCTGTAAGAAACTTTGTAGCGCGTGGGTGACTTGGTCTTACAATTTGGATTGTCTGGCTATAGCTGCACAGTCATTGGCAGATATCTGCAATGAGAAGATTCTCAAAGTGGCAGATGGTTTCCATTCCCTACAGTATTCCAAGTATGATTACTGGCCTCCAAAATGCACGCAAAGCCAACGGAATTAATGGCTCAATATATCTCAACTAATTTTTTTGGTTTATAAAATAGTCTTCAGAACAAGAGAAAAAAATTAAAAAGCTAGAGCTGAGTTAAAAAGAGCTCGTTTCATCTGAATTCATTAATTCAGCCATCATTCAATTCCCTCTGATGGACACATTGGCCTCAGTTTTCATGAATTCTAGTGGGGTGATGGATGCATGCCCATCAGCCGTGATCATCGGTCTGATTAACATCCAGGTGGGCCACTCATTGGATAGAATAGAACCCACTTACGTGATGGACGGTTTTGCTCACTTGGGGACCACCCAGCATAGCACATGCATAGCCTGCAAGAGCCATGACCACGTGCACCCAAAATGGAAATCTGAGGTTGACAAAAAACCAACCTCCGGCACACCCCGACCCTCTTCCCTTTCTTGGCACCTCACCATTTCTTTCTCCCCCTTTTCCACAAGTAGTTACAAGTCTCTAATCATTCACTCTTACGAGTGTCATTTGTCTCGAGGCCTAAAATGGCCCCATCTTTTCTCTGTGTGGAGAAGATCGTCCTTCAGCCTCAATGAGATTTCTCACTGCCATATTTCCCCTTCTTTGATTTTAATTCCTTGGATATGGGATTTATGGAAGACCCATGTTGGGATTCGTACCACATCAGGAGAACTGTACATTGGTCACAGGCAGTATATATTCATCCACCTTGGCTATGGAATGCAGCTGGTATTCATCGAAATTAAATCTCATCCCCCCACGATTTCTTTATCAGATTATTCACTTCAGTTCAAATAAACGAAGGGCTGGCAAGATTGTGCCCGTACGTGTTTTGTATTTATTTATCAAAATGCTTTTAGAGAGGGCTGCAATTTCCATCCATATATTAAATGTGCCCTTGAATTTGGATTTGTGGAGGTTGATCATGGTCATGAACTTAAGGCAGGAATCTGAGCCAAGGTCATTAATAAGGTGGGATAAGTCGAGACACCCAAAATAAAAATAGTGTGATGGAAGGTGATGGGGAGGGGACCATCCATGTATTTATGTGGCCACAGCGCTCTTCTAGGAAATTACCCTTAACGGCCTGTGGTAGTAGGCCCAGGACCTTGGGCAATGGACATAGTAGCCCTTGTCTCTTTTTATTTTACATTGAAACCAACAGGACATGAAGTGTCCTATAAAAAAAAAAACAGGAAATAAAGTGTCTTATGGAGAGCTATGTTTTGTGGTTTGCATGTGTTCAATTAGGTGATTTAAGATGTGTAATATACAATAAATCCTATATGCTATCCTATGTATCCTAACTGAAATTAAAAGTCGGTGCATATTTTATACAACATTTTGCCAAACTTACCTTACCATGAATTAGTAGTCATAGATGTATATATCATTAGAAAATTTCAATTTTCTATCTATGCCATATGGCTTTTTTTGTTCTAACATTAGAATTTATGTTAATTTTAGAATTTGGATAATTCAGTTTGATTTTTAGAAAAATGGTCAATGATCATGACCATGCCAATGGACGGAGCCAATCATATGCAATCGGGTGCATTGAGGTTAAATACACCTAGGTGTACTTCACCCATTTTTTATTTTCTTGAAAATTTTTAATGAAATTATTAATATAAGTGTATTTAGCATATGTGTCAATTTTTACTAATTTTGGAGATTTTTAGATATTTTTTTAAAACTTTTAAAAATCAGTGACATTTTAATAATTTAAAATTACTAACATGCCACTAATTTTTAAAAATTAAAAAAAATATCTAAAAATCTTCAAAATGGTAAAAATTGATATGCATATTAAATATATTTAGATAAATAGTTGTGTAAAAAAATTCAAAAAAAAAAATATATGCACCCGGGTGTATACAACTGCACCCCACTAAATGGAAATGGAGACATGAAGTTCAATGAAGATGGAACATGTATAAATTTGAAAATACAATCAACACTCACCTTCAATTGGATGATTAAACAAGTGATCAGTTTATATTACCAAAAGACAATAATGCCATGATATTGGTGCAATTTTTTTTATCGTGTTATCCTCTTTAAACCAAGCAACTAACAAAGGACAACTTAAGAGAATGGATAAATGAGGCAAATGTCTTTACTTAGCTTAAAATTCTAAACCTCCAACCTTTACACATACTCAAACGGGTGACTATTGGCATGATCTTTGAGTACTTACATTACGGTTAGGTCATATTAGCTAAGAATATTACTAGTCAAATGATATTCTTGCTGAAGATATCAAGGAGTGACCATTTAATTTGTGACTAGATTAACACCAACAGAGGAAAAATTTTGGTTAGTACCCTCCCCATCAAATCCCTTCTGCCATATATGAATCCAACACTCCCTATGAAGTCATAGAAGCCTTCCCAAACTCAAAAGACCCTTTTGCAATTGCAGTCAGCAGCCACATTCACCATCTCTATTAAATCAATCTAGATCTTTAAAATCAACATCCCCAAACAACAACAACAACCATAAACACCACCACCTCGTTCTTTGACAATAAATGACTTAGATTCCTTGATTGAGGACCACCAGTGGCTCCTTTCTTCATCAACTGATGATCATCATGTAAACCCGTGGCAACTACCCTCTAAAATTCCATGACGAGCCATTTACTAGTAAACTGGAGTTCGCAGTTCGCCTTGTCATCAAAATGGTGATTCTGCAACGTCATTAAAAATTTGCAACACACCAACCAAATTCAGCAACTGCCACAAAAAAAATCTCATTCATGATTTCTGCTAATGAAATCAAAACCCATTTCTAGCCAAACCTATGTGGAGGTTGTCGGTTGAATGTGTTGAAAAATATCTGCCCCGCCATTTCTCTGCATCATCTTTACAGATTTGACGCTCAGATCTACTGAATCTAGACTTCATATTAATCGCAGCCATTGCCACCAAAATTCATCTTGTTCGCTACTGATGGACTATATCTTTTTCGTGAAAAACCATCTTATCACCATTTCGGCTAACTGCCAGAGAACTACCTCACCTTTTGGTGAAGAAGGATGTGGAGCGGGTAACCTGGTCATGAAATATGCACGGGAATTTTTGTCATTTGATACATGGACTATTGGAGTATTAATGGTCATGGTTACCCCTTAGCTCACCCGTCCAACCTGTTTATAAATGAGTTTGGGTTAAGATTTTTGAATAAATAGATTAAAATCGCCAACCCAAATCAACAATTTAATTAAATAAATGAATTAGATTTGAGATTTTATAACTAGTTGACTCATTTAGTACCCTGTTCAACCCATTTAACCCATTCAACTCATTTAACCAATTTAACTTGTTTAACTCATTAAAGTCTAATGTATATTTATGTATATGTAAATTCTTTGGTTATTTGCCTCCACTAAGGCGTACTCTTGCCACCTAATTTTTATTTTCCTACTATTGTACTAATTTCATTTTTCCGTTACTGACCTATTTTCATTTCTCCTGCATAGAAAACACAATTTATCTTTCCTTGAGAAATTACCGACTACCGGAGTTTGGAGCTTCAAGTTGTTTGTTATGCCACCCGTTAATAACTCATCAACTCATTTATTAAATGGGTTGTAAATAGGTTAGAGTTGAATTTTTTTAAATGAGTTAATAAGCGGACTAGAGTTAAAATATTTTAAATAAGTTATGATTAAAATTCGGCTCCAACTCATCTAACCTGATCTATTAACACCCGTAGTAGACTAACAACTTAGCTAATGAATAAATACTTATGGTATGGATATAATTGAAATTTTAAGTAAAAATATGTAAATATACGAGGAAGTTTTGGAAAATAATAGGTATAAGTAGAATTAACTAGGGGAAATGACAGAACTATAGGAAAGGAAAAGGTCCAACCAGGGTGAGAGAAGAGGTGGGTGGAGAAGAGAGGGTAACATTGGGAGAGGGAGGATTGGGGTAGAAGATAGATAAGGAAGAGATTAGCCCAACGATGGAGTTATGTAGGTGATTACAGATTCTAATTGGGGTTGGAGGGGGATTAGAAGGGAACACGCATAAAGAGAGGAAGGCAAGTGGGGGGAAAGGGGGGTGCAGCCACAATGGGAGAGGGGCTACAAATACTCTTTAACGCAGAGGAATTCTCTTTTATGAAACAACCAGCTCGGAAAAAGATGAAGGGGCAAGAAAGGAGACTTAAAGGAGAATCGGGCACGACGAGGTTGGTAACAAAGAAACACAAGGTCGGCAATTGATCTTACGAAGGAAGCAACTATACATCAAAATGATAAGAAGCATTCACAGTGGCACTTGTTATCCCATCTCCTCAAACATAGAAGAGATTAGACCAAACGAGAATGGATAGGACTCCAAACACCACCAAGGAGGACCAGGGAGAGGAAGGGGGGAAATGATAAAACCAAGTAAGCCATTGTTTGATGATAGCCAATTGGTGGGGTGGGATAGCTGAAAAAAGCTAAATACAATGCAGAGGACAGAGTAGATGTGGACAATTTGAAGGTGGAGGTTGAGGGGACCCCTCAATCCCACTAAGAGGCATGGGTATCATTGCTTAGAATTATCATAGCTTGGGAACCCATGTGCAATTCAAAAGCTACTTGACCTAGTCAAGAAGACAGAGAGTACATGTAAGGAGATGGACACCACAAGAAGGAAGATGAGTTTCAATTATATTTTCTTAGTCCTTTGTGAAGGTAGATGTGGTGGCTGTTAGAAACAATTATTGAAATTGAATGAAAAATACCCAAACCATGTATTTTGATGATTAAACAACACAATTTGAGTAAATCTTAGCTACTAATATGTTTTGTGCAATGTTTAAGGATATAAAAAATGAAATATGCAAAGTATGACAGATCAAGTCGATCTCCAAGTTGACTTAGATATTGAATTAGGCCAAGTCGATCCCCAAGTCGACTCCAGCAGCGACTTCAAGTGTTGATTCTTTGGACAATGTTGAAATTAGAGACTAAGAGCTACTGAAGTCACAGATAAAGTCGACTCCAGTATCGATTTTACATGACATTTTTCTTCCAGCGTTGAAATTAGAAAGCACAGCTGCCGAAGTCGCACATAAAGTCGACTCTACTTGTGACTTAGGTGAAATCACAAGCAAAGTCGACTCCAGCATCAACTTCAGATGGGCAGTGCAGATTTTCAGAATTTCAAGTCGAAGGCCAAGCCGACTTCAAGATAGACTTGAATTAAATAGAAGATGAAGACAACTTAAATTTTTTTTAATATATATATAATCCAAGTTTAAGGCAAGTAAGACACATGGATTCAACCATTTTAAATCAAAATTGGATTTGTTCATACAAGATTCAAGTTCTCTAGACTTAAAGATGAAGAAATTTTGTACAAATAAGTTTCAAGTATTGAAAGACAAAAGAAGAAGAAGAAGAAATTAAGCAAGCAAGAGATACTTCAATAAAGATCAAACTGACTTGGCAAAAGAAAGAAGTCAAGTCACACCCGAAGTTGATTCCAAGATCAACTTGAAGCCAAGTCCCAGACCAAGTCGACCCAGAGGACAGACTTGGAAACTAAAGAACAGCTGAAGTCGCACCTGAAGTCGACTCCAGCATGTAACTTAGGTGAAGTCGCACACGAAGTCGACTCCACCTACGACTTGGAGGAATAACGTTCGAATTTTTGAACGTTGAAACATTTATTACGCGCCAACCGACTCTATAATGTTCAAAATTCTCTCTCCTCTATATATAGACACTCAAGCAAACGTGGAAACATACAAGGCTGAAAAAGAGGAAAGAAGTGCTACTAAGAGTTTCAATCTACTTTTCTCTACAAATTGAGTGATTTATACAATTTCAAAGGAAGAGCAAGTTCAAAGTTGCGGTTTGCTTCAACACGGAACGATTCACTACATCAACAAATCCTTCCTCGAGCTGAACTTTGCTACACAAATCAGTAAAGTGTAGATTTCATTTATTTTTATCTAATTATTTTGTTTTAAGTGCTTGATTTGTTCTTTGGTGTTTCAAACCAAGCTATAGCAAAGTAGCGGTGTAATTGAAGTAGAACTCGTCACCTACTTGTGCTATTTATTAAAAATGCCTCCTTGAGCTAGAATCTAGAAGAGAATGGTGACTCGAGTTGTATTCGCGGAATACATAGTGGAACCCAAGTCACAAAGGAGTGTGAGCTTGGAAGAGTGGAGTAGGGAATGTTGCCCAAACCACTATAAATATTGTCTACTATTTTTCATTTTCGCTTTTATTATCTTATTATTTTCTATTTGATTCATTAAAAGGGGATTAAACTAAACCAGGATAGAATCTGTAATTAAAAAATTAAAATTCTTAATTACCCAATTCACCCCTCTCCTATTGGGTAATTGCTATCAACTCGGGACCAACAGTGGCTTGGCGCTTCTATGGAAGGATGTTTAGCTTGTGGAGGTAAAAAGCTTTTCCAAAAACCACATTAACTTAGTAGTTACCACTCCAGAGGTAGGTCAGGGTTGACACCTTACAAGCTTGTGGAACCCCGACCGTATACGCGTCATTTCGACCATATACGCGTCATTTCGACATTTGTAATTTTGAAGATTAT
>JAXCLR010000081.1:22370116-22382994 GCA_035584095.1 Annona squamosa
ATCCTGAGTCACGTTTACCAATCAAAACGATCCCGGAGTAAGGCTTCTAGGCACCTCGGTTCGGGGCGCCACAGAAGCTTCTATGGGAACCCCTAGGTGAGGAGGAGAGATGAATCTTGGGAGACTATTAAAAGGCTTTATACCATGTCTTTGGCCCCATAGGTTATTATGGTTGACTTTAATGAAGTCTTGGGCTTATATGAGGGAAGTAGTAGTAGAATGAGATTTGATGGTCAGATGGAACTTTTCAGGGAAGTGATGAATCAGTGTAATCTACCGGATTTGGACTTTGTGGGGTGTCCAATGACTTGAGCAATAATAGATTCGAAATGGAATAAGTGGAAGCTAGACTTGATAGAGGAATGGTTAACCCTAGATGGCTAGCACTCTTTCCATTTGCGAAAATCTTTCACTTAAATGCAACTTACTCTGATCACGGTCCAATATTGCTTCTTGTGGATACTAAACATGGAAACAAAAGAAGGGGTAAACAATTCCGCTATGAATTGGTGTGGGCAAGGAACAAGGTAGCAAGACAAGTTATTTAGAAGGCATGGGCAGATGAACAATGTGCCTTGATTTTTGAAGCTATGAAACACAGGATCCATAGGTGTGAAGCAAAATTGTCGAAGTGGAATAAGGAAACAAATGGCAATATAAAGAAGAAAATAATGAAGAAATAAAAGAAATTGTAGGAACTAGAACTTATGTAGGGGTGCAACTTGGGATAGGTTGACCTCAAAACTGGCCCCTCAAACTCAATTTTCAACGATGTTAAAACTTACTCTTTTGCAACCCAAACCTGGAGAACCCAAATTGTAAATATGATGGGGTTAAGGTTTAATTGAACTTGAACCTGAAGAACCTGAGCCCGATTTCTATTTTATATTTATTATAAAATATATTTTATATAATATCTAAATAATATTTCATTATAATTTATGTATTTTGTGTTATTTATATTTATATTTAAATACATATTTGACATAAAGTAATTATATTATAAATAAAGTATATTATTTTTATTTTTATTTATCTTTTATTTATATAATCTTCTTCATTTATCTTGTTTTTTATGTTAAATTTTTTCGGAGATATTCTTTATAGATGAATGATCCTATTAACCCAAGCTAAGTAAATGTTTCGCTTAGCTCACTTCAAAAAATATATTTACAATAAATTTTTTATTTTTTCTTCATACACTTGTTTATCTATTTGTATTTAATATATAAATCAAGTTTTATAATTTTTGGATATGTGTGTATATTTTTTTAGACTTTTAAAGATAAGGGTATTTTAAATATATATATATACATAGATGTTTAAAAATCTCAAAAAATATATAAATATATTCAAAAATGATAAAACTTAGTTTATATGTTAAATATACTTTCATAAATAAGTGTATGAAGAGAAAAATAAAAAAATTATTGTAAATGAGTTTTTTGAAATGAGCTAAGCGAGACATTTGCTTAGCCAATATTCATATAAAATTTTAAAGTTATCACTCTTAAATAAAATATAAATTTATTAACCTAAATTCTAACTCGAAACCCAACTCGAACCTGATTTTTAAAAATAGGGTTAAGATTTAGGTTTTAAAAATACGATTAAGGTTAGGGTTAAGTTTGATGTTTTATAAATGGGGTTAAGATTAATGTTGACATAAATCCAAGTTTCATGAGCCCGAGTTGCACCCTTAAGCTCATGGACCTAGACCCAGATCTCTTAAAGTCAATAAAGGAAGTGAAGGTTGCAATCAATACCCTCATGAATGATGAGGAAATGATTTGAAAATAGCAATCAAAGGTACACTGGCATAACCTAGGAGACAGAAATACGGGGTTCTTTCACCAAATGGCTTCTAACCAAAGATGCAGGAACATTATAGAGGGTTGATGATTGATCAAGGAGCAAACTAACTTTGAACAACTAGTTCTAGGACACTTCAAGAACCTCTTCAAGAGTGTAAACCTTAGTGATCTGGAACGAATCACTAAGAAACCATAGAAACAAATTATTGATGTGAAAAAGGAATTCCTGGAGAGACTTGTTTCACTTATGGAGGTTGAGGAGGCTGTAAAGGATATGAATCTGAACAAGGTGCCTGGGTTGGACAATATGTTAGTAGGTTTTTTCCAAAATCATTGGGAGAAAGTGGGCATGGACATCTTTAGAATGTGTAAAGCCTTCTTGGAGTTTAGTGACAATCATTTGAGAGAATTCCGTATGCGATGACAGGTCAACTCCACAGCCATTTTTCTAATTCCAAAGAAGAAGGGGGCAAACAAATTAAATGAGCATAGGCTGATCAATCTTTGTAATGTGGTATATAAGATTATTGTTAAGGTCCTCGCAAACCGCCTAAAGGGATGCCTCTAAAGCATAATATCCGAGCAACAAAACACTTTCATTCAAGGGAGAGTGATCGCTGACAATATGCTTATAGCCTATGAAGCAATCCAATATCTTAGGCATAATAAAAGGGGGGAAATGAAAGAGTTTGCGGTAAAACTAGATATGTTGAAGGCATATGACCAGGTGGAATGAAACTTTCTCTATGTCATAATGCAGAAAATGAACTTCAGTACTGTGGCGCCCCCAACCTGAGGCCTCCACAAGCCTTACTCCAAGACCGTTTTGATTGGTAAATGTGATCAGGATAGTTGCCGTGATCACGTGGCGGGTTCTTAATTTAATCTTGTCTAAAAAAAAATTCTTTCCTTTCATCATATAAGCATACACTTGTCATCATTTATAGTGAACTCATCAATATCATTATAAAATTCATCGTACAAGTAACTTTACTTTCATATTAGAGGCAGCATATGTATTCATAAATAAAAATTCATGTAGAATTTTATACATAATTACTTATCTATTTACATCATACATAATCAAACCTATTTCATTATAAGCAATACATTCATCCATTCATTCTTCAACATATAATACCTTTTAGCTTTGCTCCTTTTCTCGAGCCATAAACATGTCGAAGGTTGGGAAAACAAAACATGAGTGATAAACTCAGTAAGCAAGCATCATTTTTTCATTTAATTGCGTCCTTTGCCCATTTAGTATGAGACATTTATCAAGTGATTAACTACCAATAGGAAGAAATCTTTTATAAAAATCTTTTTTATAATACACTCATAAAACTTTGTGCATGTCCCCATTTCGAGAATTTTCAAATGTGATGTCTATGCATCTAAACCATTTTTCATGGGGACAATTGTTTATCCTAAAATATTTTTTATCTATCTTGAGGACATGTTTATGTCCAAAAATATTTTTCATATGGCACGAGGACAATTATATGTCCTAAAATATTTTTCTTATAATTTTTTTTCCTGTGAGCTTATTTACATGTCCCAAAACATCATTATTTAAATTTCTTTGTAACCTAATTCGGGGTTATTCAAAAGCAATGCATGTGTATAGGAATCTTTTATCTATGCGGACATTCTTATGTCCAAAAATATTTTTCCATAAAAACCTCTTTTAACCCACATATAAGATACCAAACCTTTTTAAACCAATATGGCGGACATATTCATGTCCTAAAATATTTTTTGTTATCGTCTGAAAACTAAACATAAATCCATTTAAAACCAACACAAATCCATTTAAAACCAAACAACGTCGGTGCCCATTTTGGGACTTTAAAACATGGGAAACATATGTATGTTCCAAAAATATATAGATTCGTGTCTTTGACCCTAAGGTTGGTGACACTTAACAAGTGATCATCCTTTTTTAGAAAATAAACTTTTCATAAGACAGCACGTGAGCCAGGCGTCTGCTCATGAGCTTACTCCCATTTCAGAGAGGGCGCCGCCGGCCTCCAACCTTTCCTAAGCAACTCAGCTACAGGTAAAGATGAGCTCTGATTTTTGACCATTTTGGTTCGTAACTGCCTCAAACATGTGCCTAGTACATCGTTTTGCATATACTCGTATACTAGCAATGATTTTCACAAAATTTAGCACAGTCATTTAACCATGCCCTTTTTTAAGCCTCAGCTTGATACGTATAAAGCCAACTTAGTCCACAGACTATGCCCTTCTCTAGTTGAGAACTGGGCATGATTGTTTTGAAAATAAAATATTTTAAACTACTTAGTCCGCAGACTATGCCCTTCTCGAATTGAGAATTGGGCGTGGTTGTTTTGAAAATAAAATATTTTTGTAAACTATTTCCAAATTCTAATGTTAAGATGACCACCCTTAAAGAGTTTAACAATATTTTAATAAATCTATTTTACCAAACATTTGAAATATTTGAGAAGACAATATTTTACAAAATTTTAATGATTTGCTAAACAACTTTTGAAATTCGCATTTTAAAAAAATTTTGAACTAATTCAAAACTCGCGGAGACAAATCTTTTCTTAATAATATTTTTATGAGCAAAACATATGCAACTCTCTTCCATCCACTGTAATGGCATTATCTGTCTTGTTCACGTCACTTCATTATAACTCTTATATATATCGAGGAGTTTGCATAATCTTTTGATAATTATTTACACAAAATCTACCAAATCATTTTGTAGGATTGGTCATCCTTAAATCTTTTTAAAACATCCGAGTAAAGCATCTTCAAAGTGTTATAACTCTAAAAGTTGAAAAGCACATTGATAGATTATTTCAAAACACCTGCATAAATCTCAAAAGATGTATATAAGTTCAATTTATGACATTTAATGGAAACCATTTCAAAACATCTATTTATTTCTAGAAACCATTTTGTAAAGAATTACATTTTTCAATAAAACTCCTTGTAAACTACACTTGTATGAACTTGCTTATATTAAGATCATCTAAAAACCCTTATATTAAGATCATCTTAAAACCCATATCATATTTTCAAGATCTAAGTTTGCTTACTCTATAAGCAATTCTCTATATTATTAATATAAACATGATTAAGTAATTTTAATACTTGAATATAAACATTTTGCTTGAAAATTCACTTACTTATCCTATAAGTAATTATAAAACCAACTTATTAAAGTAAATTTATAAATTTCATAAAATTCCTTTGAAACAATATTTTGGAAAGCTCGCTTGCTTACTTGTAAGCAAACTCTTTAAAATCATTAATATAAAACATTTTCAATCTTGGCAACACTTGTAATAAAATAATTATTCTAAGAAGTATTGCTTATTTCCTATGAAGCAATCTCCTTAAGGCGTTTTATTTAAGTTATCATTTTCAAAACATAGAAAGAAATCAATATTTTAGAAAGTTCTCTTGCTTACCTGTCTCGCGTTAACATTCTGAATCTGCCTTTTCTTTGCTCTTGCCTACATAACAGTAATATAACATTTCTGATATTCCTTTTGTTTGCATCCAACTTAATTTTTCAACCAATTTTCATTAACATATATCATTCATCTGACTTCTCAACTCATTAGACACATAGATAGCACATATTTGCACATTTCATCAGTTAATACATAACATATTTAATCTCATAAATAGGGTAACCATTCAATCACATAATAATGATCTAATAATTAACATTTAAAGGTTCATTAACCTTCGTTTACCATTTTCACTTATTTTTCAAAATTTACACATCGATGCTCCTTTGGAGTACATGTCATCACCTAAAACTTCATAAATTAATTCCAAATTTTGAAATTGATTATTATGCATACTAAACAGATATATAATCATGAATTCTATCATATTTTCATATATTTTTGCACAAAATCACATTACATAAGTCATTTACCACTTATGTATGTTTATCCTTTCACATATGCCCATTTGGCAACACATATAAGAGGTATTTCATAAAATTTTCCAAGTCAGCAACTTGGTCACTAATTCAGCATAGTTATTACCCTTAGTTATCACTTTATTTAGGGTATTTTATGTAATTTAAATCCACTAATTATAGAATTCCAAAACAGCCCTTATCTTTTTATTTTCGTTAAGATCCATCTTCTTATTTAGCCATTAATTCTATATATATACATAATAATATCAATTATCAATCACCTTTGCTATCCTTAATCCTTTATTTCACTCTTTCATAACATATATATATATATCGATTTGGATCATTTTTACATAGGTTTCATTTTTATTTTTTTTTTCAAACTATCCACATATGTTGAAGTCAGGTGTACTGAAATCTCTAAATCTTGATTTATAATCAAATTAAGGTATTTAATTCTGAAATTTCTATCACGCATCAATAAATATACGAGTTAACTTTCATAAAAATTTCATCACGAAATATTAATATTATATATTTATTTTGACATTTTCACTCTGTTGAACAGTGTTGTAAGTTTAGGGTTAACCTTAATCACGTGAATTATAACCCATACTAATATTACCCAAAAATAAATTTTGATTTTTGTGGAGTTATCCTCATGATGTCTTATACATCACATAAAAATTTCATATAAAAAATTATTCTACAAAAATTATTAAAAATTATTTACTACAGCTGATTTTATCACCCGTTCTACCCTATTTAGGTTAATATTATTAGATTTTTAATTTGAAATTTGCTTAACATTTCAATCTGAAATTTTGATCTTTCCTTAATCATCATATAATGAGCTTGTAAATAAAGTTTTAAGGTGAAAATCCTTCGTTTACTACTTCATTCATATTTTGGTTTATAACATCATATAACCTCCATATTTGAAATATAAAATCAAAATTAACATATACTTACTTGATTAATTGATAATTCCTACTTTTTTCCTTTATTTTTCTTCTTTTTTTCTTCCTTCTTGGCTGGGCTAGGGCTGAACTTGCACTGCCTTGGGGGAAAAGAACTTGAGCACATAGAAAAAAATCACAAAACCTCATATCACATGACCGAGAATCCCTTCTTGTAGAGCTGAAATTTTCAGCTATGGGCCCCACTTTAGAGCTGGATTTTCTATACTATTTAATGCTTTCTTATCCTCCCTATTGTTCTGGTTAAATGACGGGCAAGTAAAATAATTTTTTCCATTTTTATTAATTGCAAAAATTTGCTCAAATCCTCACCATCCAAGTTGTCCACTTGGCATGTCCATAGGTACTGTCCATTTTGAGATTTTTTTTCTATTTTTTAATAATCTTATTTTAAGGGTAAATTAAACACCTAATTAGCATTGAGGTTAACCTTTAATTTGGCATAAAAAATTAGCAAAAATCATTACAGCAACATCAACCGTGCACGTCGTTTGCATACACAAGCTGTCCCTTTTTTTCATCATTAATGAGCAGCTATTGCTCACAAATTTTCAGGGGTTTTTTTCATATGAATAAATGCCCATTCATGTGTCCCTACATGTCAGCTAGGTGGGTGCATATTTTATTAAATAAAAAATTTAAAAAAAGAGCTACAGCAGCCCATGGACATCCATATGCATGCCACCTCTCCTATGCTCATTTTGAGCACTCTTAGCCCCTTTAATTGTGGACATCAATGCTTGGATAATGCATGGGATTTTTACATTTTATAATTATGCATAAAATACCCTGCATTGTACCTGCATTTGACACCTATTTGAGTCATTAAAAATTGCATTAATTAATGCATGATACTCTTGAGGTGCAAAAGTTAACCATATACATATTTTCTAATTCAGGTATTTTTTTCATCATAATATACTTGATCCAAGCCTTCCAAAATGTTAATCTCATGATTTTATTTGACTGTTTCAAATTTCATCTCAATCCGATTTTCCTAGCTCAAGTTATAACCGTTTGAAATTAACAGTTGAATTTGAACTATGTTCAATAAGTTATCACACCAATTTTATCAAGGATTTTCATAATTCAATAATCCCATAAGATCAAGCCCATCATTACCAACTTTCCTTTCAAATTTCACTTAAATCTACTTTACAGGCGTTAAGTTATGAATTTTCTAGTATTTTTCCACTTAACTTGATAATTATCCTTTAAATTCTCATAATTCATATCAAATAATTTAAAATCATTATCCATGATACATTGGTAAGTTCCAACCACCAACAAATTACTTTAATTCCTTTGTCTCATATTAGCTCATTATGATTACTCGAATCATCATTGCTAATGCTTAGCCTTAATTACCATAATTTAACAAAATCACAAAATCATTCATAATTCAATAAATTCACTTATAAATCACATGTAAATGTTCAATGCATATATTGAATCCTACTTAGGTTGGAGTTTCACAAGTACAACCTGGATTGAGTGGATTAAGGGTTGTATTAGCTCAGTGAGCTTCAATGTGAAGATCAATGACAAGCTCACTAGCTCGTTTAGCCTACACAGAGGCTTAAGACGAGGAGGTCCTTTATCTCCATATCTTTTCCTCATTTGTACCCAAGCATTATCATCTATTATAAGCAATGGAACAAACAATGCAAGGATCTGGGGAATCAAGATTTCTCCTAGAGAATCATGACTTACTTACCTGTTCTTTGTGGACAATGCTCTCCCATTTCCTAAGGCTTCTACAGTAGAGATTTATAACTTACTATAAATCCTCAAAGTGTATAAGGAATGCTCAAGTCAAGTTGTGAATATTGATAAGACAATAACTTTTTTCAGCACCAACATAAGCGAGGTGGAAAAATAAAAAATCTATAGTTGGCTAGGAACAAATGGGAATGAAATTGATTCGTATCTTAGACTACCAACGTGGCTAGGTAGATCAAAGAAGAGAGTGTTTGGTGGATTGAAAGAATGAATCTAGAGGAAGAGATTCAGATAGAATGCCTCCTTTCTGTAGTTAGGAAAGAGCTTTTGATAAAGTCAGTGGCATAAGCAATTTCAACGTATATATGAGTCTTTTCCTTATCCCAAGAAGTCTGTGTAAAGAGATCAATAGCTTACTCACTCGATTTTGGTAGGGAGAGAATGATGGTAAAAGAAAGATGAGCTGGGTGATGTGGCACAAGATGTGTCTCCAAGAAAAATGAAAGCATGGGCTTTAAGGACGATGCTTGCAAAACAATTTTGGAGGCTTGTCTCTAACATAGAATCACTTTGTACAAGATTTTAAGTGCTAAATATCTAGCTCGAACGAGTATTTGGGAATGTAATGAAAGACCATCCAATTCTTACACTTGGAAAAGCATCTTAAGGGCTAGACATATTCTAAATGAAGAGGGTTAGTGGAGATTGGCTAACGATGAGCAAATCAAGTTTTCTCAGGACAAATGGCTGGATTAAGGGTGTTAACGGATCAGGTTGGATGGGTTGAGGTCTAATCCTAATCCTAATTCATTTAAAATATCTCAACTCTGGTCTATTTATTAATCTATTTAAAAATCTCAACCCTAATCTATTTATAACTCATTTAATAAATTTATCGACAGGTTGTTAATGAGTTGTATAGAAGACGACCTGAATGTGTAAACTCTGATAGACTATAATCTCATAGGGAAAGGCAAGAGAGTGTTTTTGGTGTCATGAAAATAAAAATAAGGCAGTAATTGGAAAGTAGAATTAGAACAGTAGTAAAAAAAATGAAAATAAGTTTACAAGAGGAAAACTTAATGAGAAAAAAAATCAAAGGATTTATATATATAACTTTAATGGGATAAACAAATTAAATGGGTTATATGGGTTAAACAAGTTACTAAATAGTTGATGAGTTATAAAATCTCAACACTAATCTATTTGTTTAATTAAATAGATGAACGGATTGACAGATCATATATTATTTATTCAAAAATTTCAACCGAACTCATTTATAAACGGATTGGATAAGCGGGTTGACGGGTTGACATGACCATTAACACCCTTAGGCTGGATACAACACTCACTATGGATGGCCCGCTACCTAGTCAATTATCAAAGGGGAAAGTAAAAGTTGCGGAGTTCATCGGCAAGGAGGATAGAGTTTGAAAGAAGGACCTAACCCTTAGCACTGTTGGGGAGACAAGATGGGAGAAGATCAGAGGAAACAACATACTAAGGGAGGGCGTAGTAGATGGTTGGTTCTAGGGGCTTGAGGCTGATGGTGCCTTCCGTGTCTGATCAGCTCAATCTCTAACAATTCTTACAAGTCTAAGGCACAGAATGGTGAACAACCAAGAAAAAGTGTTAATGAAAGCTATTTGGAAAAGCAAGCTTTCGAACTAGATATAGATCAGAATGCAGTAATAACAAAATCCAACCTGAACAGCAAGGGTATGGGGGTGGACCCGAGGTGCTTTTTCTACAACAACAGAAAAGAGGACAACACACATCTATTTATTTTTTGTGACAAGATTGTTCAGGCCGGAAGGAGATTGGTTCCGGACAGACAAATCTGGGTCCCAAGGAAGGCGATTAAAAGTATACTTTGTAACCTAATGAAGCAATTCGGCGACATGAAAATGGAGCTATTTGTGGTAATGTGCTGGCTTGTGTGGCAAATGCACAAGTGAAGAGTTGAAGGTGTTCAACCAATTTTTGAACAGGTGTATGAATGGAGCTTGGACTTCTGGGAGAGAAGAAGAATGTCCAAAATGGAAGGTGATATTCAAAATAGGGGAGTTAGCCTAGTTTTGAGGTTGATTTAGCATCCCTTTGGAATGCAAAAGGCAAATATGGATGAAAGACAATTGATTAGGGGACAATTTTTTGTTGCACAATACTCATGGAAACGTCTATAGTAGCAAAAAATTATTTTCACTGTAAATATGTTTATTAGCAACAAAAATTTCATTGCAATTAAGTTAACATTTAAAATAAGAATGTTCACCACAAAAAGGTAAATTATTTGTGACAATAAATATCATTACTAAAAATTTAATGACTAACTACAGTTAAATAGTTCGATCCATGCACCCTTTCCTTTTTTATTTGTATTGTAAATATGACATCTAATATTATAAATCAAGTTCATTCACATTGAAGACAACAAGCTTCATCTATTTGTAGAAAAATAACAAGTTCTCATTTATTCTTTAAGGGAGACAAAAAGCTTTCAGCTATAAGTTTTGTTTTAATGCAACCAAATGCATTCAGCTAGAAATTTCATTTTTTAAATTTTTTGAAAGTTTCTTCTTTAATGAACTTTTAGGGTGTGTTTAGGAATGGATAAAACTTTTTGTGAAAAGTTTTGAAGAGTAAAAATTGTCAAATGATGTTATATAATAGCGGTAATGATGAAGAGTAAAGAGGATAAAATTAAAATAGATAAGTTAATTATATAAGTAATCATGTAGAAATGGTTGAAAAGTATGATGGTTTGTATAGAAAAATGTAAAAAAATAATTAAAAAATAGAAAAATTTTAGAGAATAAAAAGTTTTAGATTGAAAAGTTTTATGTGAAAATTTTTTGCTATTACCAAACACTCCATTAATCTATATATTTTTAATAAAACTCTTAATTTCTCCTTTATCTATTATTTAAAGGAGACAACAAGATTTCATATCTTCTTTGAGGAAAATAACAAACTCACACCTATATGTAAAGGAGACAAAGCATTTACTTTGCACGGAGTGCAATTCAAACCTCTGTGGAGGCTATGAAAGTCACTACCTCTTACCAACCAACCTAGGCTCCGTTGGTTGTTTACACCTCCCCTTAAAGAAGAGTTTTCTTGAAAAATCTACATTTTACATTGCTTGATTCTTGATGCACTTTCTACAACAATCATATACCACTGAATGTATGAAATCAAATTAAGACGCCGACATAAATTATTTTTAGAAATTTCCATTAAAGAAAATTGCATGCATATATATAAGGTTGCATATATATATATATATAAGGTTTGATTAAAACTGCAAGCGTGTCATCACTTTTGCAAATAGAGTTTGCTTGAAATTATGAGTGCACCTACATATTATAAAATCTTTTATAAAAAAGGAAGAAAATATCCCTACAAATAAATAAAATTATAAAATATACAAGAAAAATCTTGAAAATACTAAATAATTTATTTTTAAAATAATTTTTCACATTAAATATATTATTTTTATATTTTAAAAAATTTGATAGAAAGTTATATTTTAAAAAGCTATTTTTAAAGGTATTTTCTTACCTTTTATAATGTACTTATTTGCATGGGTATTTTTATCATTTTTAGGTTTTATAGGTATATATGTAATTTCAAGAAAACCTTCTAGGTATGAATGTTCAAAATTTGCAGCAGTTATGACATGCGTACAATTTGGAATAGACTTTGTAGTCATGGTGACTAAGGGTGTAGGCTCGATGATTCGCACCTCTTAACTTATGCTGACTAACTAGGAATCCAGAGAGCTTCTTCTCTTATTTATTCGGGAGAGTTTATATTCCTCATTTGTATTAGAAGCTTTGTCATTTTTGGATAAGTTGTAAATATCTAACAATAAAAAAAAACTTACAGTCACGGTCGTAAAAAAAACCCTTAATTAAATGATTTTCTTATTTGTAGATCAAGTAATGCAAACTATATAGCTTTTACATCCATATTTCTTAGCCATGAAATGAAATATATAAAATTGTTTATTACATGTCTGTAATTACATGCCACATAATTGGATAGACTAAAATAGCTATTAAAGATAAAATCTCTTAAAATTTTATTTTTATGGAATTATAAACATTTTATTCATATGCATTTATAACATACATTTAAAACCAATGATGAATAAGAATATAATTAAAGAACCATACTGTTCTTTTTCGGTGGTTTTCATATTTTTTTTGTTAACACATGACTAAATGTTTCCAACAACTACCAAATAGAAGAAGAAGTTATGCAAATTGGTTCACCTTAAATAAGGTGAGACAAATAACAATTAGTACACATGTAAATGCAGATCATCTTAGTTGGACATAAATCCTATTATTATTATTATTATTATTATTATTATTATTATTATTATTATTACTATTATTATTATTATTACTATTATTATTATTATTACTATTATTATTA
>JAXCLR010000081.1:22383094-22393527 GCA_035584095.1 Annona squamosa
ATTATCATTATTTTTATTTTTATTTTTATTTTTATTTTTATTTTTATTTTAAGAAAATATGCACTTTTTGTAGATATTATTTCAATCCCCAATTTAGAAGAACGGGTGCATGCAAATGAATGAACAAGTTGAATGGCCTCTTGAATGGAATGTGCATTGTACTAGAATTTTCTTTCCCAATATAGTTTTTTTTTAATTTTTAATACAACCTTTAATATATTTAATTCAACTTTTCCATTTTCAATACACAAAATTATATTTTTATTCTATTCCATCCCATTCAAGCTCTTCTATATCCTCCCAAACAGGCCGTAGTAATGAAAAGTAAAAACCGTATGGAATTGCAGTGGAGACAACCCTCATATATAGTAATGAAAAGTAAAAACCGTGTGGAATTGCAGTGTATGTTTGTTAGACAAAATCCTAATTGGGTGTTTAGTGCGTTAGTCTCCACCAATATTTTTGTCATTGTAGAAAATGCAAACCACGTACAACGTCTGAAAGATGGGAGCATGAAAATCCAAATACCAGCCTTCAGAAGCCAAGGCAAAACAGCGGGTTGTATTCTCGAGTGCTTTTAAGAAGAGGGAGAGTGAAAGGGCGTATCAAAATCGCTGAGCCCTATCTTTCCCACCCAAACATGGGAAAAAGACGATAAAATGACCAAAATACCCTCCTTGCTTAGCTTCCTTAAATAGGAAATGGATGTCCTTTTCAGGAATTGACGGTCTGTCGTTTCCGAACGCGTCTAGGGTTTGGGCCAACCTTTCCTTCCATGCACCCATTTGTGGAAACCCTTGGTTCCCTCTGCCCTGAAAAATTCCCCAAAATGGATAAAACCCAGAAACCATCTTGACAAATGCAGGCTGGGGCGGTTAACAGTCACTCTTCTCTTTTCCCCTCCATTCATCTCGAATATTATGATCATGGGATCATATTCCAACTGCTTGCCTGCCTTCCTTTACACCATTCAATGGGCCCCACTGTATTTGAACCATGCATGTATATCGTTGTTGGATGATTTTCATAGCCTAATTACATTTTATTTCATTTGGTTACATGACATAAGAGAGCGACCTTTTGTGATAAATGGTCCATTTTAACTACTATCACATTGAGGTGACATTATTATTGAGTCCTATGGCTTGAATTGATTACGTGGTTGCCATGTTCAGCAAGATTTTTCTTTAGGGGATTGTGTGGAAGGGATGTATTACGACAGTGCGTTTAAAATGTACGTTCACGTTAGAAAAATGAAATATTATGTCAGCTAGTGATTTATTGAGAACAAAAAATAATTGAGAATGTACAAAACAATATTGGATAAAAGTAAATTATCAGAAATAATTTAGTGCCAGAATAAACTCACTAAGAAAAATTATGAACAAGGAAATAAGTTTGTTGCTAAAAGATAATTTTTTTTTTGTTTTTCTTTGCTATAAGCCTTTTACATTGAATTTACATTGAGAAATTCTTATTTACGGATTTTAAAAAATATATATTTTTGAGAATAAATTAAAGAATTTCGGCTGCTAAAAGGTTTAATTTATTCATCATTAATAATGAAGTAGGATTTCTTTGCAAATAATCGAGTAAAATTTCTTCTTTGAAAAAATAATAATAAAATTGTTTTTATTTGCTAAACTGTCTCCATTTTGATATGTTTATCTTATAATTATTGATTTTCAAAAGAAATGTTTCCTTACATGTAAGAGAAATGATCTTGGTAGTCTAGGAATAAGTAAATATCTTGCTTGGGTCATATCAAAAAAATTGTTTATAATATTTTTTTATCTTTTTTTTGTGTACTTCTTTATCTAAGTGTATTTAATATATAAACTAAATTTATCATTTTTGGATATGTGCATATATTTTTTTAAGATTTTTAAATATCAATGTGTGTGTATATATATATATATATATTTAAAATGCTCCTATCTTTAAAAATTTCAAAAAAATATATACACATATATAAAAATGGTAAAACCTGGTATATTAAATATATTTAGATAAATAAGTATATAGAAGAAAAAATAAAAAAAAGTATTGTAAATGGAGTTTTTTAGGTGAACTATCATTAGGATCTGGCAGTGAGTGCAATATTGCATGGTTTTGAATATTCGTATCCACTGCATCTAGAGATGATCATAATATTGATCAGAATCATGGGTTCATTGCCATATTTAGAATATATATCAGCCGATCGATTACTCAATGTAGTGCAATCAGATGGGCATGGTACAGCATTATCTTTGCAGTACGAGAGCATATATGCTTGTAATTGGATAGGCACGAACTAATCCGAAATCATGCAAATTAAGACGAATAATTCAAAATTGGAAATTCTGTATATTGCTCACATTCTAATTAAGCTATTTTTTCTCATTTCTGTTCAATCTCTCTTGTCTAATTTGCACGTACGAATGCACAAAAGCATGTTGTCAGCAGCCTGTTAGCTAGAAAGCATGAAAGAGCTAACAGGATACATGCTTAAAACGTAAACTAGCTAGAGCTAGAGAGGCAGGCAAAGTCAGGCATTTTGACTTGCCATTTCAGCAACTGGGCATTGATCTGATCTCATGAAGGAGGGTAGAGCACGTTGGTAGTTTTGTCCAAACGGATGGGCTACTTTGGGAAGTTGGAGTCTGGCCTTTTTAATGTGCCTCCCACATCATATCATACACAACCCATAGCTATTCCAGACTCTATTCTCCTTCAAGCAAGCAAACCCAAGAACAGGTAATGAGAAACCTTCCTCCTCTTTCTTTCTTCCTCTCTAGTATTTTGCCTTCTTCCATCCCTTGTGTGCGTGTGTTTTTTTCCCACAAAGAAAAAATGGTTTTTTTCTTTAAAAAAAAACAAGGTTTCTACTTTTGATGACAGTTCTTCTCGTCTTCTAATCCCTTATATAAACCTCCCTAAATTAAGCTTACTTTCCAAATCCAAAAACCTTATTAATGTTTTGTAGTGGCTTTTTTCTAGTATTGCATCTGAGGGTGTTTGCAGCCTTATCTAGCTGCCAAGGAAGGAATTAAGGAATTGGGTAACTTCCCTTTTTCGTGCAGTGGTACTACACAGAAAGAGGCAGCCGGCCATCATATCATTAGCAGGCACGTAATCATGGGCCGTGGGAAGATTGAGATCAAGAGGATCGAGAACTCAACCAACAGGCAAGTTACCTTCTCCAAGAGGAGGGGGGGACTGCTGAAGAAAGCCCATGAGCTCGCCGTTCTTTGTGATGCGCAGCTTGCTGTCATTATCTTCTCTGCTAGTGGAAAGATGTTCGAGTATAGTAGCCCAACCACAAGGTTCGATAGTATACATATATGCCTTTGTTTTGCACCCAACTCCTTGGCTCCTTTCCACGTTTAGGTTTGTCCCATCATGATCTTGTTCGTGAAATATGGTGCAATTCGTAAGGAATTTCTCAGGAAAATAACTAAAGTACACGATTTTTAATATTCTGACCGCTCAGTGGCGGCGCTGGAGATCCCAACACCGATTTCAAGATATTTTATTTTCTCGTTTTAAGGATCAAGATTCAGTTTCATTAGTACACATGGTTTTCTTTTTTGAAAAAAAATGTTTTAGATCGAGTTGGTATTTCCCACTTAATTTTTGACCAGATTATTGAGGTCAATCCTTAGCAAGGAAGTATGTACAAAATGGGATTTGAGAATTTCTGCTTTAAATTATTGTGCCATTTTCACACTATTGTCCTCTGGGGTAGGTCGGTATTTTAGATGACGTGCTATGTGAAAGCGGACCCAGCTGATGGACGGCTTTGATCTCGGATAGTTCACCCTTCTACCTATCCTTCAACGAGTCCTCTTCAATTTCTTGCTTGTAGTATTGTTTCCGTCTTTCAGAAGATGAAAACCCCGTGATCACGTGGAGATGATTTGTGTGACATGAAGTTTTGTGAGATGAAAACCCTCATTTTTTATTATTATTTTATATTACAACTCAAGCCAGTCCAAGTATTAAGTCAACCAAAAAAAGCCAGCCCAGGTAAATATTTTTTTTTTTTTAAATTTTGATCAAGGAGAACCCCATTTTTTTTTTCTTTTTTCTTTTTCTTTTTTAATGAATGGAAGCCCATCTTTCAGTTCCTAGCCTATTGCAGTGTTTATTTTAATTACTTTTACAATAGGTGGTTTTCCTACCACCAGGTCCACAATGCATGCACCAAGGATTGAGCTGATCTGTAGATGAAGAAGGCGTCCGATCCATGTATCCAATAGGAAACACCTTGTAGACGATAATGATCAAATCTCATGCCTTTTGCAGTCTTTGGGCCGTTTATAAATAGAGGAGAGAAATTGATTACAAGCACCATATATTAACCACCAATGTGTCCTAAGTATGTAGTAAGGTGCGCTTAGATTAAAAATCAGTCGTCTCAGCAGAAATTAATTTTAACTAGCTAGCATTCAAAATGCCAAAGGATAGAGAACGATTTTTTACCAATCTATAATATTGTTGCTAATCTGGTCACACATCTACTGTTCGATTTTCAATTCATGTATCATCATCCATGTTGGGCTTTTATTCGCGGACATTTTTTCGATTTTCCACGTCATGCATTGCATGTTTTCTACCATCGTGCAGTTGTGTTCTGGCAGAACGTACCATGGTGATTGCTGATTAGGTCCTAACTTGATAAAACCAAGCTATTGAAATGAATCTGATCATTTTAAGTTCTTTGATAGATCCAACTAATGAAATGAACATATTCTATGAAATTATTATCTATGTATCCTGCAGCGTGAGGCAGGTCATTGATCGATATCAGAAGGTGTCTGGGAGCCGTATCGCAGAGTATGATAACCAGGTATAACAACATACGTTTACCCGCTCTTGATACGTACATCTGATTAGTTTGATCAGATTTGTCTAATATTCTGAATGAATTATTTTCAGCAAGTTTATTGTGAAATGACAAGGATGAAGAACGAGAATGACAAACTCCAGGCCAGCATGCGAACACTAACTGGGGAGGACTTGTCTACCCTCAACATGAATGATCTACACCAGCTGGAGCAACAGCTGGAGGTATCTGTTAATCGGGTCAGGTCTAGAAAGGTATACTTTATCCCTAATTATAGAGCTAGCATGCGCGCTTGCTGTGATTTCTGACCACAAATCATTTTGTAAATGATCAGGAATTTTCGGTTGGACTTGTGTGGTTAGTTTCTGCTTCTATAATTTCTTACTATGTATCCAATATTTTGTTGCGAAGTTGCAATTCATTATGATTCCATAAGCCCCATGTTGGCCCGCCCCTTGGGATTCTCCAAGTACTGTTGCAACCCTTTCAATGAACTCAGTACTGACGTTCAATATTCAGTTATCCACATCGATCTGGTAATCTGTGTCGGGCCGAAAAGAACATGTTCCTCTATGCATGTTTCCATGCATGTATATATATATCTCATTGCTTTGAAAGTGCTCGTGATCCGGCCTAGACATGCAGTCACGTGGATGCATGTAGCTTCGCAATGTGATTTTAATCTTGTTTGCTAATTACAAGGGTATTAATTGATCTCCGGAAGCTTTAAGACTACTACTAAATATCTTTGAGTTTCAATTCAATAAGCATGACATATATAGAGAGAGAGAGAGTCAATCGCTGATTCTCATCTGCTTATGCTTTTCCCACAGAATCAACTGCTGCAGCAACAAATGGAGAATCTGCGTAGGAAGGTAATTCTATTTACATCAATGTTACCATGCATGAATCACGGCGATGAAAAGGGGTGCAATTTGGGTTACTTGATCAACCGAGCCAAAGTTTTCATAAGATTAGAATTTTTTTTTGCTTGAAACAGATAAGAATATTAGAAGATTTTGATTGAACTCAACTCGATTATGAATTGAGTTGATTACCAGACTCTTTTCACCTTTGACATAATTGTATATATAATAACTCTCCAACTTATTCCTTTATTTTTATTTTTAATGCCCAGACATCCTCTCTCTCACAAAATGTTTTTCTTCTTCTTTTTTGATGGATAATGTTTTCTTCTTCAATTATTTATTTAGTTGAATAAATAAAAAGCCTTAAATTTTTTTGGGCGTAAAAAAGGCTTAACTTTTGGTTTTACTTAGTGCACTTAGAATTTTCGTTTTAGAGCGTCTATGAATATTTGCATTGATTGATAGTCCGTAAGAATTTTGGAAGTTTTTAAATGTTGGTTTCAATTTTTATAAACGGATTCTCAACTGATTATGTGTCTTCAACCAAATCACCAACCAAGTTCAACTGATGACTTAACCCAAATTTTAAAAACAGGCATGAAGTTTTAGAAATCAAATTGGAGTCCCTGGACTTCCCACAGCAGTTCTTTATATATACTTGCTAGCTGTGGCTGAAAATATGTGCAAAGACAAATGCATATGTCAAGCTGATCAGTTCTAGTTACAGACATTATAGATAATCATGACAAGAAAAAAAATTCTAACCAAGTTAAATTTGTCAATATTATATATCTATATATATATCAATTTACATTATGATGTCTCTAAAATTAAGTCAGTAAGTCACGAAAAGTTTATACTGTAATTTTTTCAAAGCTATCGTTGAAAATATAACTTTTAGCGACCATCCTTTTGCTAAAAGAAAGTTTTTATAATGTCCATTATAATGCTAATAAAAAGTGCTAAGCATAAAAAAAATATTATAAAATGTTGACATAAGTTCTTACAGTGGGTGCAACCTTATGTATGTGCTTAATATGAATACTATGAAATCAAATCCATCAGTTCAGTAGTTAGCTAACCGCCATAATGATTATATGTTAATAGTTTAAGTGTTTTTATCTCGCATCCCAGATCTGATCTGCTTGTTAGGATCTACCGGCCATCGGAATTGCATGCACATATGATTCTGACGCTCACTTGGAAATATGAGTACCATAGCAATATATTAATCTAGGGCTTTTCTCTTGCAACTTGTATCCCATTGGTTTTTTTTACTTTTTTGATTTTTAGTTACATCGAAATCATGCATTGTATCTATTCTTTGAGTATACACACACCCACATATATATATTAAAAATTAACTTAGGACGTGTTTGGAAATTAATAAAAAAAATTAATCTAAAACTTATCATTCTTCATAAGTATCTTATTTTTAGTTTTTTTCCATTTTTTTTATACAACTATCTTACTTTTCAATCATTTTTATATAAATACTTGTACACCTAATCTATATATTTTAATTTTATTCTCTTTACTCTTTATCAATACTCCTATTAAATAACATTTTTTTTTTAAAAACTTTTACACTAAAAATATTTTCATCCTAAAATTTTGTCATCTTCCATATACACCTTTAGTTAAATTTTTTTATAATTTACAATGTTAAAAAGTATGACTTCAAGAGGCCTATGCATTTGTAATTTTCAGTGTGCGATAGAACTATATCTTAATGTATATTGAATTTTCGTTTTTTATTTTTCTTATTGTGATCTGTGAAACAGGAGCACATTTTGGAAGATCAAAACAACCATCTCTGCCGCATTGTAGTATTTGACCTCCCATGATACCTCCTTTTTATTTCATATTGCTCTTATGATCCATTAATATAATTGAAACCTGAATTTCATGATGGGCAACAAGGGCTATCGCTACAACAAAAGTTTACAATATGCTGTCTCATTTTCCAGATAAATTTAGGTTTGTTTGCATGTAAGTACTTCAAATGCAGCCAAAGTAATATTACCTATAACCAAAGTGCGTTCTTATTTACAGCTAAATGTATATGACAACATTCAATGTTGTTTTTCCTGCATTTGAAGTAAAAAAATTGGATGCATTTGAATGTTACTGTTACGAAATAGTCAAGTATTTACAGCCAAATAAACATAGATGATTAAATGTTAAATTCAGTCAAAACAGCAGTTGCATGTAACAACATTTGTTGTAGTGTATGTCCTACTCAGGCCCAGATCAGATATTCGCCATAGTTACATGTTGTTTGGCATTTGTTCAGACATGCTTGGATATGAAAAGCATGGATCCGATCAGCCCGCTCCCATCGAGCTGATCATGGATAGCCTGTAAATTATTTCTCTTGCAAATTAAGATCTTTCAGATATAACAGTCCTCTTGTGTGGATATATATGTAGCTGGCAGAACACCAGGCAGCCATGGAACATAAGGTGGTGGATGCTGCCCCACCGATGCTTGACCATTTTGGACCCTTCTACGATGACCAAGCAAGGAATATGCTCCAGCTCTCCCCCCAGCTCCATGGATTTCGCCTCCAGCCCACTCAACCTAATCTGCAAGATTCAAGCCTTCAACGACATGGTCTGCAGCTTTGGTATTTACATACATAGATCACTGTTCACCACCATCACCATTTTAAGATTTCTAATCTCTTCCCCAGTAGTACTGGTTCATTTCATGGAAAATCAAAATCATAGAGCTATTATAACCAGTTTCGTGGTATTTATGGACGGTCCCTTCTGTATTAGATTTCTAAATTTGCACCGTCTCTGTGTACAGAGCTACAAGTGGACAGCCTGTCCTGTTGGTCTGGTTTGCCCTGGGCCTACACATACATATTGTAGTATCACCCATGGATCTACCTCCTTGGTTCTGCTGACTAAAATCCCATATGAATCTCTTGCAGAGAAACCTCGCTTTGGATGAATTATAGAAAGAGAGGAGCGGATGAAGAAGGAAAACCCTATATGACAGATGCTTTGTTTTCTTTCATATATGTGTATGTGTAACCATATCAGAAACTTTTTATTTGTGTTATGAGACCTATATATATGCAACTCTGAATATGATTGCTACTTCATTTTGTAGTGGTGTGCTTTATATATATATGAGATATACTTAGTAATAAAATAGAAGTTTTAATTATGAAGTGATATTCTAATTAAGGATGCGTTGGGTAAGTGATAAAATTTTTTATTTAATATAAAAAAAATTTTAAATGGAAGAATATGATATAATATGAGTAATGGTGAAGACTAAAGAAAATAAAGTTAAAATAAATAAGTTAAATATATGGACAGTTTTATAGAAATAACTACAAAGTAAGGTAATTGTACAGGAAGAAAGAAAAAATAATTAAAAATATAATAGTCACAGATAATAAAAAGTTTTATTTTGAAAAATTTCAAGTTAAAAAGTTTTCAAAATAAACAAACACTCCCTTTTGTTTAAGTTTATGTTGAACTTAGTAGTTGAGTTGAAATGGTGTAAAACCTATATGATGGGATGTGTATGCATTTTTATCAGTCGTATGTTTAACTTATATCATACAATTTGACAAATATGATGTGTGTTTGTATATCTAGAGATTTTTTTATGAATTGAATTCTTTCCTTCAATTATATTCTATTACATGAAATGTCTAGTTTCTATATATGCAAACCTTCCAATAGTTTTTCGTGTGAGTGTTAGATGATCAATATTTTAGTTATCTTATGATCAGATGACCAATAGTAAGTCATCTTGTAATTAGATGACCGAGTCTTAGTCGTCCAACAATCAAACGTGTCAGTTGAGCTAAAATGACTAAGATCAAGTTCTATTGGGTTTGGACGTCTAGACTCATACTACAAATGTAAGTGAATTAAAGAAAAGATTTCATATTTGCCGACCAATACATCTGCAACATGAATGCTCAAAATACAATGATAAGGCACATGATATTCCAATATAGTTTTAAGCATTAATGATTGATTATAAACTAATCTGAAAATGTGATTAAAGTTCTACACTTGATTTGAATAACAAGTACAAAAAGCAAGAAAACAAAGTTCGTTCTTCATCATCATTGGTGTGCATATCCAAGTAATCTTCAATTTTCTTCAATAGGGTGTCCATAATATTAAGCTTCGACATGATAGACGCAAATTGGCCTTCAATGACTATTTTCAAATGACTGGTCGTTGATGCTTCATCGTCAGAGGACTCCTCCAAGTTCTCATTCTGAGCGGCTATATTACAACTAACTAATTGATTCAAAAGTGCATCTCTCCACATCCACTAAGTAGCATTGTCCTTTCGTCAACCCATTCGCAGTAAAGCAAAGATATAGAGACTATTTTACGATACCTCAATCTTGCAATTGCCTATTAATTAACTAGGCATGTATAGAACGAGCGTCGTATCTTTTTATATTGATATAAAAAATATTATTATGTTACTATTGGAACATGTGACTAATGTTCAGATTCAGTTTCCAAATGATCTATCTTGCAACTGAAATGCAGCACATATGAAGTTAAAATTTCTTATTTAGGTGAAACACGTAGTTTTTGCATAAATAGCAATTGAAAACGCAGCACATATAGAACTTGACTTTTCTTGTTTACTATTCGGAAGAAATCTCATGTGCTTGCACTTGCACTTGACTTAGAGTATATATAAACTCTAATTAAAATTATTCTCATCTTATACAAATA
>JAXCLR010000081.1:22402093-22412903 GCA_035584095.1 Annona squamosa
ATGCAATTATTACGTGTACAAGAGAAATTATCTCTTCTTCGAAATCTTACAATTATGATATTTTAAGACTTTTTGATGGACCGAATGGTCTTTGGAAGGAAGAAGTTGGGTAGAAAAGCGCTGTTGCACCGGGATCTAAGGTACAAGCCGTTGTATGATTACATCGCTGAAAAATTGTTGCCTTTTTTGGACTTCTCTTCACCTCTTATGCTTCCTCTGAGATTTTCGCTTGGGATTGCGCTCTGAAACATCCTAGTCATGGTGAGACGCCATGGATGGCAACTTCCTGCTCACACGTTTCAGGTCTCTCTCTCTCTCTCTCTGTCTCTCTGTCTCTCTGTCTTTCTTTGTGGCGTGGATGCACAGCCCAGGATCTTGCCATTCTGACAAAATTTCGGTTATGGCATTCTGGAGATTGCGTGACTTACTGCTTACTGGTTTTTTCTTGCTTTGGTTGAGTTATGTTCGATTTTCAGTTTTTTTCTCTATCATTGGAAGACAGTGTTTGGTGTCGTCTGGTGAGTATCGTTGGAATGCATCATGAAGATGAGATAATAGACGAATTGCCATCACCTGACACTTTGTGACAGTGTTTTCCGTCTGAATTTGGAGTCCATTTGCTGTGATAAAATCCAGAAATTGGAGGATTTTGATTGTCCTCTGATGGGTGCCCAAGAGATGGATGTTTTGATAACCTAGGAAGCAGGGTCCACCGAACAAGGCTACTGTTTCATTTGATGGAGTGTGTTGTCTTTTGCGGTTCTCTCTCCTCTTGAGAAATATGCAACAGTAAAATCTCAGTACCTCTCCAGTGCAACTGTCTTAGTCTTGCAAGGAAGAGAAAAAATCCACAGTGCTGGATATGAGGTGCAAGTTATGTAATGCGATGCCAGTTTCGGTTCAAATTATAGCCTTGTCATTATTCTAGTTCTCAAACTAATGGTTTATTTTCTTTGGCATGGCTAGCCTTAGAATGGTCTCGAATTGGGCATTCCTTAACCACAGTAGCTGAAGTTTGCTAAAATATCTTGTAGTAATGGTAGTGGCCGCATCAAAAGGTGCATTGTGAAGAAAGAATGTTAAAAAATTCCAGAGAAAATGCTTCGAATGCTTGGTGTAATCAGACCCACCAGAGTGCTAATGTACTATCATGGTTCTGACCTCCTATCCGTGCTCCATTTCAGGAATTCTATTTCTCTATTTGCTACCTTCAAAAAGCCTTATCTGTTGCCAATGCTATGTGAACTGAAACTTTATTTGATAACATTGAAAGCTTGTAACTGAAGACAATTAGTAGGGAATGGGGACCTCAGCTCACCTCTTCAATCCATTTCGTCTTAGCTCCTTCTTATGCCCTCCTTTGAGGCCTTTGCTGCCCTAATATGTCTCATTTATTGGGCCAATTGGTGGGGAAGGTACCAAATTATAGTGACTTGAATTTGTTTGGCCAGTCTGAATCACACTATGAAGGAACAAATAGTGTAACTGTCTTTGGAAAAATTTAACTGCATGGACTTCTTTTTCTTTTGGAGTCCAAGATCATGTGTACGCTCTTCCATATTATCGACAAGAATGTGCGTCAGTGAGAAGCATAATGCATTAAGACCTGCTGGTAAAATTAGGTTTATGTGCATTATGACCTTTATTGAAGCACTCTCTTTTCTTCTGTCTTGGGAATAGGTTAGATTGCTCAATTTCTAATGCGACTATCTATTATTGACTAGTAGGAGAATTCTTTTTTTCTTTTTTCCATTTTTACTTTCTCAGTAGCATTTTTATTGGAGATGCCTTATTATTCACATATCAATGGTTTTTAATCGGTGGGGTGGCTTTTCTGTTTACATTGGAAAATGGTGTCTGAGATTCCATCTTTTATGCTTCAATATATAAAAATTCTGCGACCTGACTAGAATTTATATGCGAAATGTTATGCAGCCTTTTCTCTCCTTCATATCATTCAGTTCATTGTCTTATGCCCTGTTCCAGTGGAAGCTCATGGTGTTCTCTTTTGTTTAATAGGTTGTTGCCATCACTGTATTCTTCTTGCTAGTAGTTGCATTTTATGCCTTTTTTGCACCATTCCTTGGTGGGCGTATCTTTGAATATGCTTCAGTTGCCGTATACACTCTTGTGGTATGTATGCTCGTCAACTTTTTTACTTGATGGTTTTCACAAAGCTGAGATGTGTAGGTCCTAATTGTAGGCCATTTTATGCCTGATGCCATATTTCCAATGAGTCCACATTGTATTGGTTGAATGGATATCAATCTCCTGAACTTTTAAATAAACTATTCATATTCTGTCTAGTACAGATATACCTTCATCTACTGCAGATATATGATCAGATGAAACTTGTAGCAACAGTTTTTCCGAATAAAAAGCCAAACGTGATGAAATAAAAATTGTTTTACAAGTCTTGGAGAGTGGTTGTTTAACACCTGAAAGTTATGCCATTGAAACAGATTTCTTAAGTTCATGCAAGTTTCCAAATTGTGTAAGTCAGAAATCATCTAAAAGTTATTTATGAGAAAAGGTCAAATAAAGTATTATCTTTTGTCTAGAGGGTGGGTGTCTAACACGTAAAGCTAAACCATTAAAACAAATTTCTGGGGTACATGCAAGTTTCAGCATTGTGTATGTAAGAAAATGATGTTGTGATTGGCGCACTAGATCAAACTCTCATTGACCCAAAGTGTGGCAACTCCAAGGAACCCATTTTTTGTAGGGGATATTTGCCAAAATGTTGTAAAAGGGCTAATGCTTAGAACCCCTGCACATTTTGGGGTCCAAGGAGGGGCGTCCATGTAGGTATCTTTGCCCTTGCTTAACAAATGCCTCGAACCTGAGACTTCTGGTCGGAAAGACAACAACAATTACCATTGCGCCAAAGTAACAAGGCCCAGCCTCATTTGCCAAATGCTGTGTTTCATTATTCATGAGGCATCTGTATACTATTGTTTGAGATACAGTCAACTGAGATGTCAAAAGCTCTCAATTACAAAATGGACAAAGGATGAAATGTATAGGATATGGCAGTGTGGAAGCTTTGAAATCTTTATGACTTAAGGCATAGCATTTGACTAACTTCTCCACGGGCTACTTGTTTTGATTTATGCACATCAGCTCGTTAGGTGTTCTTATGCCAACTCATTGCCTAATGCCTTGTACTAGTGTATTCTTGTTTGCCTCGATGATGATGATGATGATGATGATTATTATTATTATTATTATTATTTTGCCTTATCACCAGTATGTCTTAATTTGTGGTTATAGGTGCTCGTGGTTTTTATTCTCTATGTCCGCTGCACAGCTATTAACCCTGCTGATCCTGGGATATTTTCAAAATTTGATGGTGGGATAACCAAGGATAATGCTGACTTTTTGGGTACAAACTTGTCAAACAATCCAGGCGGAACTGGCATTAGTGGGCATTCATCTCCATCTTCAGCTTATCGAAGCTCCATAGGTGTCAACTCAGGTAGAAGAACTCCAGGTGGAGCAGCTGATGGCCATTCAAGTAAAAAGTCACGGTGTTGCTTTAATATTGGAGGACTTTTTTGTGCATTATTTGCAAAAGAGGATTGCTGCAGGCATGCAGGCACAACTGAGCAGCAAACTGCTGGGGAAGATGCTCTTTTCTGTACACTGTGCAATGCAGAGGTACTGTTCCTGGATCTTGTTTATGTATGAAAAATTATGTGGCCCTTGCTCATTGGATATTATATCCTTCTTCAGACCCTTGAATATGGCAAATGTATAATATAGGTGTTGACGCCTGTATCAATTAGGCACTCATAAAACTATATATATTTTTTGTGGGACATAGTATTTTGTATTTAGTTCCTCAGATCATTGAATATAGCAAATGTCTATGATAGTTTTGATGCCTGTATGAATCATGGTGGCCTTTCTTCCACATTTTTAGATTTATCCTAAGGCCTTAAAGTTTGATTTACCCTCCACTCAATCCATTTCTTTGAGGTCTTTGTTTCATCCTTCTCTTTTGTTTTCATTCTCAATGAGTATTCACTTTGCTCTAGCCTTATACTGTTATACTAGGTTGACAATGGGCCAACCATCTTCATGTCTGCCCCTCTATCTATAATCCCAATGATAGGCTCTGGTTCTATGTATGATCTCAGCAGTTTATGGAAGCTTGTCTAGATCTCCATTTCAAATTCTAACCTCTGCAACTGAAATCTCTGCTGCAGTTGCCTTTGAACCTCAGTATGAAAGTTTCTATAGATTTCCTTTTCTTGCATCTATTGAGCTTACATTTATCTTGCAGGTTCGGAAATTCAGCAAACACTGCAGAAGTTGTGATAAATGTGTAGATGGGTTTGATCACCACTGTCGGGTATATAACTAAACCTTCTTCATGAAAAACATGTGTCTAGTTTGTTTCTAGGACCATCCTTGGCCAGCTGTGGTGTCAGTTTGGACCCATGTGTGCATATATGGTATGCCCGCCTATCAGAAATCAGGATAGTCACATGAAAATTAGATCGATCCAAGGAGTTGACTGGAGTAACCAGGTTTTATTTTTATTTGTCATAAAGTGAATTATTAGCGGCTAATTGGTTCTTCAGATATGTAGCAGCTGCTAAATCAATTACCTTGTCCTGAGGTGGACGGTATTTTGGCTTTCACTACGATTTCTAATAGGCTGTAGTTTAGGCCGTTAATAATGTTCTTATATTTTTCATATACAGTGGCTTAACAATTGTGTTGGTCGGAAGAATTACACAACTTTCATACTGCTTATGGCTTCGAGCCTCATTTGGGTATGCAGCAAGTCTTTATGCCTTTCTCAATAATTTTAACCCTGAATCAACCTTTATTTCCCCTTGGTTCTGAAAATTGTCTCTTTTCCTCCTATTCATTTTCTGTATGCCAGCTTGTAATTGAATGTGGGGTTGGCATCGCTGTTCTGGTTCGTTGTTTTGTTAACCGAAAGGGCACTGAGGATGAAATTGTTGAAAGGCTTGGAGACGGTTTCTCCCGTGCTCCATTTGCGACTGTTGTGGTACGTTATTCATGTTGACATCTTGCATCTATTCCTTGTAAGGTTCTTGATTGAACTAACCAGATGAATGGTTCATATCACCCGACCATCATACTGATAAAAATGTTGTTCGCCAAGGCATTGTCACTACGGTTTAGGTGAATTAGGTTCTGATACTTCCTTTCTGAATTGCAGAATTGGACCCCAGTGGATTGCATGTTTTGTCACACATACGTACATGATCTAATGTAGTCTATGGATATGCATTCTTTATTGAGTGGAGTTTATTTATTTGCTTTCCCACTGTCTTCAGTGGATGCCAATCTATTGGTTCTGCATAATATATCATTATTTGCTTGTTGTGAATGTTTCTGCTATTAACTCTTTAATTTGTACTGCTTGTACACTGAACTACTTCTGATCGTGTTTCTAGGCATTGTTCGTGAAACGAAATAATCTAATTTCTGCTTTCCGTTCCAGGCTATTTGCTCAGCAGTTTCATTACTTGCTTGTGTGCCTTTGGGAGAGCTTTTCTTTTTCCATATGATTTTGATCAGAAAGGTAATTGGAGGTTAACTGTGCAATTTCATTGAACTCCTGCAGAACAACAATCTGTGTTTGTGCTGCTACCATACATTACTGTAAAACTGCTAATGTTAATTTGTTTTATGATACCATTTGTGGCATAATATATAGATTAATCATACATGCATAATAATTCCTTGATCCTTCAGTTGACAAATTTATTTGTACATTGCCCAATTTTGACTATTTACATGTTGGGCTTCGCTTTTACGTAACCAGGCTACATAGAGGCCAGCGCATGTGACCCTTTTCAATTTTAAGGTTTTGATGTTTGATGGAAAATCCAATCTATTCATTTTATTTAACATCATTTGTTTAACTAGTAGACCAAATTTCATCCAAATCAAATATGCGCATGAGCCACATTTGTTGAAAAATATATATTCATAAATTACGAAAAATGCTTAAATCCATTTACATACGTATTAGAATGTAATAATATTTTGTAGAATCATTTATTCACATGTAATGATATTTTAGATAATTTAGATGTTGAAAATAAAGCTCGGAATAAGCATTAAAATATTTTATTACGTTGATTTTTCCCATTTTAGATGTGGCCTATCCACAATTGGTGTTAGACAAATGAAAGGGTTTTTATGATAATATAAATGCTGCGAAATACAATATATGGAATGAATTTTCATCAAGCATTAAGATATTAAAAATGGAAAGGGTTATATAGAAGAGGTATTTTATAAAAGCAAAGCCCTTTCATGTTAATGACCAAGTTGATGTTGGACGTATGCTATATACAAGCAAAGATGTGAACTCTCATACTTTTAAGCCATTAAAGGTATTTTCAGTGAGTTTAATCATTATTTCCTTTCTAAAATTTCTGATAGGGTATTACAACCTATGAGTATGTTGTGGCAATGAGGGCTTTGAGTGAGGCACCTGCTGGATCAGTTGATGATGAGTTAAATCAAAATGTGCTGTACTCCCCAACTGGATCTGCAACAACAGGCGTAAGTGGAGGAAGCTCTCTTGGTCTGCAGTATAAAGGTGCATGGTGTACTCCTCCGAGAGTATTTGTTGACCACCAGGTAACCCATTGTTGCATATACTTCCATTGGCTACTGGCTATTTCTTTTGGACCAAGACAGAGCCTGCACTGGGAACAGCTTGCAGGCATCTTGGTGCTTAAGTTGGCGAAAATGGCAGAAGTGTGAGATCTGAACTACCTGTTGACAGGTCATATGTGGAAGCATGCATTATGTGACCAGTTTTAGAATATGGATTTGGTTTTAGTTTGTAGAATGGAAAAATATGAAGCCTGATTTTCAGCACAGGTGTCTATTTATAATGCAGTGATATCGAACTTGGATATCACATAATTGCAATGTTCAGATGTCAGATTCTCAAGTGCCACTTTCAAATTTGCAAACTTTTTTATTTAAGTGGGTGCTTATTTCAGTTGCAGGACGAGGTTATTCCACACTTGGATCCTGGAATGGTTCCATCTACAGTTGATCCAGATGCAGATGGAGCTGCAGATAGAACCAACAAGGTGCCTAAAAGGCCTGTCCGTATCAGTGCCTGGAAGCTTGCCAAGTTGGATTCACAGGAGGCAATGAGAGCTGCAGCAAAGGCCAGAGCATCCTCATCTGTTTTGCGACCAGTTGATACACACCATCCACGAGATGCCGATCCAAGCTCCAGTGGAAATGCAAGTGTGAGAAGTAGCATGAGCATGGATTTTGGAGGGAGTAAAGAAATGAGGAATGAGGTGAAATCGTCACCTCTCGGACACTCATATCCTCCAAGTCAAGCTAGTCGGGATGATTATGAGACTGGTACTCAAAGCATGAGTAGTTTTAGCAGTCCAAGTCATGCTCATGATTCAGTTGCCTTGAGCCCGCTTCCTATGGATCTGCTTTCCCGCAATTCTAATGTCTTGGTGCCTGGGTCCAGCCTGCCAAATTTTCTTCCAGACCGCTCTTTTACTGCTAGAGGAGCTCCGCACAATGCCAATCTCAAGAACCCAGTATTTCAGTCAGCTATGCCTGGTTTTGATGAGAGGATCATGCAAACAAATAATGCTGATCCACTGCTGTTACCAGGCCATCAATCCACTTCCTTTGTCAGGGATGGCAGGAGGACCTCTGTTATTTGGGATCAAGAGGCTGGTAGGTACGTTTCAGTTGCAGCTACAGTGAGGACTGAAGCCACTTCAGAGATTCCATTCCGAGCATCATCACAACCGGTAACAGCAATCCCACGTGGTGAAGCGAGCATTCATGGGAGAAGGATAGCTCTTCAGGGTTCTGTGAATGCTACTGCACAACAGGCTGACAAGCTAACTTACACGGGAAAATCTATATTCTTTGGTGGACCACTTTTGAGCGTCCCTACTAGAGATGATAGTGCTAGAAATGAGAGCGGTTCAAGCTCAAGACCAGATCATGATAGGGTACCTAATGCAATACAAGAGGCTAGAGTTGGGAGGTCTATTGTATCTAACCAGTTCCCTGTCTTCACTCCTGGGGCATGGCAGCAGAATGGGGCATGAAATAGTTTGTCTGAAAGCATCAAAGTAAGTCTGTTGTAGCAGAAGCTTGGGGATTGGACCCATTGGAAAGGATCGTGCATGAAGATTGGAAGCACGTGCTTCCTCTTCACAATAATTCTGATGCTTGGGGTGCAAGTTGGGCTTACGAGCTGTATCATGATCTTGTGCAATGGACCAAAAGCTTGGATGGTCACAATTACAAGATGCATCTGAAGGGAAAGCAACAGAGCTGTACCTCCATTGCTCTGTGAGGACGGAGTGGTTGACATATGCTCATCTGTGCTCGTGCTTCATCCTTCTTCCATGCATGGGATTGCCATTCCTCTTCATTTTCCACCATGCTTGCCAGAGAACAAGAAAGGACGACTGTTCTCTTTTGCGACTTGATCTTTTGCCAAATTTGGTTGTTGATGAAGTCATCTTTTTCAATACCTTTTAATTTAATTTAGCCATGTAGATAGATTTGCATCTCGCTTGTAACAGTTTTGACTCGGTAGTAGCTTGAGCTCCTGTAGCCCTGTTAGCGTCGTTTTCTATTGCATGTTGTTGCTGAATTTTCTAGGACTGATATTATTCAGTGTAATGAAATAGTAAATGAGAAAATCCTTTTACATTTCCCTATCTTCTAAATACTATTTGATTACTGATGTTATGTTAGGCATTGCTAAGTTCTTTTGGGAGTCAAACCTAGCCCAACTGGTACAGACTATTGTCTTAAGAACCGCCAGTTTGGTCTAACCGTGAACTGCTCATGTCATGGTTCACTGGTTTTTCTGTTCAATCTGGGTTCAGCTACTGGCTTGCATCGGTTGAACCGGAAAAACTGGGAATGGCTTGGTTTGGTTTTTAAAATAATTTAAAAACATTGGCATAGACCCCAAAATAAGTATGGCAACTGAAATTACCAGTGTTTTTCACGTCTATAAAGTTAACGAGTACAACAACTGAAATTCAATGATTTTTTTACTCACTTGGGTCTTGCCCGCGCAAATTTTCCCCATGTCCCATTTCCCGTGCAGATATTACCAAAAAACGAACCCAGTTTTAAATACATGCATAAATCTCTGAGCTTGTGCATAAATAATTGAATATGAAACTAAAGTATAGATGCGCATGTATGAATGCTTTGGCCATTATATTCCAACATCTCTCTCCTCCTCACCCACTGGCTACTGCACCCATTTAATTTCTTTTCTTGAGCTTGGGCTGGCGACTGCACCTCTTTAATTCTTTTCTCGAGATTGGGCACTGAAGGAGGATAAGGATCCCAAGTTATTACATGTTTAGCAGACGCGTTCGTCTGGTCATTGATGTAATACACGGATTAGGGACGCCCTTGTCATCCCCACAATTGAAGTCTCATACTACATGAGGGCATCACTACAAGAAATTGGATTTTTGACTGTCAGAATTTAGTTGCATAAAGTTATAGTTTGGTTACAAATGTTTAATAGCACACATGTGATGACGACAATGAAGAAAAAATTTTAACTGCAAATATTTTTACATGTGCTTCGGCGACCAAGATTTTTCGTTAGTTACAAAACAATAGCTTTATATCAGAGACCACCACCCGTTATTAATTGCCGATATCCACAACAGGCCACCAAATATTTTGTTGCTTATAATCCCGAAGTTGAATTTCTTGTAGGGCATGATCCTGGGTTCTTTCCTGCAAGTGGGTAAAGAAGATGATATAAAGAATCATAAATTCAATTAATGTAAAAGCATTATCTATAAAAGCATTATTACCTATGGGATTTTGATTTTATGCACCCGGGTGTAAATACTTATTTTTTAATATTATTTTTTGAAACTTTTTTTTACACAACCGTTAATTTAGGTGTATTTAACATGTGTATCAATTTTTACCATTTTTAAAAATCAGTAGCATTTTAATTAAATGTTTCAAAAAATATTATTAAAAAATGAGTATTTATACCCGGGTGCATCGAAGCTAAGTGCACCCGAGTGAACAAGATCAGTTTCCTTAGCATGATCAGCTATCAAGACAAATAGTAGTTAATTAATATGCAGATTAGACTGATTGAAACCGTCAGTTGATTTGTTCTAATGGATTGAATAACATCTCGGTTGATTTGCGTTAATATGTACATAGAAGAACTGCAAGTCGTTCCTACCCTTCTGAAAACGGAACCTGATTATACGTGAGTGCATTTAGCTTCTGTGCATTAAAGCGCAAATACTCTTTTTCTATTTTTTCTGGAATTTTTTTTACATATCTGTTAATCTAAGTGTATTTAACATTTATATCAATTTTTACTATTTTTTAAGATTTTTAACTTTTTTATTTATAAATATCTAAAAATGATAAAAATTGATACGCATGTTAAATACAGTTAAATTAACACTCATGAAAAAAGTTTGAAAAAAAAAAATTAAATGCACAGGGTGCAGAGTCGTAAGTGTACTCGGATGCAACAACTCACATCCTTTCGAAAGCAGGACCTTTTACATGGTTACACGGGTCAAGCCTAAATGCAAATGAATGCACTCAGGCTTGGTACACCGGACCCCGATTCAGTGCTCCCGTTGCATGCTCCCGGGCGCATACATATATTTTTTTTAATTTTTTTTGAAAATATTTTCATTAACATGTTAGCCCAAGTGTATTTAACATATATATTAATTTTTACCATTTTTGGATATTTTTAGATTTTTATTTTTTATTTTTGAAAATCATTGTC
>JAXCLR010000081.1:22414870-22442959 GCA_035584095.1 Annona squamosa
CTTTTCAATCTAAAACTTTTCACTCTCCATAATTATCCTATTTTTTAATCATTTCTTCACATTTTTCTATACAACTACCCTATTTTTCAATCATTTCTACACAATTACCAACATAACAAACCTATCTAGTTCAACATTTTCCTATTTATTCCTCATCATTATCTCTATCATATCACATCATTTGACAACTTTTCATCTTTACAACTTTTCATCAAAAATTTTAACCATTCCCAAACACACCCTTCATAAAAAATTTTACCTTCAACCAAACACACCCTTAGCCTAAGAGCAAAAATGAGTGGATTGAAAACTTTATAATCAATTATCTTAAAAATATAATTCTAAATAACCTCGTGCATTTGCACTTTGTTGCAGATTATATATACAGCTACATGGTATGATTTTGCATGTCATGCAGATAATGATGAATGGTTTAGATTTAAAATAAAACAGAAAAAAAAAAAAATTTTAACCGCAACCGATTGCATGGTGCGATCGGTTGTATTAAAGAATCTTTCATATAGAGATACCTATATTGCTTAAACCTTTTCGAAGGATGGACAAACAAAAAATACATCCTACAAACCTTTTTTGGCATCCTAAACGGGAGGCCTACAAGTCAAATAACATTGCATTCTATCAGACGCTAGCAGCCAAATTGTGTTATTTGATATGTAGCTTCCCTGGATCCTTCTTGACCTCAACCACGAAGGAAGAATCAGAGGCAAATCATATAGCTCAAAGCTATCTCTCGGCCTGCGACCGGTACAAAATTCAGGCCCATCATATCTTTTACCGAATCCACTTTTGAGATGATGAGAAATGCTCACTTGGACTTTTGAAAAATAACAAAACTAGACTGAATCTGATTTAGTAGCTTCAGGTGACCATCTCGAGCATCCCGACCAGAACATTGCTTCTTCTGTAGGGCGTTCTTTGCTGCATCTGATTCTACATCAACAGATAGCTGAAAATCCAGCAGCAACAATTGTCGAATTTTCAACAGCGGTGAAGAGGAGCAGGATAGATATCCAGTGGTTGATAATTTAATTGCTCATTGACAGGCAGTGGTTCCTCCTGAAAAATTCGTGCAATGAAAAATAGTTTGACATTTAAAAACAGTTGACTGGCGTAATTCAAAAGGACAATTTACAACAAGGAGAGAGAGCAAAGGGGAGAGGGAGAGAGATAAGAACGCATAAACAAGCAAAAACCCTACTGTATATTTGGGAAAGTTTCACAGACATAAGTTTGGCAGTACGGATGCAGATATTACCAATATTGATCTAACCAACATCATGAAATGCAGCAGAAACTGAAATAATGAATTTCTAAGGCTCCAGAAGAAAAATGGTATCACACAACCAAGATTAGGGAAAACACAGGTCGAATACCTGTTTCCAATTTATCGTGAATGTTTCTGTCATATCTTCAAACATTACAGGAGAGAAATGCTTCATTAGCTCTTCCACCTCCTGCAACATGATAGAATAAGAAAATCAGACCAAAGAATTTCAAAAACAGTTGCACAGATTGTAGGGTCAGTATGATCTTAATTAATCCTTCAAAAAGTAAGCTTCATTATCATCCTCGAAAAAAAAAAAAAAAAAATCTATATTTTAAGTCCAAGATGTTGATGTGACAATATTGGCCAAGGGCCCTTCACAGGCTTCAAATTTTTGTTCGTGATTTTTAGCAGCAGTGTGAATGTGCGATGTCCTCTTATATCAGCAAACATATTAGGGTAACAACATTTGGAATCAACCAATGTCCTAAACCCATCTTGTCCAAAGTTCAATCCTCATTAGGCAAGTCCCAGTTGACATGAACCGATTGTAGATTACCCATTCGGAAAAGAAAAACTATAATATAGGAGAATACTATTGCATGATATCACTAGCCTCACCGACCAGCACTTGGCTTGAATGGATTTGAAACATGGATCCGGATTTGAGTCAAGAGTACTAAATTTGATGTTAGATAGGAGTGCAAGAGTTCAACCTGAACCAAGTGACTCAGTCCAATTTTAGTTAGGTTTCGATTGGGATCTTTAAGGGAAAGAAAAAAAGAAAATAAAGGAAAAGAAAAGAAAATTGTTCAATTGGATTTGATTTTGGTAGAGGGTTGGTCAGATTGAGTTCCAATAAACTTGACCAAAATTTTAACCTTGTGTGTTTTGCTAGTTATAGTGTATATGTAAAATAGACAAACTAATGTTTCTTTTATAGATTTTTGTACACCATTGAATTGCTTGGATTCCAATTAAACTTAGAACGATAATTTTACATAAGCTTTTATGTATTTTACTCACTATTACAAGCTTGCTTTTCTCTGTTGTTATTAAGTAATGCAATTTGTTTACACTATTATACAAGTTTAACTAACCAAAAAACAATAGAACAGTAAACATAAATCTATCTAATGATGCAAGCATCGTTAAAGTAAAAATTTGTTAACTCAAGGCTAACCCAAAATGTTTCAGAGGGTTGTAATAAAAAAAAATTCAAAGGGTGGTTAGAGTTTAAGTTGAGGTTTTAGAAAAAGGCTAGCATTAGGCTTATGACAGGGTTTGGATTAGGTTGGGTTGAATCAAACCTGATGTGAGTTGAACACCTAACACCTGGTCTTTGGTAAGGGTCCCAGGTTAATGCTTTTCCCAACTCAATAGGAACAAATTTCACTACTAAAGAACATACATAAATATTCTAAAAATCAGTGTGAAGAACAAATTTGACAGACACAAAAATAATAATTGAAAACCTAGGATGAAGTAAAACTGTATTATTGCATACCAGACCAGTTACTCTGGAATTCTGCATGAGTTCTTTTACAATCACATCAAAAATGTGCAGGTTTTTCCGCAACCCATCCATTGCAAGTTCTTCAGTCTCTTCGATATACTGTCGAAAAATATCAAATCAGTAAGGACAAATCCCTTTGTTCTCTATTTTTGTTTTTCAAAAATAAAAAAATTTCTGCTTCTTGTTCTCTTTAGTAGGTGGGGAGTAGGCTGTTCAAGAAATCTTCAGGCCAATGAAAGGACAATAACATTACCAGAGTTCATTTAGAGTAAAATAAATCAAAATCGAACATAAAGGAAAATAACATAGTAATAGTTTTCTCCATATCAAAATAGTATCACATGTTACTATTAGAATTTACTGCTCAGTGAAGTTGTAGTGATATACCTAGTACAGTGGGAAAGTGGAACATGGTTCAGTGACTATGACACAGGCTGACAACAATGACATTATTCATCAAGGGTTTTTTAATTTTTAAAATCAGTGCATTTTTGTAATTCATTAATTACAAAAGTGCCACTTATTTTTTTTTTTTTTTAAAAAAAACATGTCTTCGAAATTAGTAAAAATTGATATGCATATTAAATACATATAGATTAACAGTTTTATAAAAAAAATTTAAAAAAAACAAAAAAAATGATTTTTTGCACCCGGGCGCACAGAAGCTAAGTGCACTCAGGTGCATTGTATCATTGTCCAATTTAAAATAGATATTCTAGAAGATCTTTTAGTATCTTATAAATATTCTAACAAATTCAAACTAGAAATAAATATCCTAAAATAATCTAAACCCCAATTTATGAAAATATCTTCACATCCCATTATTCTCCTTGACTTACAAAAAATTTATCATTGAGTTTTGCAATGAACTTTCTTCAACTTTGGTGAAAAGTAATAATGTAATTCAACACATTGGAATGACATCTTGTTAGTCAACTTAGACTAGGGGTGCAACTTGGGCTCATGAAACTTGAGTTCACTTCAACCCTAACGCTAACACTATTTTCAAAATATCAATTGTAACCATATTTGTAAAACCTAAATCTATTTTTGAAAATCGACTTCGAATTGAGTTTCAGGTTGGAATTTAGATTGATACAATTACATTTTATTTAAGAGTGATGAGTTTAGAATTTCATATAAATATATAATAATAACAAATCATATAAGTAAATATAATAATATATAGTCAAACTACAAATTTTTAAAACATATAGCAATATAAAGAATATTTCTAGAAGAAAATTAATGGACATAAAAGTAAATGATAAAAACAAAAGATATAAATAAAAATAAAATACTTAATTCATAATATAATTACAATATGCCAAACATGTATTCAAATATAAATATAAATAACATAAAAATACACAAAATATAAAGAAATATTATTTACATATTATGTATATAATATATTTATAATAAATATAATATGGGAAATTGGGTTCGAGTTCACTTAAACCCTAACCCTGTCGTATTTACAAATCAAGTTCTTCGAACTTGGGTTGTAAAAAGTTCTAAAACCGTCAGAAATTGGGTTTTGCGGGCTGAGTTCGAGCTCAACCCTACCCAAGGCCCTGACTTAGACTTCACCACCAAAGTTGCAACTTCTACTCTATTGAACTTCCTAAAAATTTTGAAGTTAGATTAATCTCCATATTTTTCAAAAATCCACCTTTTTGAAATTCTAAAAATTGAGGGGGACCTGTAATTTCAAAAAAGTCAAGAGGCCTTCTGTAATTGCTAAAAAACTTCTGGGACAGTTCTGCAATTTTTTTGGAAACTGAGGGCAGTTTTGCAAAATTTCCAAAATTCAGCAAGCAAAGGTCTTCTAGAAATATTTAGTTTGTGTTTTTGAAAATTTCTGAATCAAGGATATTTCAACAAAAGCTAGCAAGTAGGAGGGCCTGTTTGAAAGTTTCTAAAACCAATTTGTTCTAGAGGTAGCGCTGGAAACAAGCTAAATTTTCCACAAAGATATAGAATTTGTCTACACAAAGTTGTGAAAATGAAGAACAGGAACTCTATAGAAGAATCAATGTTGCTACATCAATGGAGTTAATGAAGAAAATTAAGAAAATTATACCGACTTGACAGATTTCAGCGATGGGCTTGAAGCTTGGTTGGTTGTAGAAATTCGTACGTAGAACTAAAATGCACCAGGGTTTGCGTTGATAACAATTGATGTAGGATGAGTAAAGAGGAAGATAGAAAAAAGAGTAAAGAACCTCTAAATAGATGAGAAGAGAAGAAAGAAGATAGAAAGAGTAGAAGAATAAGGGGAAAAATAAGAATAAGAATAAGTAGAAGAGAAACCGAGAAACACTTTTTATAAATCTCAAATGAATGCTTCTTAAAAGCTTAAAAGGTTGTATATATAAGTGCACATGCTACCTTATTTTAGCATCATTCATTAAGTAAATAATCTTTTAGAAAAAGATATGCATATTTTAAGTAAACTTCTAGAAGAAGTAAATTTAAAATAGATACAAATTTATTCCAACAAGATTCTAAGATATTCTAGATCTTCTAGTATCTTCTAAATGTTCTAACAAATTCAAAATAGAAATAAATATTTTAAAACAATCTAAACTCTAATTTATGAAAATATCTTCAGTCTCGCATTAAAATGTCACAAGGAAGAGTCAACCACTCACAATATCACAATAGGTTACTAGTCTTTATCTACCTCTAGGCATGTTTGAACCTATCTCTTGCTCTTCCACAGCCTCTGATTTGGACCTACTAACAGTACCAAAGACCAAAAGAGAGATAACATAACAATTACAATAGGTGAGATGTTTGCATCTACCCCTAATTATGTTTCAGCCCCAACTCTTGTTCTTCTACAACGTCCAAGTTGAACCTACTAGCTCCTAACTGGTGAGGTTTTGGCAATCACATTGGACATAATCAAACCTCAAAATACACTTTCACTAATATATCAATGGCAGCTGGCACCACTGCCAAAGTGGGAGTTCCATTTCCTCGGTGATTTATAACATTATGCCTGTAGTTGTATTTTGACTAAAGAAGTTACCATGAGTAATATTTCACTATACGACGATGAATGGTGCCAATTAGAAATCTGATGGCATTTAAAAGAAAATTCCAAACCAAATTTATCATAAGCTATTTCTCACCTATAGTGCAGTTAACAATAAGGATTCTCTAGTGCCATTCCCGTCTATCATGAACAATGGTCTCAATAAACTCTTATGTTTACATATCTTTCTTAATGATTTCTAACCATGTTATTTGAGACTTCCTCCAATTCTCGACCGCCTTCTATTCTCAATAAACTTATGCCTTCTAACTGTTGCAATTTCAGAACTCCATTTCATACACCTAAACCACCTTTATCTGTGGTTTCCCATTTTATTATCCATTGATTCTGCCTTTAGCTTAGTTTGAATTACTTGATTTTTAATTTTATATTTTCTTGTCTTACCACCAACCCATCTGCATTTGAAGCCCAAGGCATACTCAGCTGGTGCTTCCATATATAATTAATGGTTTTTGGCTACAAACGGGGAAGCACTTCCCTCCTAAAATTGTAGTGATTGCTTCCTACATGAGCTTTTGCGGGAAGCTAATGGAGGGAGCTTTCTCCTGATGGGCTGCATGGTAGATAATTCTCTATGTAGAAGATTGGCCAAACAAGCCGTTACACATTCTGTCTATAGGTTCTAACTTCATCAATTTAGGCTTTGAAAAGAAATATGTCAATGAATCGACATTTCCACGATCTGCTTCATTTTTATTATTCTTTCAGTGGTAGCACAATTACCACAAGAATGAATCGCTGAGAATAACAGAAAGAATGAGGTTGACATCCCCTAAAAGCATTAATAGCTTAAAACTGGATTTTCCATTGCAGTCAAATAATAGGATTTTGTCCACTACCTCCTAAGAAATAAGCATGTACATCAGGATATCTATATTTATGAATTGATCATGAGTTCATAAAGAAAACTGTAAGATCGTAGAAAGTACAAATAAAGAAATGATCGAAGCATTTTTCCAACCATCCATCTTCCTAGTAAGCCTGTGACACCAAGATCAGAGAAAGAAATGAAAAATACCTTTGTTAATTCTCGAGTGAATAGTTCAGCCAGTTCAAATGACAGTCCAACAGGAACTGATTCAGGGTCATCCCACTACCACCATTGGTGACAAAAGTCCATCAGATAGGAATGAAATGAATATTAATTACAGGATGAAAAAAAAAAAAAAGAAATCAATAAGTAACAATACCATAAATTTGATTGACTCTCGTTCTAGAAGATTATCAGGTCTGTCCTCTCTAGGTCTTTTTATCAACTGAACAAGGCCTAATCTTGGATTTCTATGGCTAATTACCATCTCTCGAGCAATCTACAATGAGCAATCAGATTAGTAAAAAAATATAATGTGAAGGCTTTCTTCTTGATCAAGTCTTGATAAAGAAAAAACAAATTACAATAAGCAATTGAATGATTAATTTATAAATTATTCCATGAGATCATCAGTACTTCATAATGAAATATGGCTGGAAACATGTTCTGATAAAGTCTAACTGCAATTATATATATATATATATATGGGATTTATTCCAGTGCATGTAAATGCACCATAACTTATGGTGCATTTACATCAAAATGGGCCCTACATAATCTTAAAATGTACGTCTACTCTACCCATGATATTTAAAATTGTTTCTTTCATTAGTATACAAATTTTTATCCAAATTGGAAGTGTGTATAGGCCCCACCTGAAAATGATGCAAAATCAACATAATAAAATAATTTGATGTAAATGACAATTTTAAAGTTGTATTTTCAAGAATGTAAACTATCTAAGATATAATTCATACATGGATAAATGATTGTATAAAGTATTAATACATTTAAATGCATGCAGGGCACAAGGAATCGGGTTCCTAGCAGGTGACAGCAGCCACAAACAGCTCTTGGAAGATCAGTGGTGGCATTGGACCTAGCTGGGAGAGCAAAGGCAATGGGTTTGGCTGCAAGCAGGAGCCAGGAGAGACCTGTGCTGTTAAGCTGGTAGCAGAGAACGATGACAGACAGTGGCAAACAAGATGGGTGGGAAGCATATGCAGGTTCATAGGAGCCCCTAGGAGGAGGGTGCAGTAGGTTGGTGGAGAAGTCTGGATGGGAGTTGGATTCCATAGAGGCACAGGTGGGGATGGAGATAGCCGGATCGTCGGGGCAAATGATTCTTGGACCTTTGGGGCATATGATGACCAACATGGAGCATAGTGTACAGAAAGTAATTGCTTGAATCGATGCATTCCAGATGGAAAGCGTCAAGGTGAGAATTGACATCGAGCGTAATGTGCAGGCAGTTATTGAGCAAAAACTGCATTCATTGCATTCTTGAACACCCAATGGGAAGCCACTAATAGAGATGGAAGGGAGTTGTTGATAAGCAGAGTAATCTGCTGAGTTTGGAGTTGGTCATTGGAGAGGGTCGTCAGTGTTCCCTAAATGTTCCCACCAGTTGTTTGACAAAAGGCTACAAAAAAATCTCATGGGCTAAGGTGATTCAATTGCTGCCCATTGCCATTGATATTGAAGGTATGATCAGTCTCATTCTTTCTAATCTCCCTTGGTTTGGGAAGACATTTAAATGGTGCAACTGATGCTAACAAATGATGCTAAGGGTTCTTTACATCCAAGGCATGGCACTAAAAATAGTCTTGGTTATTTGAGGAAAAGCTTGAATGGGTGCTGAGGAAGGCTCAAACATTGGTTGTGAATGCAACTCTTGGGTTTTTCTGGATTGGCCTGAACAAGGAAGATGAGAAGCAATTGTTGCATATGGAGGCAATTGGGCTAGTAGAGAAGGTTGGTAACAGCTAATGTGGGACCCAGGTGGCAGGGACTTATTATCCCTTGACTATCTGAGCTGCTTGTCTGAGAAGCAACTCAGTATATGGAATCCTAAAAAAATTTGAAGTAGGTGGTAGAAGTGTTAAAATGGGTGAAGCAATTATAAGAATGACGTGGGATCCTCAAGGAGGGGAGATCGGGAATCTAGTAACAATCGCAATGATAGGGAGAAAGTGTTATTTTTGGAATCTTCCCTATGATTGGGCATTTTTGGTGTTTTTGGTGGGATGCACGCGCTTGGCCGTATCATTAGATTTGAGCGGTAAAATTTGGTGCTTGGTAGCTGTCACCGCTACTCAAAGGTGGCATTGGTAAGGATGAGAAATTGTCTAGAAGCTGCCATCTAACTTACTGTTTTTTGGGTAATGACAGGGCTGTCAAAATGCAACATCTGTCCTATTAAGAAGAATGAGGTGTGGCGCACAAGCTTGGGCTTGGCCATCTGAATGCTGTCTGCCTGGCTAAGGGAGTTTTGACATAAGAACAATGAGAATGTTGTTATGTTACATGTGGAAGCATCAGTTCAACATTGACTATAGGTATATGCTATGATGTCATTTTCATTTCATTGTACTTAGTGTGATTAACAAACCTTGAGGGCAAGCTGGAGTTTAAGGGATGGGGAATGATAGGGATGTATTAAGATAGTAATGCACGTGCGATAATAAGGTTGGTGGGCCTAGTTTGGTGGATTGGACTTATAGATAGAGACGATGTCATGGATTGAAGGAGGATTGTTTTGAGCATGTTTCTTTCATTCGTTTGTAATTCATAGTTTAGAGATCAATGCGACAGAATACGTTAGAGAGAATAGCTTCTGTAATGGGTTTTTGAGATTAGAGAGAATAACTTCTGCAACAGGTTTTTGAATCCCGTGCATTGTAATTCATCGATTCTTTGAAAGAAATCTCTATTTTTTCTGTAGTAGACCTGGTGATCCACGGCGAGGTTCTATCAGAAAATTTTCAATTCCCAATGCAAGTTCCCATATCCCAATACGCTATAACCCTATTTCCTCGTTATTATCTGTATTATCTTAACTGCTACAATAATTCCAAAACAACTCTTACCTTTCCAAATTCTATTTCATTTCCAACTCTGGATTCCATCAACCAAACAGGCCCATATGCTCCCACTTGAGTGTAATTACACTGGAGTTTTTCTTGTAACCTCATAAATGCAACCCATTTTGATGATAAAATAAAAAACTATCCATTTAAATTGCTCACCATCATTTGTTTTACCATGGTACCAAAAACCGCTTTGATCAAAGTTACAGGTCAACCACATTCGCTTAAACATATAAATCTTCTTGCATAAATTAAAGTCCTTAGATCCATTTTATCTTAGTATATAATACTACTTTATAAATTCATTTATCTACATAAAAATGATGTTTTAGCCAGCTTGGACATTGAAAATATAGGTTTTAAGTTGACAAGTAAATCAAATAATTTTATTTCATTCATTTTACATTTTTTTAGATGGGGCCCATGTAGGGGTGGAATTGAGGCTAGTTGATCCGTGACCTAATCCATTTTTGACCAGGTAAAACCAACATTTTTTTAACCTTGAGATGATTTCAAAATTTTAACCCAAATTCAAAAATATAGATATGATGAGTCCACCATGTCCCAACCCAAAGAATGTTGACCCACCTCACAAATATTCATTTATTAAAAATCATAAGCATATTTTTAAATCTTATTCTCATTTTCTTTCAAAATCCTCACATTCTTTATGATTAATTATATTAACGATATATGAACCAATAACAGGCATTCGCATATATACATACAACTCTTATGCATAAATGGAGTTTTTCCAACATTTGGGAAACACACATAGAAATACTATTATTTTTAGATAAATATTTTTTAAAAAATGACAAAATCCATTTTGAATGGTGTAAACTTATTTTAATAAAATCGCACTATATTTACTTATATTTTGTTTTAATAATGATGTTTATTTATATGAACTAGTAAAATATTGAAGCATAAAACATTTAAATTTAGCATAAATGTGTCTTTTTATACATGATATGTATGTAAATTCATAAGATCATCATACTTGACTAGCTTTTTAACTCAACCCACCATCCCGAAACCGACCTGAGATCTACTTGAAGTTTGTCCCAAGATCTATTAAAAAAAGGTGGGGGTTAAACCGATCTTGCCTCACCCGATATAGAAATAGGGTCAAATAAAATTCTTAAAAAGGTTGGGATTGAGCAAACCTTGACCCAGTACGACCCCTCTTTGATAGGCGATTCCCGCCCTTTGACCCATGCACAGCTTTGATTTGGATGAAACTAGGTTTCCTATTTAAATAAATGGTTCTAAATAGATTGTATTTCACATGTTCATCAAGGTGAGCCTGAAAACAGAGTAACACTTGAAATCTTCAATGGTATCTACATCATTGAAGTATTTATTCCCCATATATATCTATGGGAATGCTAAGGTGCAGCTGGCCACACTCTAATTAGGGTGCTACGAACTGCAAATAGGTTCCATCAACCATACCCATTAATCATATGACTTAACATCATTTGTTTTACATGATCCTAAAAATATCTAAATCAAGAGTCTTGGATGGACCATGTAAGCTTAAAATGTAGATATTCATGGTCAATTATGAAAAATGCTTATATTCATTCACTGATACATTAGAATATGATAATACTTTATATACTTATTTATCCATATAAAAATACTGTTTTGGATTGTCTTGATCTTTTCTGGTATCAGAGTCATTTCTTCTCAAAAGCCATTTCTTTTAGGAGGCGCAAGTGTAGAGGCATGATCCTATTGGCCAGGGCTAAGTAATGACTTACTTAGCCTAGGTCAATAAACTTATTTTCTAATCATATTTTTTTCAAAAATTTATTAATCTAAATGTATTTAATATATATATATACATATATATATATCAAGTTTTACCATTTTTGAAAATATGTATATAACTTTTTTAGATTTTTTAAACATAGGAGTATTTTTAGCCATTTTTAATAGTTAAAAATTACAAAAATAACAATATCTTTAAAAATAAGAATATATACATATCTCCAAAAATGATAAAACATAGTTTATACATATGAATAGGTTTTTTGGCTTACTCAACCTAGGCTAATAAGATCATGCCCCGCATAGATATTAGATTGTGGTGATTCTATGAAGATGCCGACTATAAGAATGACAAACTGATTTAGCCCAAAAGATGCTGAAATGAGCATGCCAATATAATTAACAAGAATACTTCTATGAAACCGAAGTGATTTCGTAAAACCCTTTCCATTTTTAAAATGTTGATCCTTAGTTGGAAATCCAATCCATTCATTGTATTTAACATCATTTGTTTAGCTAGGAGACCAAGTTTCATCCCAATCCAACACATGGATAGGCTACATTTGCTCAAAAATAGGTATATTCATGTGTAAATTATGAAAAACGCTTCGATCCATTCACACATGTATTAGAATGTAACAATATTTTATAGGATCATTTGTCTACATATTATTGATATTTTAGATGGTTTAGATGTTGAAAAAATTATTTTAAAGTTGATATTTTAATATTGAACCATTTTATTACGTTGATTTTACACATTTATAGATGAGATCCATATATAATGAAATTAAAAAAATAAAAGGATTTTCAATATACTATAAATGATGCTAAATACAATAGATGGAATGGATTTTCTATCAACTATCAAGATTTTCAAAATGAGGGGGGTTTCATAGAAGCATCCCCATGTAACTAATGAGCATGGTACTTAGGCTGTAGTAATTATATGAAGATTCCTACTATAAGAATAGCACGCTGATTTAGCCCAAAAGAAGCTGAAAGGAGCATGCCAATATAATTAATGAGCATGCTACTTAGGCTGTAGTGATTATGTGAAGATGCCTCATATAAGAATAGCATATTGATTTAGCGCAAAATATATGAAAGGAGCATGCTAATGTAATTAATAAGCATGCTACTTCATGTTGAAATCAGCAAAAAACGAGTATGCTAATATGCCATTAAGGATATTAGCATGCTCCTTTCAGTGTGACAAATCAGTGCATCATTCTTACAATTAGCATGCTAATATAGTCAGTACACCCTAACTAGGGTTCAATGTAATGCATACTGGTGTCTCCCATTCTACATATATGTAGGCAGTCATTTGCAAAATTGAAAGCGATAAAGTATAAACTACAAAAAACTCAAAGGTCACTTGCAAAATGCCTTTTCCAAAAGAAAAAAGTTTAATAATTTGAATGTCATATGTTACTGATGCATTTATTGTATCATTAACATTTACGTAAAATTTTAAAAATCTAAATAAAAACATAAATCACTTATTTTAAACTTTTCAAAAATATCCACCAATTCTGTCATAATTGTACTAGTTTTAGTATACATTTTCCTGTGCTCTTACACCCATTGAAATAGCATGGGAGAACTCTGAAGCCAAGATGACAGATCACAAAAATGGGGAAGGACTCTAGAAGAAAGAGGGCATATACTATATACCTTCTCAGTAGATGAATGAGAGAGAATAGAAAAAAGAAAAGGGCAGTCACAAGTAGATTCAAACAGGGTAAAAGTAGAAGGGAATAGATGACAACTAGAATAGGAGAAGAAATTCCAAGAGAATTATGGAAGCAGTTGAAATGGATTTTTTATTTTTTGTGGAAAAAAATGCAAAAGATAGGAAATTTTGCTAACTTCAATATACAAATTAAGTTACAAAATTCTTAATACTATAGAGGTAAAGGATCCAAAAACTATAAAAGTCTCCGAAGTATAAACTTTAATTAAATTCTGAGTAAGGTGTCCTACATTAAATATGCAAAAATGAATAAACTTGGTATATATGCCTGTGCTTAAAACAAAAATGAATAGCATGAACTATGTAAAAACAAATGAACTTGATATCTATGCCAGTGCTTAAAGTGGGGGAAAAAAAAGTGTGGCAAAATTTTCACATTTTCTTTGAGCAGATGTACTGGCTAAAGAAGGCCTAGGGTGATGTAACAAAATAGTTGGGCAATGATTGTGTTCTTCTGGATCTGGGCCCAAGTTTGCTCGTCACTGACCCTAGTCAATGATGGTTGGGCCACCCATGCTTCCAACAGGGAAGGGCTACTAAATACTAGCTAAGAAACGAAGATATTGCAGGCTAAGAAAGGCATAGGTTGATGTCAAAGGATTTAGGCACAGGTTCTACAGTCAGTGGACCTAGGCAGGGCGATGTCTCCTATACTTTTAACTATAATAATAATTCCTTCATCAATCAAACAATATATACTTTTACCCTAGTGAATGCTAGTTGGGTCACCCATGCTTCTGACAGGAAGGGGCTGCTAAATACTAACTGACAAAGGGAAGATTTTGCGGGCTAAGGCAGGCATAGGTTGATGTCAAAGGATTTAGGCACAGATTTTTACAGTCAGTGGACAGTGGACCCTAGACAAGGTGATGTCTCACTATATTTTCGCCTATAATAATACTTCCCTCATCAATCAAACAATATATATTACAGGTAAAATACTGAAACAAATGTACTTACTTTTGTGACCTTTTCTAGATCATCCTTTCCTGCATCGGTGACATTATTTCCATACACAATGCGTTCAGCACAACGGCCTCCATGAGCTACAACCATTTGCATTATCAAGTAACCATACGTGGTAATGTCTTGCTTCATTGTTTCATCTCTTGGATGAAAGACTGATATTGATGTTTCCTGTTCTCATTGCAAAGTCAAAAGGTTGCATGGGCAACAAAATTTTATTGGTAAATAATTGATAGCTTCAATCTGATCAACAAAAAAAAAAAAAGGCTAATCATGGCAATGTATTGTGCCTGGCCTTTGAATCGAGTTCAGGCCAATCTCACAGTCCTGGACTTCTCCCTAGTCATAGGCATAAAATCCAAAAACTTCACTAGATTCCTATCAAATGAAACAACTAGAATACAATAGTCTATTAGTCTGTAAGCTTCATTTCCATTATTACTTGGTACCTGGCCACCTGGAAGCAGCTGAGAGAAATCATGCCAATCAAAACGAGGAAATAAGTGAGCCAACAGTACATGACCAGCCTCATGTACAGCCAGAAATCTCTTTCTCTCCAAAGAAACCTGTTATACACACAATCCAATGATTGCAAGATGTCAATAGAAGATCCACAATATATGCAACACCTGCTAATAAGTCTGGGTTATTGAAAAGTACATTTTTTTCAATCTTATGTTGCTCGTCCTCAGTAAGCATCACCCCCATGCTTTCAAGCATCTGCTTGTCCAGCACATCAACAATGTCTTGCTGAGTGATCATTGGATGACCTTTTCTTACCTGAAGAAAATAGTACATAGAGAAGGTAACAGGAATTGTTATCAATCACCAACAAATTCTGAACTAGGAATGATGGTGAAAAATTATTAAGATATATTGACTGGCTTCCTAAAAATAATAGTAAATAGAGAAGGTAATAGGAATTGTTATCAATCACCAACCAATTCTGAACTAAGAATGATGGCAAAAAATATAAATATATACTGAATGGCTTCTCACAATGATGATTCAGTAGATTTTAAGAAATCAAAATGCGAACTTTCAGCAAAAGCACAGGTACAAGCTGGATGTATGGCATCATTTGAAAAAGCTAGACTTGTACATTCTGTCTTTTTTTGCACATGTTCCACCTACAGTGCTATTGGATGTATGATCTGGGACACTACAAGATACACGCTGGCACTTAAGTTACATGCGAATAAATCATCTACCTAAGAAGTAACCCAACTCAAAATACATTGCAATGGATAAATAGAAAAGCAATAAACTGACATTATCCAGGCAGATTTCTGGATTCATGACAATCCAAAGAGAATATCAGTATACATTGTAAAATTAAACTAGAGGGAATAAGTTGGTTTATGCATCAAAAACAACTTGGCTTAGAAGGCTTCTCACCTAAGGTCTAAGGGTTCAACTTCAGTGAAGCTGGTTCCAAACATTGAACTGCTTGGTTTTTGCAAACCATACCACTTTTGATGAACACATGCTACCCATGATGTTTAATAAATATTATTTGTTAAGATATCAAAACTCATCTGCTTGGATGCATGGTGGGCCCTAACAAATACAAACTCACAAGATAGCTCTAAGTTTTAAAATGGCCCACTGAAGTATCCAAAAAGGGTAATTTTTCATATCTTAACTAAGTAAACAATTATTAAACATAATGGCTGGCTTGGATTCATCAAAAGTGGCATGGTTCGCAAAAAACAAACAGTTCAACATTTGGAAGTAGTTCCACTGAAGTTGATCACCTCATACAGCCTAAAAGGGCACCATACCTTACTATGCTGAATCTTTTTATGAGTAATGACTATTTGGAAATCATTTTTTAAAAGGTTGTACAATCTGCCACATGTCAAATCATTATTGGCTTTTAACTGGACCAAGTAAAAAGACTTTCTCAACCAAGCCACATGCATTGTGTATCTGCAATTCAACATAAAATCAATCCTAAGTCATATTCATTGGCATAAAAAATTCACAGACCTGGGTCTAAGATGCATGATTTTACAGAGAGAAGGATACAAGACTCAGTTAATAGAAAAAGAAAATCAGATTAATAATAACATGTCCTAACAAAATAGGTGTTTTACTGAAGCACATCCTATTAATTTTACCACATTACCAAAGGAAAGAATAACTTACAGACATAATTGCAGCTTCATTTATGAGAGTGCGAATATCAGCTCCAGAAAATCCAGAAGTCCGAAACACAAGCTGCAAAAGTGCAAAGCAAGACAGAAGTAAACAACAGTCAGTAGGTTTCAAAATGAGACAAGAATAATATTTCTCTCTTCAGAAAAAGAAAAAGAAAAGAAAAAACAAGAGATGCTAGCCACATGCATAAAAACAGACTCAAGACATAATCCTCAAAACCAAAAGGGATAAGGATCTAGAGATAAGGTTACCTTTCCAAAGTCCACATCTTCTGCGAATTCCATTCCCGAGCTATGCATACCAAAAATATCTACTCTCTGCTCAGCATCAGGAAGATCAATGGAAATTCGACGATCAATACGTCCAGGACAAAGAAATTGAGGATCGAGTTCCCCTGGCCGATTGGTTGCACAAAAGAAAATTACAGCTTGCTTCCGGGAGAACCGATCAACACCAGTTTTCTCGGTCCTGTGCATATCAGCAGACCATCAACATGGGAAACTTTCACCACTGAAAGTTTAAATGTTCAACCCAACTCTAATCCAAATCATACGGTTTCTACCTGTTTTAAACCATATACGGCTTTTGAATTTTTCATTCTAAACTAAACCAAAACCCATTTTTCAAAATCGAGATCAAATTCAAGTAGAAAACAGACTGACAGTTTCAGATCAAATTAACAATTCTCATAAATCTATTTATACTACATTAAGCAGGATTTATAATTGTTATTCTATAAGGGCATGTTTGGATACAAGACAAACTTCTTAGACTAAAATTTTTCAATATCCTCAACCATCCTATTTTTTAATCATTTCTTCATATTTTACTATACGAGTACCTTACTTTTCAATCATTTCTACACAACTACCCACACAACTAACTTATCTATTTTAATTTTATTCTTTTCACTCTTCGTCATTACCTCTATCATAACACATCATTTTCTACCAATTCAAAAACTTTTGGACCAAGAGGGTGCTTGTTTACCCATAACTTTCGAACTAAAACTTTTCACTTTTCATGACTACACTATTTTTAATTATTTCTTCACTTCCTATACAATTATCCTATTTTCAATCATTTCTACACAACTACCTATATATCTAACTTATCCATTTCAACTTTATTTTCTTTACTCCTCATCATTAACCATATTATGCTATATCATTTTCTCCCATTTCAAAAACTTTCATAATAAAATCTTTTCATCAAAAGTTTTATCACTTTCCAAGCAAGCTTTAAAAAATTTTTCATTCAAAAGTTTTATCGCTTCCCAAACACATCCCGAATATATTTATTGGATGAATAATTGACTTTGAAACTATTGGCAAATATTTTTTTTTTAAAAAAAAAAAAGCATTCATACATGCAATAAACATAATTTTATGGAGAAACAAGACACGTCTGAACATGATACAAAAATATAAATACAAAATGTTTGAAATCATTTACCAAGTTATTGAGATGTGCATAAATAAATAAAAATAGAATATAAAAATTATTGGCGGTGCAGATCGGGTTAAGTTATACTAGGTCATGGTCAACCCAACCTTGACCCATATTTGTAAAAAATCTACCGAAACCTATTTATGTCTTGAGTTGGGTTAAGGTTTGAACCCAACCCTGATCATACCTCTATGAATTTCTGTAAACTTCGGGTTGGCAATCTAGGCTAGAATTTTGGATCAAGTTCAAGGATTTGATATCCTTTTTATACCTCCTGCAGCATAACGATATAAGACTTTGAATTCATTCTATACATATATCGGTATTAAGTTATATCATTATCGATAATCACAACGAAAAAAAAGTTATATCATTGTCAAACATATAAATTTTCTTTAACAACATATTAGTAATAAATTAAATTAAATTAGCGTTGATCATGTATGCATTTTCCAGCCAATGCTAGCGCATGATGGCATAGTGAAAGCTGGGTTGCTGGTATAGAGTCTATGGACCACCGTCCAACTTATTGTAAATTTTAGCTTATCATTCCATTCAAAAAAATATAAAAACTTATCTGTCAGAGATAGTATCAATTTTTTTATAAAGGAAAATTATTGATAACATAAAAAGTTTTGAAAATATTTAAAATTTTGAAAAATTAATACAAATGTATGCTAATACACATTTAGGGCATGCTTGGTTATAACCAACACTTTTCAATCTAAAACTTTTTAATACTTCACAACAAACATATTCTTTAATCATTTCTTCACATCTTTCTATACAACAACTCTAATTTTCGATCATTTCTATACAATTACCCATAATACTAACTTATCTATTTCAACTTTATTCTCTTTACTCCTCATTATTACTCCCTATTATATCAAATTATTTTCAACCAATTCAAAAATTTTACATCAAATTTCTTCAGAAAAAATTTACACAAATTTTCATTCAAAAGTTTTATCACTTCCTAAACATACACTTAGTATAAAAATTTTCATTTTAAGAAGCAACCATCTATCTCAAATATTCATCAAACAATTTTTAATTTTTATTAATTTTCAAAATTATAAAAAATTAATCTTCATATTTATGTCAGAAGTGGTGAATATTAGACGAATACTTCGAATGTTAAATCCAAATTTATAATGCATTTTAAAAATATAATTTGAGCATTATCCCTACAACTATATTAATATCAAAACAACCACTGTTAAGCATAAAAAAAAATTACATCAACAACTCTCCAATATCTGTAGTGATGATGACTTAAAAGAACCTATCAAAGTAATCCAAAAAGTCCAATGTCATAGCAAAGAACAACAATTCTTCTATGAAAGGGGAAGCGAAAAAGAAAAATAATGAAAAGAAAATAAATGAAATTTTTCTAGGGGAATGATTCCCTACAAGCATTCACATGGTGCTAATTTTTTTATTCTTTCACTTCCCAATTACATAAACAACTCTCCAATATCTGTTACAAGCATTTATATGTTGCTAACTTTTTTATTCTTTCACTTCCCAATTACATAAACAACTCTCCAATATCTGTAGTGATGACGACCTTAAAAGAACCTATGAATAGGTGCGAATATCAAGAAGCTGTTATCAAAGTAGAGAAGTAATCCAAGAAGTCCAATGTCATAGCAAAGAACAACAGTTATGCTATGAATGGAAAAGCAGAAAAAAAGAATAGTAAAATAGTAAAAAGAATATAAATAAATTCTTTCTAGGGGAATGATTCCCTACAAGCATTTACATGGTGCTAACTTTTTTTTTCTTTCACTTCCCATATGATTTTAATATCTAAATCCTTTATGATATTTATCCATATATATTCAGTTATGATGCCAAAAACCAGATATTTTGAAAACTTTTCCATATGCAGAAACCAAAAGTTTTATGAATGAAAAGTGGCAGCAGCATGTTTTGCACTACAAAAATATGACAAAAGTGTACCCTAGTGGGCCCCGCTAATCAAAATAATTCTGGAGTTCTGTAAAACAAGACAATAAGCATCAAATAGGATAAGATCGTTATCAACCAATAAAATGGTGTCAAGAGTCCAGCCATATGTCAATCATCCAGTTGGGTGCATTCATGTTTGCCAAATGTCGTGTTCCTATTGGACAAACCTGTGGTCCTTTTAAAATGCAGTAAATCATATAGGTATACCTGGAATTTAACCATGATTATACCTCCCTAGTAACCTTCTATCCGAGCACAATAACTAGGAAGAGAAGGGTAAATTAAGCAGTAAAAAAAACAGAGAGGAATTCAGCAGAACTGAAGGAAGAGGAAGATAATTGCTGAAATTGAAGATAATAGGTGGATTCTACAAGGCAACCCCTTAATTTAACAACAGGAAATTCTCAATAGGTCATATATAACTTACATACTAATTTTCAGATAAATCCATGATGGTTTGGTTATGCAAAAACCATGAAGGACAAAACAAATGCATAGAACTGAAATCTTAAACATGGGGTTATTCAGATGCTAGACTTGATGATTAAATAAGAAAATAATCATGGTGATTAGGGTCTTGTTGGAAAGTTTGTACTTCAAGGATCATGCATTAATTTAAGAAAATATATGCAAGAACCATATCAGAATGCATGGGAAAGAACCGACTTGAAATCTGAAATTTTAGACTAAATTCCAAAAATTTAGGTTGCTACATGATATAACCTTTATTTGAAGATAAATTCAACATAAAGGTTACTCATTTTAGCATAAGTAAGGTGTAAATGTACAAATTTAACAAAGCAACAACAAATAATGAAACAAACAGATCATACAATATTAACTTTAAGAGGAAACCAAACCATTGTAGTTTGGAAATAACCTAAAGTCTCAAATCAACATGATTTGAGAATAATATGAACATACCTTAAGAAGTAGTAGAATACCCTAAACCAACTTAACTTCTTAAGTTTGGAATGTTCTACCTAAAAGATGCATATACTGTGGAACCTTAGTGCCCCACATGCCTTAAAGAAACCTTCACCACTTTGTTGTAGGCAAGAAAAATAAAGGAAAAGAAATTAAGAGAGAAGGTTCATCTGAAGAAACTCCTTAAGGATAAGTAAGCAAATTCTCTGATTTTTTAACTCATGTTTTATAATTGGTCTTCAATGCCTTTCTTGCAATGGATTTTTTGGATTGACCATCCTATAATTACGTTTGATTTGCTATTCAAATTTTATAAAATGAATTTCTAAATATTTTGGTAAATACATGTTACCTGTGAAGAATGTTTAACTGCATAGATTAAAATAAAAAATGGCTATTGCCACAAGGTTATTTAATATTATGAAGTGACTGGCCTATTGGCTTAACCGACTCACAAAGTTCCCGTTGAATCTTATGTGGCACTGAAATAAATGAAAAAATTTTATTCTAGTTGGAGAATGGATGTGTTGCATGACCGTGGCATTATAAAATTTTGTTGACTTTCATGAAATAGATTGTCTTATCAATAAATGTTTTCTATGTTTATTTGCAATGATAAATGTATCTTAGGAGAAGATCCGTACTATGGCATAAGAGAAGATGGGGAACATGATATACTTTTTGTATATGCATAATTACAGTTATATGTGTATTGGTGTGAATTTCATATAATTCCATAAATTGATTCCTGGAGTAAGGAAATTCTCGTAGTGTCTTATGGTCTGGGATGCTATATTGTATATATTTATTTTCAAATTTTAACAATTTCATATTCACCCTTAAATGATAGTAAATATTTATGATATACAAATTTCCAATCAAAGTGATTTTAACATCATGAGTATATACATATTAGTTTATTTTTTACATGAATTAGATGTCCAAAAAGGGTTTAAGAAATTGGAAAAACTGTCATTTGACTATTCCTATTTGAAGGGAATCAGTCCCATGATTCCTTTGCTGTGTAATGTCCTTATTAAGGGAGTGTTTGTCTTTCTAAAAAATTTTCAAACTAAAGGTGTGTTTTGCAAACACTAAACCTTTTCAATTTAAAACTTTTCACTCTCCATCACTACTCTATTTTTAATCATTTTTTTACATTTTCCTATATAACTACCCTGCTTTTCAATCATTTCTACGCTACCTATGCAACTTATTTTATCAAAAGTTTTAACGCTTCTCAAACACACCCTGATGTTGAAAGGGAAAAATATCATAATTTAATACATCTAATCTATAATTTGGTGACTTTCTACCAACTAAGCTAACTTCCGAGTAATTAGATCTAAAAGTATTGTGTTTTCCCAGTACAAGTTTTCCATGTTGATATATCTGACACATGCAAACCACAATTCACACTCAAAAGAACACACCTTTCAAAGCGCAACAGTGTGTTAAAGCATTTGCATATAGGAAACCAACCTGTTTCATACAAATCATTTTTATCAAAAAATTTCCCCAACATAATCGATTAATTGACTGTAAACTTCAATATTTATCCAATAATATCAATTTGAACAACTAGTTACTAAGGATAAACTGGAAGCAACCAATTTATTGTTTTCTAACTTACCATTTTATCAGTGATATGTGATAATGAATTTTACTGTCAATAAAATTGAAATGACAAACCGTAAGTTTAGGCATTCTTCCTGAAATGAAAATTTTCACTGAGGTTTGTACTTTTTGCTGACTTGTGAAATGATTTTACAGAGAATTATGTTCTTCATTTAGGTTAGGAGAAATAATTGAAATTGTTTAGCAGCAGAAAGAAATTTTTGATGAGATAGTGAAACTTTTATGAATGTTCAAGAAAAATTTCTTCCATGCAATCAACTTGTTCATTCTTTATTCAAACCCCAGTTAGGACCCTTTTCTCCTCTAAATGCCTTATAATAACTTAAAAACCATATTCAGATTAGTAATGACAATCATGATCGATTAATCAGTAGTAACCATGGATTTTAATTAAAAATATTTAGTTACATTGTTAATAAACATGCATAATTAATAAGAAACATTTAGTCGCATCTTAGAGGGCAAGTGATTTGGTTTCCATTAACCCGACTCTCTCTTAACCCGACCCATTTTCTAAACCTTCTATGGCCCAATCCAGCTAATATCCACTCCATGCCAACCAACCCAATCCAAAAAAAAAAAAAAAACCTAGGCTGAGGATAACCACCCCACTTTTCGTCATTGTTGCCATCATCATCATAAATTATTTACAATCCAAGTAGGGTTACCAACACGGATTCTAGTGCTCCATTTTTGACAATAAAAAACTAAATTTTCAATAATATTTAATGTTTTTATCTCATGTTTAATTACTTCCATCTATGGATATGTTTAGAAAGTGGTAAAACTATCGAAAGGAAGTTTTTTTTGCGTAAAGTTTTCAAAATGGAAAAAAATAATGTAATATGATCAAGGTGATGATTGAAAAAATGGTAACTGTATGAAACTTGTGAAGAAATTATTGAAAAGTAGGATTGTTGCATAGAAAAATGTGATGAAAGAATTGCAAAGTAAGATAATTGTGGAGAGAGTAGAGTTTTAGATACAAATGTTTTAATTTGAAAAGTTTTGGTGTAAATAAACCATGTGTTTTTTTGGGTCCTCTTCTCTCTCTCACCATCTTTTATTTGAATAAAATCGACTCTCTTAACCGGTGTCATTTCAAGCTTCCTTAAACACGACTAAACTATCTTAGTTTATTTTCCCACATTTTATCATCTATTGACTTCGCTTTTAAATTATATCAAGTTACAGCGTTTCTAATTTCATCTTTTCTTATTTTACTATTCATCTATCTTAACATTCTCATTTCTGCTACACTTATTTTATGTGTACGTTTAAACACCCAACATTTTGCTAGATAAAGCATAGGCAGTCTAAATGCAATCTTATAAAATTTTCCTTTTAATTTAATTAGAACTCAATGATCACCTAAAATTCCTAAAGCATTTTTACTTTTTTAAAAACAAAAACACACTTCCACGTGATCTCAAAGGCCTTTAGTTGGGATTAGAAAGACCATCCCTTGCAGTTTTTTGCCTAGATGAGAACTTAATAATGGATTAGCAATTGTCATTTTATATCAACAGCGGGATGCTTGCAACTGGTCAGCAGATCTTGGTCCAGACTCAAGATGTCTAAAAAATTGGTTAGGAATAAGACTAGAGGTTTTTGCCTCACCACCCAGACGTAAAATGGGTTGGAACCCAACCCACTTGCACCCCTATTCATTTACATATTTTTTTCATTTCTCGTTATCTGTGAGAAAATAATTGTAGATTATTTTTGTTTTTTCGTTGTTAAAAGTTGTAAAAGAGGCACTATTTATTTTTCAAAAGCATTTACAAAATTAAATATCACTTTTCGAGTGATAATATTTACTTAATCACCCTGTAACATAATTATTCATTGATCCTTGATTTTCAAAAGGCATGACCAATGTGTTTGAGCACCAATTGCCACTAGCAGGTCTCATCGAATGAGAAAAAGTACATATTAAATGGACTTCACGGAAAGCACATACTCTCCATCTAGCTGCGTCAATAGAGCTTTAAATGCATCTCGCCTTCGACGATCCCTTTTAGCACCCATTTCAGCAATAGCATCAATTTCATCCACAAATATAAACGAAGGAGCCTGCCAAGTTTGTAAGCATATTCACTGTAAAATATAAAATTTAAACAGAATGTTTTTTTAGGAAGATCTTAATAATTAGAGGAAAGTGACTAAAAGCTCCATACACATGCATGCTGTATATCTGAAAAAGCATTAGATCCATCTGGAGAGCATAAGCTAAATATAATTATAAAGAACGAGAAGGAAAAGCATGTGACAAAAACAAGAATAAGCTCTCTAAGAAGGCAAAGCTCACTTTAAACTATGATCCTTGCCTATCTTAACTCAGGCTAAACTTAGATTCCTCAATGAATATTACGTCTTGATCCCCAACTATTTTCAAGTCCCTGAAGCAAAGACCCACGTTCTCATTGGACACATTATGGCACCAGTTGATTCAGTTCCAGATATTTATATGAAAGAAATAACTGTAGACTCAAAATGAAAGGGGGGGAAAAAGATAAAATCGAACAAAACAAAACAAAAAATTAGCTATCTAGCAGTTTGATCATTAACTCAAGGACAGGTAACGACATAAAATTCATCCTCCAGGAAGATGATGGTTGGTAATTAATGATATAGTTGGCATGAATTTTGCACCAATTTAATGAGTATTTATTTAATGATAATGTGATTCAGAAATGGGTATTTGCAACATCTAGGCACTAATTAGATATTTCTAGCAAATTAAACAATCTCGATAATCTGTTAGCATGAGATTAAATAATTAGTGGAAAATATTAACCAGTTAAATAATTTGGATAAAATTTTATGATGATTGACTCAATTTCATTTGATACAGTTGTGGTGCAATTAAAATTCAGCAAACTTTGACTGTCTACAATTGTTAATTCATGACAGAAACAACTCACAACCAGCAACATGTATCACGAAGCTGTCCATCACTGAACCATCCTTCACGGCTAGAGAAGTTAATTAAATTCAGCAGCAGATTTTTTTCAATAAAAAATTCATCACCGTCTATGTGGGCCCACCAAGTATCACAGCAACCTCTAGAATTTTCAATTCTCACTCATCTTTTTCACTCCTTTTCTCATTGTCTATGTGGGCCCACCAACTACCTTTTCTCACTCTTCTTTTTCATCTTTTCTTTTTCACTATAAAATTTTCAATTTTCAGTTAAATTCATTTGGTTAGAATCTAACTTTTATTTTTTAGTAATTAGTGAATATTTAGCATTTAAGTATCTGTGGACACAATAACTCTACTTGTTTATCTGTATTACGAGTGCAATCTATATACTTACAGGAAAAAGGCAACAACAGATACTATCATTTGGGAATTATCTCTTTCTCAAGAAATTGAGAACTGACAATAGCAATAATCCCTAGGCCGTTGTGGTCATTGTCATAAACGGTTCCCCACCTACATGGGGTCAGCTACATGGATCTTGTTATTTCATTCTTTACAATCATGAATAATGTTTTTCAGTAATCTACAACGTTTTCTTATCTTGTTTAGTTACTTTTTTCTTTCTTTTTTTTTTTTTTTTTTGTGGGTTCTTCTTCTCATTCTCTTCCTTTCTTATTTTTGAATAAACTCAACTGTCCTAACCATTGTAATTTTAAGTCTTCATTTAACATGCCTAAATTACCTTCAATGCTCTCTCAATTTATTACCAACTAGATTCACCTTTAGATCATCTTGGATTACTTTATTTTTTAATTTTATGTTTTCTTGTTTTACCACTCATCCACCTTATATGCTAAATATTTTAATTGCCGCCAAACATTGACTCCACATAGCATTATGTCTAATAAAATTGTCCTTTTAATTTAATTAGTGGTTAATTGTCAAAAAAATTTCTACTTAGGTTGTAATTATAATATTTTTCTAAATTTTCTTGAACCATTCATCCTAAATATCTAAAGTGATCAATTCCTAGTATTAGTTGGTCTAAAATTTTAACTAATTGCTCATCTAGGTGCTCACCATTATTAAGATTGCATCTCATATATTCAATTTTTCCTCCAATAATTTAAATTATTAAATTTTAGAGTATCATTCCACTTATTTAATTCTAAGATTATGCCTGTTCAAGATTTGAATGAGATGAGGACACAATAAAATTTCTCATTTCCAAAAACATTTTTCTCATTCCTGATACATAATAAACTACTTTTTACATTCCTTATATGGCTTTTTCATTCTCAATACACTTTCTCAAATTTCAATACATAACAAGATTTTTCATCCTGTCTCTCCATCTCATTATCATTCCATTCCATCATCTAGAACAAGCCTAAGACTATCATCAGCAAATAACATTTATATATCATTTGCAAAAAATATTTACCAAGGTACTTCTTATAAATGTCTAGTAAATTCATCTATAAAGAAAGTGAAAAGATAAGGCTAAGTCTTGATGCAAGCCTATTGCAATTGAAAATTCACTTTGTCTCCATTCATGGTCATCACATTTGTTACAGCCCTCCCATACATATCCTTAATAACATCAATGTAACTATTGATAATTCTTTTCTTTTCCGTTTCCTTCTATATTAATTTTCTTGGTACTCTTATCATGTGCTTTTTCTAAATCGATTAAAAACCATATGAAGGCTTTTTTTCTTCTCTCTTCCTCTCGACTAAACCCTAAGCATTTAACAAAAATAAGTTGATTCTATTATCATCTACGCTCAACAAGCAATAATACAAATCAATATTAACAACTCTAAAGACTCATCAAGGAAAGCAACCCATTATTCTTGACATTTAGGTTATACAAATTATATTTAGGTTATATGACAAATGAATGAGTCACACAAGAAAACCAAGGTAAAGAATAATTGAATGAAGACTAAGGCAAGAAGCAAATATTTCCTAAAATCAATTTGATTTTATGCCAAGAAGATCGACCACTGAAGTTATCTTCTTGCTTTAACAATTGTTCAAGAAGTATATAGAGAAGAAAATGAACCTATGTGTGGTTTTTATTGATTCAAAAAAAACATATGGAGTTCCAAGAAGATTAATATAAGAAATGCTAAAAAAGAAAAGAATTGCCTTTTAATATATTAATGTTTTTAGAGATATGTATCAAGAGACAACCAATGTGAGAACCATGAGTAGAGATATGAGTGATTTTCCGATTGGAAAAGATCTACATCAAGGCTCGACCATAAGCCCTTACTTTTCAATTTAGTTATCGATGAACTTACCATATAGTTTACAAAAGTACCATGGTGCATGTTATGTGCAAACAATATAGTCCTAACAGATGAAACAAGAGAAAATTTAAAATGCATCAAGAGAAAATTTAAAATTAAACAAGTACAGAAGATGTTTTAGAATCTAATAGTTTTAGAAGTAGTCAATCAAAAACTTATTACATAAAGACGAATGATCCTGTTGGCCCAGGCTAAGAAAATGTCTCGCTTCTTTTTTTGAGGTGGGCTAAGCGAGACATTTGCTTAGCCCGGGCTAACAGGATCATTCCTCATAAAGACAAGTGATCCTGTTAGCCCGCGCTAAGCAAATGTCTCGCTTAACTTACCTTAAAAAATTCGTTTATAACACTTTTTTTTTGTTTTTTCTTCATAGACTTGTTTATCTAAGTATATTTAACATATAAACCAAGTTCTACT
>JAXCLR010000081.1:22443059-22471176 GCA_035584095.1 Annona squamosa
ATTTAACATATAAACCAAGTTCTACTTTTTTTAGACAAGTAAAAGTTTTACAATTTTTGGATATGTGTATATATTTATTTGAGATTTTTAAAATACTCACGTCTTTAAAAATCTCAAATAAATATATACACATATCCAAAAATGGTAAACTTGGTTTATATGTTAAATAAACTTAGATAAACAAGTATATGAAGAAACAAACATTAAAAAGGTTCATGAGTTAGACGGGTGGGAGTATCGGGTTTGCAAGTTGGACAAACCTAACTCTTGACCAACCCATTCAATGCAATGGGTTACATGGGTCATGTAAACAACTAAGCGGGTTGAAAATTATCAACCTTAATACATCGAAAATTGGGTTGGATTGACCAGGTTGCAGATTAAACCCATTCCATTTACATCTCCATTCCAAGAAAGAAAGAAAAAATAACAAACTGCTCCAAAAATTTTGCGACCATCAAATTATAATTAGATTAAAAGTAAAGTTTATAAGACCAAACTTAAGACTAGTTATCCTATATTAGACAGAACATTGGACAGTTAAAAGTCTTAAAGAATAACATATACACTGAATGAATGTAACTAAAATGAGAATGATAAATTGGACGAGTGGTAAAATAAGGAAACATAATGTGAGAAACGAAGTAATTTGAGATAGTTTAAAAGTGAAACTAATAAGTAAAAAAATGAGAGAAATGGCATTGGTTAGGAGAGTTGAGTTTATTCAAATAGAAGGCAATAAAGGAATAGGAGGAAGACCCAAAAAATGGATAAAAATAATAACAGAAGATATGCAAACATTAGAGATTAATGGAAATATAGATCATGATTGTAAAGAATGGCACAACAAGATCCATGCAGCTCCCCCATATAAGTAAGAAACAGATGATGATGAAGTTTTACAAATTATGAATCATCAAAAGCACATTTTAATAGAAGACACAATCGAGCTCATATTAGGCTTGTCAAAATAACAGTAACTTGAAGCAATATTGGAATTTTGTCAATGTATTAGACATAATTATAAAAGATAATTTTCTTCTTCCATCTCCTCACAAAGCTTCATGAAATCAATAGACAAAAAAGACATTGGCATGGGTGCAACCATGGATTTAATTATCCGCATAGAAGGTTCGCTTATAACAAAAGTTTCATGGTTGCCTTACTCCACAGATAACCCCCAAAAAAAAAAAATAATAATAATAATAATAATAAGAGGGTAAGGTTCCAGTATTTCAAATAAAAATAAGAGAAGAATGCTTACATTTCTCCTAGCAATAGCAAACACTTCCCTAACCTTTGCAGGTCCATTACTGCCAGCAAAATCTGCTCCAGAAGCAAAGACAAATGGAAGTCCACTTTCCTTTGCAAGTGTCCGAGCAAAAAGTGTTTTGCCTGTTCCAGGCGGCCCAAAAATAAGAACACCCTGTCATGGAAGAAAAAATAAAGAGTTAGTTTTATACAGTGATAATTCGAATTCGAAGACACTGTTCACACTCCTGGTAGTGTGCTGGCCTGCTGGGAGCCCAAGACTGTACTGCTGAGTCCAAGGTCCTGCAGTCCAGATGAAAAGATAGACCATTTACAGTGCAGGACACCTAAAAATCCTCCAAAGTGAGATCCTAACCTAGCATTTATCTGTGCCTTATCCCTGTCTAATATTGCTGCCAAGCAAAGTTGGAGACACACTGCAGTCTCTCTAAGAAAACGTGCAAATTAATACACCCACTTGCATTATGGATCAAGAAGAAATGAGGGCATACAAAAAATGTGTTCCAGAAATTTCTGGGAAACTAAATTTTCGATGACAATCAAACCTCTGGTTCCTTTATTTTTTGGGAACATGGGAAGATTAGCCTTCTAGAGAATTCCAAGATACAGAAGGCAAAGTAGATTACCCGGACAAACTTTACTTTTCTGTCATAGTAGCGTAAGGGGTTTCGCATATACATCATTATCTCGTCAAGAAGAAGCCAAACATCACCTCCAGTAACAATTTCTTTAGACATTGATCGCAGATCATCAGAACCGGTCAATGGCTGCATAGAATTGATATCAAAGGTGAGCATCATAACTATAGACTTGAGAAAGCATTTGACAGCAAGTTTCGATAGGTTCCACAAAGCCTGCATAAATCTCCTACTGGTTCCTGAACATCGTGGTGTGCCATATTCAACCAAATTCTCACGTACAACTCCACTGTATGGGCTGGGACTCAAAGTTACATCTAGATGGAGTGATTGAGCATTGGAGGGTCTAACTAAAGCAACAGAGGTCCACAATTACACAGTTCCCATAAGTTATGGGCCACCAGAGAGGCAATGCAAAAATGGTTTTGGAATCCTACACCATAGAATGAGATCTTACCATGACAAAGTTCTCTGTATAAGCCATGTCATAAAGTTGGTTATATGTCTTGTATAAATAGCGGTTAGATGTGATACGCAAAAGCGTGATCACATCTCTTATAAAAAACAAGATCAGAATTCCTGGAGCTAAAGCAATCACCAAATGTAGGAAATAGTGAATCTGTCGTTTCTGAAGGAGATCCACTTCAACCCCTGATGTATTGATGGCCTCAAACAAGTATGGATCCAGAGGAATGTCAACCTAAAAAAGACATCAGCATCAGTGCAGCTCGTTTAAGTCAGCATACTAGCCAGTAAGACATATAATAGGTGAAAACATAAACTTCTATCATACTTACAACATATTCTAATGGGAATCCTTCTTTCATTGTTACATACAATTTCTTCAGGTCCTCAGAAAAGACAACTGCTGCAACCTGCCAAAAAAGCCTTTGTCGCTGAACTTGGATCTGATGAACTTTCTAGCAGAAGAATAGTGCCAAAGGAGAAGAATTTTGTACATGGCAAAGCATACAATATGAACAAAAATACAAAAAAGGAAAGGGGCAATAAATGAATGTCAAGGATTCATATAAAGATAAAAAGAAGAGCATGTGTCTAGATCGCAAGAGTAACAAATGTAGCAAAACTGAAGCAGCAGATCTATCACATTTTCCAACATATTTGAATGGAAACTAAACTGCCAGATCCTCACAGGCACTGGCTTTTCTTCCTGAACAGAAGTGTTTACTTTTTATCCCTCTTCCATATGTGGGTGCATGTAGACATTTGCACCAATTATGGCACACCGATGTCCACATATGGATTGAATACTAAACTGAATACGGCAAAACAAAGGGGACGTTTAGGACTGTAAAAGTTGGTGGAATTTTGGCATAGGGTGGGAGTGGGAAAGGGAATACTTTGACAACCGTGTGACTGAAATGAAAGGATAGGGGTAAAGTTGAATTAAACAAAGTTTAAAGGAAAAATGATTGGAATATAGGGATAAGGTTGAAAAAATAGGGACATCCTTATTCCGAAACATCCCCAACATCGGCCCCATAAGTTGCATCTGAAAAGTTAACTGTAAGTGTACACAAAATCGACATCACAACGGGACAACAAGCTTCATGCTGTTAATATTAGGAGGATTAAATTGCTAGCACAAACATGTTAAAGGACATTACCTCTGAGCAATCAAGTTTCTGAAGAAAATAAGTGTAAGGCAACTTTGGACGATAACGCCACCATCTCTTAGCAATCCATAGTGCTCTACTTCCATCTCTCTCTGGTACTTTCTCTAACAAATCTTCCTGTAGACTCTTCTCAACTTCTTGCATGTCGAAGTCGACAACATACTTTGCATTGGCGGCATCCATTTCCTCAGCCATCTGATCCCTTCTCAGAACCTCATTCCACGTTTTCAACCTCTCTCTCCATGTTTCCCCGCCTTTTTGACTTACTCCTACCAAAAATGCAAGATTTTGTGTGTTTGTGTGTTTTGAAATAAGAAAATATGCAGAATTCACAAAATTACCCAAAAAAAAAAAAAAAACATATAAACCTATAAATGAAAATGGATTTGAGGCACAAGAAACCAAACACGTGCTGATGAGGCACTGGATGTGATACGCAGTTACATTATGTTGTTGCTGTTGTTAAAGTTTTCCATCCCCTTCTCATTTTTTAACTCCCAGATGACTCCTTCATGCCATCTATCTCTTCCACTAAAAAATGGCTGCAAGCATCATACTATTGTGGCTCGTATGTTGTTAAAGCTTTCAATTAAACAACATCCACCATGATCTAATGTTGTTGACATGTCAATTTCAACACAGATCTATCCCAACAGAATCCAAACAGATTATCTGATTATCTGTTCCAATCTATTATCCGATTGATCTAAATTCAAATATAGAAGAAGGATCCTAAGTCATCCTAATCCAAATCTCTGAGTTCACCTTCTCTTAAGTATGATTTTTATCCCACCCCACTTAAATCTTAGGGTATGTTTGGTAATGAAGAAAAAATGTCAATCTAATACTTTTCGCTCTCCATAACTACCCTATTTTTTAATCATTTATTTACATCTTCCTATATAACTACCATACTTTTCAATCATTTCTACACAACAACCCACGCAACTAACCTATATATTTTAATTGTATTCACTTTACTCCTTATCATTACCCTTGCCATATCACATCATTTTACAACTTTTACTCCATTTTTTATCAAATGTTTGATCACTTCTCAAACACACCCTTAATTTTGTAAAAGCAATTAATTTTCTGTAATGATTTTCAAACATTGAAACATTAAAATTTTCACATTTTAGTTCTTAATTATATCAAGTCAACAAAAATAAAAATTTCCAATTAACAATCAGATTTTTTTAGTCAAATCCAATCCAAAAGAACCAGGCTGGAGTTATTCCTGCTACTTTTGATCCTTTCAGCTACATCCAGAGGTTTTGAGGGCTGTGCTGTGTTAAAGGTCTGTGCACGGCTGTTAAAAACATATGACTCCCCTCAGAATCATCCAGACAGAAGTATGCTCACTATGGGGAGACCAAATTCGCTTCCACCACTTCTAACCCAATCAAAAACAATTTTCATGTTCTATCCAAAAAAAAGATTTAAAAAGAAAAAAAAAAACCCAATGATCGGGATCGACATCATCAGGGGAAAGCATTAGCATTAATAATCTAAAAATACAATTTGCAATTTAGCATTAACAATCAAAACCTTGGACACAATTGCATAGCATTTTGATGTACAAAAATACCATATGAAAGGGGAAAGCATTATAACCTCCAGTTCGATTAGGGTCAGCATCATCAAGGGAAATAACAGAAAACTAACCTGTAATGCCTAACCCTTCTTTCAATTTTTTCTTTTCAACCTGGTTTAATTTTGCGTCTTTATCAATAACTTCTCTCATATTCTCCAGAGAACGACCTGTATCTTCATCCCACGCATCTTCCCCCACATAAGAGATATCCTGAACAAGAGACCCATCTGGGCCTTTGATGAACTTTTTAATCCTGAGTCCCTTTGGCATTGTGTTCCTCCAGATACCTTTCTTAAACCTACAATGAAAGTGAATATTAAAAGGTCATTAAATGATTATCCATTCTATTGCCAAGATAAACAATCTACTGCAAAGCAACTAGAAGATTCGAATGGAAAATCTGTTAAATAACTGAAGGCATGTGGATTAAGGATACAGATTTCATCCAAGAGAGAATATGTAACAGAAAGTATTTGTATTGAATGACTAGCCGGAAGATAAAATAGAAACAACTGCATCAGTAAATAAAAAACGAAAAAGCAAAAAGAAAATTGATTCGATGCAATAGGTTGTATGGAGTAACTCATAAATAAAATTAAAGAAAAAGATGAAAATAGAAAAAGGGAAATGGCTTCACACGTTGTTGGTTTTTGGCAAGTTTTGACGAATGTATGAAAACTTACCCATTCACCATAATTAGCACGATCTATTTACTTAAGTTCAATTAAATCAAAAGAAACAACATCTAAAAAGATTAAAAAATGAAGTACAAAACAATAATCATTTAGATCATTCAAGCCAAGTATTGGACTGTTATGTAGTTAGATGAAATCATCATCCAGATAAAATGAATAGTTTCACGTCTTTGATGTCAATACATATGCTCAGACTTTGAATATTGAATAAAACAAATCCATGTAATCAGTTGGGTAACCAAGCAGTTATTGTTGTTATTAGAATTCAGCATCTATGTTCCCTAGAAAGCTCTGAAGAGCCAGGCTCCAGCTGATAACCCTAGCTTCAGGTGCCCATGACTATGCATGATCGTTAATTTTGTACACTATATAAATCTCTGATCAAGATAATTTTTGGCATCATGATCAGATACATGTCAATAAATTAAAAAAATACATGGTAATAAACATAATTAATGCTTTTGATCAAGTTATATTACATCGAAACCCCAGCAATTTCAAGCAACTTGAGTGACTCCATGCAACCTGTTGTGTGGTATCATTACCCACAGAAAAATTAATAACCCAAAGGCCATGCCATCAAAGTGTCCAAGATTAATGCAACAATTCTGCAAGCTGAGGACTTGTGATTCAGGACTGAATGCTAACCAGATACTAACTCAAAGATAAAGAAAGCATATGAAGATGTCGATGCACAAGAAGACCAAATCACTTCTTGAAGAAGTCGATAGGCATCATTACCATTTTCTTTTAAATCAATTAACCAGACTCAGCAATATGAAATACTCTCTGCAATCCACTCTATTTTGGATCGTATCTCAGTTAAACTAAAGGTCCTCTGATCTTACCAATGCCTATTGGTGCAAGTGGTAAAGAGCTCGGGTCCCCTTAAGCAAGGCCTTGGTTTCAAGTCTTGTGAATGGAGAAATAAGCGCTAGGACAGCTTTCCCCACTTATGGGATCTGGCCTAAATTGACTCTAAAATTCAAAGCTATGTAGATTAAAAAAAGGTTTGATCTGTTTGTAGCACCTTAAACCTGTTTCCTCTATCTTTTGATCTTTCCATTTCCCTTTTAGAATTTGAACCTTCATCGAAGTGCAACCTCACTTGGCAACTCACCCTTTCCATAGTTTCCAGTTATTAATCTTCATTACTGATGATTACAACGTGAACGTGTGCTTGTGCACATTCTAATACTTATTGATGTCACTATTGAGTTCCCCCAAGAGCAAAAATTTCCAATTGTTAAGCTGAATCTCTAAGAGCATACATTCAGCTGTCTTTCTATAGATCCATCTTAAACCAGCTTCCACCACACGCATCCTATGAATACGATGTTCACTTACATCTCAGACATCATACTAGTTCGACAAACAAATGAATATAATGTTCCTTTCATTGTCAGACATCAAACAAGTTAGAAAAACGAATGGTAGGTCTGGAATTTACTTAGACTACAGTCACCCTACAACTATGATATTCCATTACTTGTCAGACATCACACTACTTAGATTAAAAAAAGAAAAAAGAATATTATGTTCTCTTAACCATCAGACATCGAAACAACCAATTTGGTTAGCTATATCATGCAAGCAAGCCAATGTACAGCCACAATTAGCGTGTGTCCAATAAAACCATGCATCATACAAAGGCATACAAGAGCCTAACTGAATTTGCAGGTGGAGTCGCGCCATAGGAAAAATGGCTATCATGCTTGAATTTTTGAAATTTCATGACAACCAAAAAAATGGCTATAATTCAATACTTTTAATATAGATAACCCAAAAAAATGTAGTTGGATTGCCTTAGTGCAAAGGTCAGATACAAAAGGCAAGAAATGATATTAATTCAACGCCCTTTATTTCCTACAAAGTGAGTTTCTTGCTCTAAATAGTTTGTAAAGGCAAGAGACATGCTCTGTTCACTCAAACCATTTGTCAAATGGTTTTTAAGTTTAAACTAAAGGATCAGAAACATCATCAATTTTTCCTTTATTCTTTGGGACATCCTTTTCATGCATATGTATTTCTTGTCTACCATGTATCTAAATGCCGAAGCGAAAAGGTCGACCAGCTACCAAGATCTTTCCTGTATGGCAATAATATGATCGAGCAGATGCATGAATGGTTTGGAGCCTTAAAGACACATGACATATGCATAATGTAAATCACAGAAGCAAACATATGCTGTTCACACACAAACGCCAATCTCATAATTGGTCAGTCTAAAATGTAGAAACTCTTAGATTGACTTGGTTTCTTAATTAGACACACAAAGGAGCCTGACATCCCACATGAAATGATGATGTGAGCATCTTAATTACCAGCTTCCTAAACAAGTACACAAACCATCTGAAATTCTGACCACAAAATAAATTTGTTTCGGACGATTTTCTTGAACCACAAAAGGCAACTGCATAATCACATAATAATGCTTATTCATCCAAAAACTAAAAAATAAAAAGCGACCAGCACACTTGAGATGTATACTTACTTCCTAATGTTCATGGGAGTGGGTTCTGGAATCAATGCTTCCATATAAGCCTCTGTTAACTCTTTCTTACTTTGGAGAAGATAGGCAGTTTTGTATGCCATATAAATTTTTTGGCATGAAAATGTCACAATGAAAATATACAAAATCAAGGCACCAACTCGCTTAGGTTCCCATTCCTTGATGTCCTGTACATACAGAAATGGCCTTAAGATTTTGCCCTGGGTAATAAGGAAGAATAAAGATGAAGTAATACTCTAGAAACATATAAATGTACACTAGATGAAAACAGAAGAAACGATTCATCGGGCATTCTTCACACAGAGCACAATTTGGAATATGCTGATATTACCCATTTCGTCAATGCACATCTGTATTTCACAGAAACTGATATGATTTCCAATATGAATCTATACAACATCCATCAATGAATATACAAATTACCAAAGGTTGGTATGTAAATATAGTGCTTAACCTTGAACATACTGTTGACAGCTTTCACTCCAATTCTTTCCTCAGCAAACCAGAAGACGGCATGAAAGAGTCAATATGCCAACAATAAATTCATATTCTTAACACCCTGCTATCAAAACAGAGAAGTCTAGTGGAATTTGCAACAAATTTAAGGGCATGTATACACCACCATTCTATAGGATCAACAAGATGAACAGCTTGAGTACGGTAAAAAGTATGGAGCCACTGAGCTTAGGGACTTCTTAGGGGAATTTCTAGGTTAATCACCAATGATCAATGGAAAACTCAAAACGACAATCAATGCTTTCTAATATTCCGTAGTAGCCACTAAATTTCACTCTATCGCTCCGAAGAAACCACAGACCCTAAACCTTGTTATAACAGAGCTGAGGCAAAAGCAGTAGCACAGAAGCCATGGCAGCGTAGCTGTAGCTTCTACTGGCTCACCACCAACCCACTTCTATTCTCCTTCAAGGGCAACTCCACCAATGCCACCATCAGCTCTAGAAAATCCTAGTTTTCATTGTGCTTTTGGCCTAAATACTCTTAAGTGGCATTTGCAAACTATACAGGTATGATATCTACTTCATCCTGTCTTGAAGAACGAGCAAAGAAAGAAAGAAAGAAAGATTGTACTTCAATTGTAATGCAAAATTGGATGTTTCAGAATACAATTTACAACTCGCAGTGTGACTGGCATGATTCCATTATTCTGAAACTTTTACATGTATTCATCCAAGTGGCATTCAACCAAATACTAAACAGGTTCTAGGGGGGCTCACCCCAAATAGGTGTGGCTGTGGAAAACACTTATGACAACAATGAAGACGATAATGTTATGGGAAGCTGGCGAAAGGATCTGAGGATACAACTGCCATTCATAAAAATTTCTGTTCTACTTTTACAGAGCAGTGTGAGTAGACTTCTTTTTTGGAGTGAGCTACTGTATGCACCTACTATCTTATGGGTGTATTTGGGAGGTAATAAAACTCTTGAATGAAAATTTTTTGTGGTAAAAATTTTTGAAATCAAAGGAAATGATGTGATATGATAGAGGTAATAATGACGAGTAAAGAGAATGAAGTTAAAATAGATAGGATAATTGTATGGGTAATTGTGTAGAAATGATTAAAAAGTAGGGTAGTTATATAGAAAAAATGTGAAAAAATGATTGAAAAAAAGGACAATTATTGAGAGTGTAAAGTTTAAATTGAAAAGTCTTAGCTTTAAACAAATACTGCTTATGTGTATATACAACAATGGCAAATACTAGAGTGCATTCCAATGCACACTAATTAGGGTGCATCTTACTAGCCTATTTGATCATGAAATTAAAATCTACCTCTCTCATTGCAGTTAGAATTATTTACTTTAATAGCATATCAATTTTTATTTAAATCAAACATATGAATGGGGCCCATTTTAAAGGCACACAATCAATTGCACCCTGTCACAAATAAGGACATTTGCGTCTAGGCGAAAACATTTTTTTTTTATTTTTTAAAATTTTTTATACAACTGTTAATATATGTTATCTAATCTATAAACTAAGTTTTATCATTTTTAGAAATGTGTATACATTTGTTTTGTATTTTTAAACACATGGGGTGGTTTAGTCATTTTAAATTATTTTCATTTTAAATAAATAATTTAAAATGACTAAAACACACCATGTATTTAAAAATATAGAACAAATATATACACATTTTCAAAAATGATAATACTTAGTTTATAGATTAAACATACATATATTAACAGGTGCATTAAAAGTTTTTATATGGATAAATGATTGAATAAAGTATTATAGCATTCTAATATGTATAGAGCCAACTTCAAAGGTTCACGACAACGACAAGAATAATATTTCAAACAAGGACAGCCATTCAAACAAGAACATCCAAATTTCTACAAATGGTTAATTTGAATTCATGTCAAAACAGACCGAATTCATGGAAAACAATAAACTCAATCTGTATCCCCGTCAATTCTACAAAAAGCCAATCTGCATTTATGTCCCAACATACCTAACTTACGAACAACAAGAAACTCAAATGTGAAGAGAGAGAGAGAACCTTCCACCGCTCCCATCGATTCCACTCCACAAACTCAGGACCGAGCTCAAACTTCAGCCGATTAAATGCGTCTCCCACCCTCTCTGATGCACGCCGAAGCGCATCAGCAATTTCCTCAGCCAGAGCAGTAACCTTCGCGTTCGCAATTTTCAAATCCAACCCACTTTCCTGCTGTACAGACTCGCAGAAATTTGCTAGGAACCGTTCCGAACCACGGCGAATCGAGCGAGACACGTTCGGCCACGAGAGCCCAGAAGAATCATTGGAGTTCGCAGAAGCAGAAGCCCGAAATATAATATGTTTCTTCCTGCATTCTGATTGCTCCCGACTTAAAAATTGGCAGAGACTGAAGAGATTTGGTGGATTACGAGGTCGAATCGAAGGAAATGGCAGTGCAAGAGTTGGTTTTGCAGTGATCACTGTCGACGTCATTCGAAATTGAGGAATTGAAATTGAGAGAGGGAGCTTCTTCGCTCGTCCCAACGTGGGCGGGATTCTGCTTTCTGCTTCTGCCGGCTCTTGCCCGGGGTTTTGGGTTTTATCCAGCCTTTGTTTCAGCCATCGCCCCCGTTTTTTTTACTATCTTTTTAAATTTTTTTCATAAATTTGTTAATATAAATATATTTAAAATGCGTATCCACTGTTTTTTGAGACTTTTAAATTTTTTTTTAGATTTTTAAAAATAAATGACGTGTTTAGTAATTTTAAATTATTAAAAATATCACTAATTTTTAAAAAGTTCAACAAAATATCTAAAAGCTTCCGAAATGATAATTGATACACATGTTATATAAACTTAGATTAACAACTTAGAAATTTTTTCACGAAACTCTTAATAAAAGTATATTTAACATATGTATTAAATTTTTACCATTTGTTGAGACTTTTATACTTTTTTTAGATTTTTAAAAATCAATGACATTTTTAATAATTTTTACTAATTTTGTAAAAAGTCCAACAAAATATCTAAAAGTCTCCCAAAATGATAATTGGTATACATATTAAATAAACTTAAATTACGCTATGTAAAAAAACTTTCGAAAAAATTTTTTAAAAATGTGAGTACGACCGGATCCGTTTCAGCCGGGTCTCAACACGAGACTCGGCAAGACTGCGATTTCACCCGTGAAGCCCGTCTTTCTATCATTTTACAAATTTTACAAATTTATCTTGCGATTACAATTTTGTAAAAACGCCTACACTTAAGAACTTTATTTAATGTAATTATATTCGTAAATCATGCCTTATTGATCTTAATAGCTAATAATCTAACATTTTACTTGCAAAACAGCATTTACTTTTAGTAGATATCCCTGCGAATTAATGTTGCCCGCACAAGACTTTGACTGTGTTTGGCAGTTGATAAGACTTTAAAAAAAAAATTTTGATATAAAATTTTTTAAAACTAGAGAAGTTATCTGATACAGTGGGGGCGATAATGAAGATTAAAGATAATAAAGTTAAAATTAAGAGTCAAACTTATTTTTTTAAATTTAGGAGTTCAACTTAGATATAACATTCTAAAATGAATAGAATAAGTTTCCATTTTCATGCACATAGGGTAGGATAAATTTTAAATAAAAAGTATACAATTCAATTAGGATAAGTAATTCTAAGATCTAGATATCCAAAACCGATTCAAATTATTGATATATATGTTTTGATTCAAATTATTGACATATATTTTATGAAATATTTCTTATAGTAAAAGAAAAATATATTCTTTGAATATATATAATATATTAAAAAATTTATTATCAGAATTAAGGCCATATCAGGCACATTTGAACAGATCAATGCAAAAAAATATTTTCTTATTTTTTAAAATTTTTTTATAAAATTGTTGATCTAAATATATTTAATCTATAAATCAAGTTTGAAGGGGTGATCCCACGCACCAATTTTTTTTTTATTTTTTAAAAAACATGTAAAGTGGACAGAAAGTTACAAAAATGTCTTTGTGTTTAAAAATAAAAAATATTTTAAAGCATCCAAAAATAGTAAAATTTATTTTTTAGATTAAATAACATTGCTTTAATGTTTATAAAAAATCAAAAAATTAAAAAATAGGTCCCACAGCCAAATGGATGGGACCCCCATGCGGCCGGCCACACCTGATCACTTCTCATCAAGTTTTACTAATTTTGAAAATATATATATATTTATTTTAAATTTTAAATGTAAGGATATTTTAATTATTTCAACTTGTTGAAACATGACTAAAATACCCATATAGTTAAAATTTTAAAATAAATATATAATATTTTTAAAATTTTAAAACTTAATTTATAGATTAAATATATTTAGATTAACAATTTTGTAAAAAAATTTTGAAAATATATTTTTGTACTGGATTAAAATAAGGTCATTTCAAACCAATTTTAAATGATCATTTGGCTTCAAAAATTATATTATTATTGTCTTGAATATATGTTTTTAAAAAAAGCTTATAATAAAATTTTATTTTTAAAATATAATATAAATACTATTTTAAAGAATTGATTTGGAATTAAGACCAAAGTCTAAAGGATCTTAAATAATTGAGTAAGGTACACTTAGAACTGATTTCATTTAAAATAAGATAAGGCATAAGCTTTTAAGAATATGGTAGGAATATGATGGACACCAAAACTAAACTTAATTAAGTTAGACATCTAGTTAAAATAGATAAAAATTGTATAGATAATTGTAAAGAAATAATTAAAAAAATCAAGTAGTTTATAGAAAGATATAAAAAAAATTATTAAAAAAATAGAACTTGCTTTTATGTAATCGAGTTACATAGAAGTAGAGGTGTTAATGGTCATGTTCAACCCGTCAACTTGTTTGTCTATGCTTTTTATAAATAAATTTGAGTTAGGATTTTTGAATAAATAGGTTATGATCCATCAACTCGTTTAACTATTTAATTAAATAAACGGATTAGGTTGAGATTTTATAACTCGTCAACCCATTAGTAACCCATATAACCCGTTCAACCTATTTAACTCATTATAGTTATATATATAAATGTAAATTCTTTGATTATTTTCTCTTGTTAAGACTTCAGCCTATTGCGTGACAAAAACACATGTTTGGACTGAAAAGTCCTCTCTCCGTAGCCCCGATAGGTGACTCCTTCGCACTTGGGACTGAGTAGAGGTGATCGAAGCGAGGGGGGAGAAATTGATTAGCGATAGACGACTGGGCGGAAGAACGAGCAGTGAGTGTCAATTGGGGGGAAGAACGATTGGCGAATGGTGGGAACAGACTGAGCAGTTCAAGCTGAGAGATGAATCCGAATGTAGGGGACCTGCTGGGAGTGGAACTGTAGACCTTGGCGATCTCCGACGAAGCTATCAAGAAGATACATCCGGGTGATGGTGGCTCCATTCTATGCTCCCTATGGTCGACGAAAACGTACAACAGGAAAGTGTTTAAGGCTATGTTGAGAAGGCTGTGGCGAGCGAGAGGTACGTATCCTAACTAGGCTCACGGAGATTGGGAAGAATCTCTTCCAAGTATCCCTCTCGAAGCAGGATGACAAGGAGCGTATCCTAACTAGGCGGCCATGGCTATATGAGCGGAACCTGGTGCTCGTTCATGATTTAAAAGAGGAAACAGATATTGATCACCTGGTGCTCGTTAAAACGCCTCTATGGGTGCACGTGCATGGGATCCCGCACATAGTCGACAAGGACTACCTGGGTCAATGCATTGGGAACTCGTTTGAGGAGGTGAACGAAATTGTAGCCATAGAAAATGAACTGAAGCTGAATGTTGTGTTTGACTGTCGAGAGCCATTAAGGAGAGGACTGTTCATTCAGATAGGTGGCCAGCAAAGAAGATGGATTTCATTTCAATACGACAAGCTCCCTGTATTCTGGTACCTGTGCGGACGACTAGGCCATGCTCATCGCAAATGTGGTGAGAACCCAGGCTCACATAAACCAGATTAGGAGGAAGCCATGCTGTATGGGAGTTGGCTTAGGACTGGAGTGAAACCAGTGCAGATTCATGACGGGCCCATGAAGAGTGGTAGGGTGGTGCCAATGAAGTACCTGGGGGCGAATACCAGTAGTGACGGGCAGCTGCATGCACATTCTCTGAGATTTAGGAAGGTGTGGGATGGCAGCGAAATGGAGGATAGCTCAAGGGGCGGAGGTATTTTGCTGATTCTATGCAGGTAAAGGTGGTGGCCAGATTCAGGGGGAGTGTCAGGTGGGGGAGGGTGTGCTTCCTCGATGGAAGCTGTCGTGTGGGGTTTCTTCATCCCAGTCTTGGCAGCATGGAGTGGGGGCGGGTGCAGGCAGATCCTATCCAGTCTGCTCCACGGAGGGTCCCAAGGCAGCTAGCGTGTCAAGGGGGGGACCTTGGCGTTGGTTCAATGCGGGCAATCTGCAGGGTCGATGCTGTTGGCGGCAATTGTGAACACGGGGCAAGAAGGGTCGATGGTGGGACAACCACTAGAAGGTCATTCAATGCAGTTGGACGGGAGGGACACGCTAATGGGGATGCATGAGGTGGGGCCTGGCCAGGGGGAACGTGGGAGTGGTATGGAGATGGTCTTGCAGGAGGTGCAAGTGGAGGTGCTGGAGGAGGAGAGGGAGGGCTATGCAGGGGGGTTGTCTTACCGTCAGCGGGTGGAGCTCTTTGGGAGAGTTCGTCGAGGGGAGTTGATGGACACAGCTATGGCAGTAGGGGAGCATGGTTCTCGGACAGAGGGGAGATCTCCCGTGCCAACAATGACAAATGGAAGAGGAGGGTGAGAAATGGGCGGGAATCAGACGAGCTTGTCCCGGTGACCGTTTAAGGGATGGGTGGGGGAAAAAGGGGCCGGAATAGCAAGGAGGACGAGCGGTTCGAAGCGTCTAAAAGGACAAGGGGTCAAGCTGAAGGTATATCGATTGAGGCGGCAGCTGGGGAAGGTCCCCGGTCCGCCTCCACTAGAATGGCTATAATAGCTTGGAATCGCCATGGGCTTGGGAACCCACGAGCGATCCGTAGCCTTCTTGACCTGGTCAAGATACAAGGTCCGTGTTTGTTTTTCCTTTTTGAGACGAAGTGCAATTCTAAAGAGATGGACAATATCAGAAGGCGTCTCAATTTTGATTCTTGCTTCGCAATGGACCTGGATGGGAGAAGAGGGGGGTTGGCCCTCATATGGTCAAACAGTAAACCGGCATGTATCAAGAGTTACTCCTCTCACCATATTGATGCGAGCTTTTTGGGGTGGAGGTTCACGAGCTTCTATGGTCATCCAGAAACACACAACAGACATCACAGCTGGGAGTCTCTAAACTTGTTGAGTCTCGATTATGATGAACCATGACTTGTGATGGGAGATTTTAATGAAGTGATGGACCATAGCGATTATGGAAGCTGCAGGAACCGCCCGCAGGTCCAAATGGATCTTTTTTGTGAAGTTGCCGATAGATGTAATCTTCAAGACCTTGGATTCAGTGGGTCAAAGATGACGTGGACAAACAATAGGCGGGGGAGGCAAAGGGTGGAGGTGAGATTGGATAGGGGACTGGCGTCTCCTTCATGGATGAATCTTTACCCTCAAGCTAAGATTCTTCACCTGGTGGCTCCTACATCAGATCATTGTCCCATTCTGTTGTCACTCTGCTCTAGTGGAAGGAAGAGGAAACCGGCCCAGGAGTTCAGATACGAGCTTTTTTGGGCCCGTGATCCTGAGGCGTCTAGGATCATTGATAGTTCATGTTCCTTCCAACCTCGGGGGGCCAATTGGACATCTAATGTGCTTGGACAGAAGCTGAGTTACTGCGGTTCTGAGTTAGATAAATGGAACCAGAGGAGGAGAGGCAACATTCGGCATGAGATTCGGCAAAACCAGAGGTTGTTGGGTATTCTTCTGAATAGGAGGCAGGATGATGAAAGGGACGATGCTGTGCGTGGCCTTAAGCATCAAATCAATATTCTTCTGGAGCATGAGGAGCAATTGTGGAGACTAAGGGCGAAAACACACTGGCTAATGGAGGGTGACAAAAATACAAAGTTTTTCCATCGGGTAGCTTCTAATAGGCACCGCTCAAATCATATTGAAGCTCTAAGCAACCGGAATGGGAATTGGATCACGGATCAGGATATGATGATGAACTTGGCGGTACACCACTTTCAGGAGGTTTTTACTTCTTGCTTGCCACAAGGGGCGCCATGGATTGAAAGTGTTATCATCAGGAAGCTTTCAGATGAGCATAGAAGATCTTTGTCACTCCCGTTACAAGATAATGAAGTTCGCATCGCAGTGAAAGGGATGAGTCCTACTTAGGCCCCGGGCCCGGATGGTTTGTCAGCAGGATTCTATCAAAGATATTGGAACACGATGGGACCCGACATAATTGAATGGTGTAGGGATTTTATGAACGAGCGTAATCCGGACCAGTTATGCAAGCTTATCAAGGATCTAAACAAAACACTATTGTTTTGATCCCAAAAGTGACGAGAGCGCATATGTTATCACAATTCAGACCGATCAGCCTTTGCAATGTGGTTTATAAAATCTTAGCGAAGATCTTGGCCAACAGATTAAAGCATGTTCTTCACGAGGTCATTGGAGACGAGCAGAGTGCATTTATCCCGGTTCGGCTCATCACGGAGAATATGTTAATTGCATATGAAGCCATTCATTTGCTTCGGAGAGGAAAGTCAGGAAGGAAACAAGAGATGATCATAAAGCTTGATATGTCAAAGGCTTATGACAGAGTGGAATGGAGCTTCATGAGATGCGTGATGAAAGCCATGAATTTCGATGAGGCTTGGATTGAGTGGATTATGAGTTGTGTTTCTACTGTTAGTTACCGAGTAAACGTCAATGGCTTCAAATCATCTTTCTTCCAGCCGGGGAGAGGCCTCAGGCAAGGTGATCCCCTGTCTCCATATCTTTTCTTGCTTTGTGCTGAGAGATTATCTGCATTGATTGCCTATGAGACTAGCAGGGGAGCTTTCCACGGTATTAGGCTGCAACCCTAAGACCCGATGATCTCTCATCTCCTGTTTGCCGACGATGCGATCATTTTTCTCAGGGCGGATAAGGTGTACTTAAGGAAATTGTTGGATATGCTCAATCTATATGCTGCCGCATCAGGCCAAGTGGTCAATATCGACAAGACTGCCATCTTCTTCAGTTCCAATGTGAATCATGAAGCTAAGCGGGAGCTTATTTATATTCTCAGTTCTGTGGGGAACGACTTCCACCAATACTTGGGGCTTCCAACATGGCTTGGCAGATCCAAAGTGGGTATCTTCAAAAGCCTCAAAGATCGCATCAGGAACCGCATCCAAGGGTGGAAGGGTAAATTGCTTTCATGAGGAGGAAAGGAGGTGCTCATCAAGGCAGTTGCCCAAGCGATACCCTCTTACTCAATGAGCATATTCCTATTGCCGAAATCTTTCTGCAACGATATCAACGGGATGTTGAGCAAGTTCTGGTGGGGGAAAACGGACGGAAAGAGGAAGGTGAGTTGGGTCGCTTTGAAGGATTTATGCAAACCCATGAGGGCAGGGGGATTGGGTTTCAGAGATTTTCAGAAGTTTAATATTGCCCTTCTTGCTAAGCAAGTGTGGAGACTGGTCTCATGTACCTCGTCGTTATGCCACAAAGTTCTAAAGGCGAGGTACTTCAAAAACACGGACATATAGGCGTCCAAGGCAAGGTCAACTGATTCCTTTACTTGGAAGAGTATTTTGAAGGCGAAGGATGTTATTCAAGGGGAATGCAAATGGTGTATAGGTAACGGACAACGGGTCCGCTTCTTTGATGACGTCTGATTGGATTCCAGGATTGCTAAGGCGAGGCCTCTCCCTCTTTCTATGCCAGAGGAGGTGCGGGTTAGCTACTTCATTGATCAAAAATCTCACTCCTGGAGGAAGGACCGCCTTCTGGTCGCAACAGGAGAGGCTACTTGGCAGTTGGTTCAAACGGTTCCCCTTCCTTGTTCGGGTGAGAATGATTGTATATTTTGGAAGCATGAACCACATGGATCCTACTCGGTTAAGTCGGCTTATCGATTTATGTGCTCGGAGAATTCGGCGGTGGATCACTCAGGCTTCTTTAAGGCCATCCGGCGGCTGCGACTACCGAGCAAGGTAATTATTTTCAGATGGCGTATCTACTCAAATGCTCTCCCTACAATGTGGAATCTTTGGCAGAGAGGTATTGGGGACGACATGCGGTATGTCTTGTGCAAATCTGACTACGAAGATGCTGACCATATTTTTTTGAGATGTGGCTCTACCTTGGGATTGTGTTGGAAGGCGGCTCGGGTGGCATTCCAGAACATGACAGTCCACGAGCTTATGGATTTCCTGATGTAGAGGCACCGAACCGATGATCTGGTTCTTTTCATACTTTGCAGCTGGAGGATATGGTATCTGCGGAACAAGCTCATAATGGAGAATGTTCCACCTAACTTTTCGAATGTCTTGCCGTGGTGTTTGGAGTTCCTAAATCAGCACAAATCGGCGACTAGGCTTTCTACTTCAGGATTGCTGGAGAGGCCCCTGGTGGCTCGCTGGTCTAGACCACCACCGAGGTTTATCAAAATCAATGTGGACGCACGTAGCAATGTGAATCTAGGCAATTTCGATTGTACAGCTGTCATCAGAAACTCCTGTGGTGAATTTGTCGCTGCCAGTGGATGGAAACGAAGGGGCAAGAGGGAGACAATCTTTATGGAAGCTACTGCTATCCTCCTTAGTTTGAGATGGGCGATTCAGTTGAGTTTTAACCAGGTACAAGTGGAAATCGATTCTCTCATTTTATATGACTATATCTCAAACTCGGTTCTTATCTTCTCTGATGTGGGCTTTATTGTTGAAGAGATTATTTTCATTCTCTCTAACAATGTTTCTTTTTCGGTTCACCATGTTCTTCGGCAAGGTAACACTGTAGCGCACTCCTTAGCTGAATTGATTTTTTGTTCTAATGAAGACCAACAGTATTGGCAGGGAAATCCTCCTAGTGCTATTGTTGGGAATATTTGTACAGATAATTTTTTGGCAATGAATTGCGAGGATCCTTCTATCTCTATCCCCTCTAATGTTGTGAGGCAGTAGGGATAGCGGGATCTCTTCTTTTATCCAAAAAAAAAAGACTTCATCCTATTACCTAATTTTCATTTTTCACTACAAGCGTAGTTTCAACTTACTATAACTACCCTTTTTCATTTTCCCAGCACCGAAAAACACCTTCTCACCTCTCTCTACAAGATCATCGTTTACCAAAATCTAAGCCTTTAGATCATCTACTATATAATTCATTACTAACCTACCAACTCATTTATTAAATGGGCTGTAAATGAGTTAGGGTTGAAGTTTTTTAAATATGTTAATAAACGGATTAGGGTTGAGATATTTTAAATAAATTAAGATTAGGATTAGGCTCCAACCCATCCAATCCAATCTGTTAACACCTCTACATAGAAGCGGTTCCATGCAACTCTTAAATTTTAAGATTTTGATACTTAATAAAAAAATTCAATTTATTCATTATATTTAGCATCATTTGTTTAGTTATGAAATCAAATTTCATCTAAATTCAATATGTGTGGTGACCATATTTGCTTAAAACTAAGTATATTCGCGAGTAAATTAGGAAAAATATTTAGATATATTCACATATATATTGGAATATGATAATACTTTATAGAATCATTTATCCATATAGTAATAACACTTTAAATATTGAAAATACTACTTAAAAATTGATATTTAGCATTAAACCATTTTACTATATTGATTTTGTAGGTTTGTAATGGGGCCCATATATAATGATATTAGACAAATGAAATGATTTCTATAATAATATAAGCAATATTAAACACAATAGATGGATTATATTTTTAATCAACCATCTAGATGTTGAAAATGGAAGGAGTTACGTAAAACTGGGGTTTTGCATAAGCATCCCAGAAAAGATAGTTGGCAAGAGAAGAAAGTGTTATATTAATAAGTTTTCATAATTTCAAACATACACCTTGTAAGCACCTAAATTTTTTTTACGATAATTATTAAATCTTTCAAAATGGCAAAAAATAGAAAGACAAGTGAAAATAACCAATTTTTTTAAAAAAATCGAAGTGAATTGAGTACTTAAGAATATTGTTGTGAGTGCCTATAATCTTCTTCATTTAAAGAAATTTTGTCTTTTTTGTTTTCTATGTACCTGCTTATTTTCCCATTGATCAATCCAAGAAAGGGAGAATGAAACACTCGGTTATGATATTAAAAAATATATATATGTGCAAAAATAAACACTTAGGGTAAGTTTTGAAACATATATAAGCAAAAAAGAAAATTTGACACTTTTTTCTAATACATTTTGATATTGTTTAACATCTTAACTATTTAACCACTTTATCGGCTCATTTGGGAAGGTACCGAAGGCGAAGGGAGATGGAAATCCCATTTCCCAATGCATCTAATTATTTTATTTATTTTAACTATTTTATCTTTCTATTTTTATTTTTAGATTTTAATTATTTTTTTGTACAGCAACTTCTGTCATATTACATCTCTTCCACTTTTGATACAAAATTTTCCACTTCAATAATTTTTTAACTTCTTGTGAACCTGCTTCAAGGCAGCTAATATCACATGTGGGCAGTAATGCCCCATGTTCGTCATCAGCGAGATGCCATCAGCAATTGGGCTCTGGCAAATAAAAAACAATAACAAATGTGAACTTCTTTTTATGCAACTAATTTCATCACTCTTACTCTCAATAATTCTTTCATGTAGCGTCATTTTTCACTTTTTAAATTTTTTTTTCATTCTCCTTTTCCACTTATACTCTTATATCTTCCAGCTGGATAGACCCTAAGTTTATATAATTAAATTTTTCGCAGAATCTAGATATTTAAAGATATTTTAAAAAATTAGTTAATTAAATTTTCTCAAAGAACTTAGATGTTTAAAAAATCACTTTTAAAGTAATCCATTATGAATGACTTTTAAAAAGTATGATTTTTTCTACGGATATAACTGAGTAAGATCGACCATAAACCTTTAAACCCAATTGATAGGTTAAGGAAGTTCCGGTAGGTGCAACTTAGATTTGAAATTAAGTCGACACAACCAGACTTAAATCCTAAGGCAGACTGCTGAAAAGAGCAAGGGGCTAAAAGCACCGAATTTCATTTAATCTTTTTTTTTTGGAAAATTTTTTTATTACTAAAAACATCACTGATTTTCAAAAATAAAAATATCTAAAAATCTTTAAAAATGGTAAAATTTGATACACATGTTAAATATGCTTAGATTAACAATTGTATAAAAAAATTTCAAAAAAATAAAAAAAACGTTGAATATACCAAATGTACCGAGGTTAAGTGCACCGGGTGCATTGTACTAGTATCTGCTAAAAAGATGTGCTATCAATATGTGCACTTAACCTGAACTAGAGCATATTTGAATGACTTGATTTAGAGTACATTGGTCTATAATCAAAACTTTGAAAGTAATAATGTTATAGTTTTGAATTAATAAAAATTTTGATGAAAAATTTTGAAATAGTAAAACATGACATGATATAACTGAGATAATAATAAGAAACAAAATTAAAATAGATAAGTTAGTGGAAGCCAATCCTATGCACCCGGCCTATTTTTTATTTTTTGGAAAAAAAATTTTACATAACTTTAAATTACTAAAATGCCACTGAGTTTAAAAAATCTGAAAAAATATTTAAAAATTTCTAAAATGGTAAAAAATGATAAACACGTTAAATACACTTAGATTAACAGTTTCTTGAAAAAATTTCAAAAAAAATTAAAAAATGTGTATATGCACCCGGGAGTATTAAAGTCTTAGAAGCATAGAATTAAGTTATTAGGTTAGTTGCATAAATAATTGCATACAAATGATTAAATAGTATATTAATTGTATAGAACAATGTAAAAAAAATAAAAGTAAGATAACTTAGGAGAGTGAAAAATTTTAAATCAAAAATTTTTTGTTTGAAAAGTTGTTATTATAGCCAACATGTCCTAATACTTTTCATTCCTAACAGCTATTTTATTTTTAATTATTTTTATTTTTCTTATACAATATATTATTTTTCAATCATTTCCACATAACTACATATAAAGATAAAATATATGTATATATTTTAACTTTATTCTCTTTATTATTTATCTTTGCTTATATCATATCACACTATTTTTTACTATTTCAAAAAATTTTATATTAAAAAATTTTTATTATTTCCCAAGCACACTCTTAAAATCAAGATTAATTAGTTTCTTTTCCGAATATTGAAATACTTCCCAATCCGGTAAAATCCAAACTAGGTTGACGTGGGTTAGGAGTTGGCCAATCCAAGAATTGCATATACATGATATTTTCTTTTCAAATTCATGTTTAGCATGTGAAAAAATGGGGAAAAAATTCAAGCAAAAAAATTTAAAAAATCATAGAATTATGTAATATGACAAAAGTAATGATTAAAAGTAGATGGAATAAATGAAAATAGATAAGGTAATTATATAAAAGTCATAAATTAAAGTAGTTTATAGAACAATACATAGAAAAGTTTGAAAAAAAGAGTTTTTCCTTTTCCTGCTGTCAAACACAACCTAACAGTATGTTTAATAACCTGAAAAAAGTTTTTTTGATAAAGGGAATAACTCTACCCCGACCACCCCTCATTCTGAAAAAGGTTCGGAATAAAGTAATCCGCAAAATTCATTGCCAAATAATTGTCTGCACAGATTTTCTGAACAATAGCTTGTTGGGGGTTTCCCCACCAGGACAATCAATCCAAGTCAGAAATAGAAATCAGATGCGCGACAGTATGAGCAACCGTGTTCCCCTGTCTCAGGACATGGTGGACAGAGAGATGATCATTGGCTTTTAGCATTGTTCTAATCTCTGAAATAAAGTGGCCTGTTAGTGAGAGAATTTGGCAATCATTGGTCAGGTATGTACACAGAAGAAGCGAATCAGACTCAATCAGGATTCTGGGGAAGTTGAGATGGGTAGCCCACAGAGTACCGAGGTGAAACGCGTTTGCTTCCCACAGTAGAGGTTCCCCCCCGCCCTTCCGTTTCCATCATCGAGCAACAATAAATTGTCAACGAGAATCCTTGATCACTGCTGCGAGGCCCAAGGTTCCCCGATCCGCAGAACATCAGGCATCTACATTAATCTTGAAAGCACCATCCGGCGGTTTGGACCATCTGGGAACAAGAGGAAGATCCGGAGCATTCGCCCTATCGAGAAGCCTTACACGCCTCCATTGCTCAATATACTCCATACACCACGGTAGAATGCTAACAAACTTGGGTTGGGCCCCCTCTGCCTTCAATTTGTTCCGCACAAACCAAATTCTCCAACAATGCACAATGAAAAAGGCAAGCTCATCAGATCTGGGGTTTGAGGCCAGGAGACACAAGATTTCATGCAACGAGGATGCCCAAAGGCGAGCCGGAACAGCTTGCCGAGTAATACTTGCAATACTGGCACAATTCAGAAATAAGTGATGAGCGTCCTCTATCTCCCTCCGACAGAAAAGGCAATGAGGATCCACATCAATCCCCCTATGTGATAGATTGCACAAAGTTGGAAGAGCATTCTTGAATAAGTGCCACCTAAAAATGAGGATCTTTCTCGGTAGCCTAGTCCTCCAAATGGCCCCATAGCAGCTTGAGGGAGAAAGATTTTCAGCCCCCGTCTTAAGCCATCGATGAGCTAACTTGACCGAGAACTGACCGTTCGCCTCGTGCCTCCAAAAGATACAATCCGCCTCTGGACGGCGAGGAAGCGGAACGCGACTGATAGCCTCCCACCCCTCCTCGCCAACAGCAACCAAAACGCTATCCTTGTACCACCCATTAGATCCTTCGATAAAATAACTCACCGGAACGTCTTCCGGGATGGATAGCGGAAGCGGTCCCGCCTTGCAAATTCTATCGTCCAACCAATCGTCCTTGAAAAATCTGACTCTTCTCCCGTCACCAATCCTCCATCTACACCCCAAAAGAATCATATCACAAGCCTTAAGGATATATTTCCAGGTGTAAGAGCCAGATTGTCTTGACACACACTCCCAGATGTCAGAGTTGGGAAAATATTTGGCTTTTAAGACCTTGGAGCAAAAAGATGTCGTGTTCGCAGATAGTCTCCAGCCTTGTTTAGCAAGAGGGGCATAGTTGAATATGTGAAGATCTCTGAACCCCAATCCTCCCGCGCAGTTGGACTTACACATATCCTTCCAGGCCACCCAGCTCATCTTACGCTTATCTCCATGTTCCCCCTACCAGAATTTACTTAACATCCCGTTAATTCCCTGAGAGAATGACTGAGGGAGCAGAAAAATACTCATAGAATAGGATGAGATTGCTTGTGTCACTGCTTTGATAAATACCTCTTTCCTACCCCATGACAGTAGTCTCCCTTTCCACCCCTGGTCCTTAAACATCCTACTTTTAGATCTCCCCAACCACGCCGGGAGACCAAGATAATGATGGATTACCTGGCCTGAAGATTCGAACCGATTAGACCACGCCTCCCTCTCGCTTCCATCCATATTTGAGCTGAAAAACAAGGATGTTTTATCAACATTCACCAACTGGCCCAAAGAAGCCAAGTAGATCCTAATAATCTCCAAAAACTGCGTTATATCCTGCATATCTACCTTGAGAAAGATAAGGGCATCATCTGCAAACAGAAGGTGAGTAATTTGGGGCCCCTGAGGATTCAGTCTAATGCCGTGCAGAGATCCATAAGCCACCGCAGAAGAGATAAGTGCCGACAAGCCTTCCGCACAAAGAAGGAATAAGTACGGAGATAGCGGGTCCCCCTGCCGAAGCCCCGTCTGGGGTTTGAATAGCTTAGATTTGAAACCGTTGACGTTGACACGGAAGCTGACAATATTCATGCAACATAACATCCAGCTAATCCATTTCGGGCAAAAGTTCATAGCCTCCATGATCTGTTTTAGGAAATTCCACTCTACCCGATTATAAGCTTTGGACATGTCTAGCTTGATTGCCAACTCACGTCTTTTTCCCCCCTTGCGCCTCCGAAGAGAATGAATGGCCTCATATGCGATCAACATGTTATCCGTGATAAGCAGGCACGGGACAAAAGCGCTTTGTTCCGCCCCGATGACCTCGTTGAGGGTAGCTTTTAACCTATTAGCCAGAACCTTAGCCAGGACTTTATAGACAATATTACACGGGCTAAAAGGCCGAAATTGCGACAAATTCTGGGCGCCCGCCTTCTTCGAAATCAGCACCAAGGTGGTAGTATTTGCTTCCCGGATATGTCGAGCCATTTGATTGTGGTTGCTCTCCTCCATAAACAATTTACACCACTGAAAGATATCACGCTCAACAATACTCCAATGCTGCTGGTAGAACCCTGGTGACAACACGTCAGGCCCAGAAGCTTTTGAGGGTCGCATACTCTTTACAGCTTTCACAACCTCATCCATAGACAATGGCTTGGTCAATCCCCCACGCTGGACATCAGAGATTTTCCTTGAAATGAGACTAGGAACCCAATTCGCATCCGGAGGATTAGAAGATGTATAAACATCAGCAAAGTGAGTGATTGTGAGATTTAACATGCCGTCTTGGTCTCTGACTTGCTTCCCATCATTGTCTATGAGCACCTCAATAGAATTAGTTCGTCTCCGATTGGAAGCCACCCGATGGAAGAAACCTGTGTTCCTATCCCCCTCTTTGAGCCAATGGGCTTTTGCCCGGATACTCCAAAGTTGCTCCTCATCCTCCAATAAGATGTTAATTTGAAATCTGAGTTTCCGGATTGCGTTATCCCGCGCATCGGCAGGGGCATTGTCCAGCAAGACAGATAGTTCTCTCTGTTTTCGTTCAATGGCCTTCCAAATATTCCCCCTCCTCAATCTGTTCCATTTGGATAGTTTGACACCGCGTTTCGCAATCTTCCATTGCAGAACATCAGAAACTGCAGCTCCGTTGTGAATATTCGACTCCCACATATGTTTGATGATTTTGGTGGCATCATGATCACGGGCCCAGAAAGATTCATATCTGAACTCTTTTGGGGGCCTCCATCTTCCCTTCATAGAATCCAGCAATAATAGTAGTGGGCAATGATCCGACGAGGCCGCCGTGAGGTGGAAGATCCTCGCAAAAGGAAACAAATCGGTCCAAGCTGGGGTAGCTAGCCCCCTATCAAGTCTTGCCTCCACCCGCTGGGATCCTCTCCTATTATTGCTCCACGTCATGGCCGCGCCCGTAAATTCGAGATCCTGCAGGTTCCACTTGTCAATAGTATTACAAAAAAGGTCCATCTGAGCTTGATTGCGTGCCCTCGAGCTAATATACTCATCTGGACCTGTCACTTCGTTGAAGTCACCCATCACGAGCCATGGAGCACCACAATTATTCGCTAGCTGATTGAGGATCTGCCAGGAGATATGACGGCGATGGGTCTCGGGGTGGCCCGTGAAGCGCTAGCCCAAAAAATCGGCATCAATATGATGAGCCGAGAAACTCTGAATAGAAGCAGGAAGCGCATTGTTCCATAACATAGCCAAACCACCACTTCTAGCAACGGATTCCACCACAAAACAAGAATCAAAATGTAGCCTGTGTCTGATGTGTTCCATTCCTGCTTATTACATTTAGTTTCACACAAAAAGATTAGCTTGGGCACTTGTTTCCTTACAAGATCAAAAAGGTTTCGAATTGCCCGTGGGTTCCCAAGCCCATGGTAATTTCACACTAAAATAGTCATATCACTGGAGGTGGGCCTGGGAAAGCCCCAGAGCCTCCACCTCCACATCTAAAACCTCAACCGTCTCCTTCACCCTCTTTCCCCCCAACAAGCTTTCATCCGGCACCCCCTCCCGCCTTCTTTTGTGTGGCACCCCGAACCGAGGTGCCTAGAAGCCTTACTCCAGGATCGTTTTGATTGATAAACGTGACTCAGGATTGTTGTCCTAATCACACGGTAGGATTTTTTTTATCATTAATACATAGAAAATTTCTATCATTCGTTTAACATGAAATATATTTCACATATCATAGTTATAAACCAAAACTATTTCATAAAACAAAAATATTCATTTTCATCTCAAAATTTTCATCATGGTCTTTACATAAAATTTACATATATAATATTTCATCAAAACTGCATGTCATTATTACATGCGACCTTCATTATCCTTTCTTGTCTGTTGTTGAAAAAGCATGGGTGAGTAATAATACTCAGTAAGCAAGCTATACATAATTTTTCAATCATTTTCAT
>JAXCLR010000081.1:22471276-22510076 GCA_035584095.1 Annona squamosa
TGCTATTTTGTCTTGTAGTGATTAAATCTCTATTTTATCTTTTTGTGATTAAGTTAATCCAAGTGATTAACTCTTAACCACGTGTCTTAGTCCGTGGTTACTATTTATGTATAATATTCACGAGCACTATTCACGGGGTTAAATTCCTGATTGTATTATTTCAATCTCCAATACACATATTCATCCATATAATTTATGAATTTTTATTTATTCATAAAATAAATTTCAAAATTACAAATATCAAAATGACGCGTATATGGTCGAAACAATGCGTATACGATCAGGGTTCCACATTTTGCCCCTCTCAATCACCTCTCCTGAATCAGTCACCATCTTCATTCCCTCCACCAGCCTTGCTCTCCTTTTCCACCCGCCTTTGCCACCCGTCGGTGGTTTCTGCTCCCTATCAGAGTTCTTGCCTCGCTCCCCTCGCGAACCTCTATAATTGTGGGCGGGTACCCCCTTACTCTCCCCCCTTCCAATCTGCACCATGACCTCCACCAATCCCTTTTCCGTCTCCTCCTCGTAGCCCTCAACATTCCTTGTCCCTCCCATAGATTCCCTTCCCCGCACTACATGAGAACCCCCCCGTGTTTGAGTCCATGCCCCCCTGTCTGTCTCAACCTCCAACTCGTTGGTTTCATAACTGCCTCCAGCCTTCCCCCCACCTCCCAGTCCTGTTCTTCCTAACATCCACCCCTCCTTTGAGTTTCCGACTCCCCCCGTCTCCGCCCATTCAGAGAGCAGCAGCGTTGAGTTCTCCTTTGCTTGGTCAGCAGCCGGGGTAGTAGGTTGCATAGCAGCGCACCCAACTTATCCCGTGGAAGAGCTTCCTCCATCCCCCCTAACCACCGCATCCCTCTGTTCAGCACCAGCCACAACAGCACTGCATTGACCTCCCTGCATTGCCGCATCCCCCATCTGATCATTGGCCTCCCAACGATCATCATTCATAGCGTCCATGCACCGCAGCCCGGGAGTTTCCTCCTCCCGTTGCCATTGCTTACCGAGGTATTTGACAGACATAGATCTGAAGTCCGAGCCTGCCTCACCCCTCAACCTCAGCGACTTTGAACCCACTCGCAACCAACTGCCATACGGCATGTCTGCCTCCGCCAAGCTCCTTCTCTCCATCGGAGTTGACCTACAATCTTTGTGGGCATGCCCCAAGACCTCGCACAAGTAGCAAAATATGGGAAGCTTCTCATATTGGAAGCTTATCCATCTCCTATGCTAATCCCCGACTCTGATGAACATGCTCCTGCGTAGAGGTTTCCTGCAGTCCAACACCACCCGTAGCTTCACGTCATTCTCCGAGGCTCTAATATCAACTACTTCCTCAAACGTGTCGGCCACATTGCGTCCCAAACTGCTTCTGTCAACGATGAAAGGGATGCCTTGTAACTGCACCCACAGAGGCGTTTTGACGAGCACAATCTGTGCATAGTCCAGTTCGTCTGTCAGTTCTTCAAGAATAACCAAGCTCCGATCAAATAGCCATGGCCTCCCCTCCATCACCCTGTTTCTGTCATCGTGATCGAAAAATGAAGCCAGCAGCAAGTTCTCCCCATTCTCGGTAAATTGAAGCTTCCCTTTCGTTCTCCAAAGCCGGCGCATCATCCCTTTGAAATATTCTTTGTTGTAGGATTTCGTCGACCAGAGCGTGCAGAGAAGAGTCGGGTCCTTGCCCGGTGTAACCTTCCTGATCGCACTTCCCTCAATGGAAAGTGTCTGAAGTTCTGCCTCTAACAGCTCCTCCGTACTAAAATCCATCGTCTCTTTCCTGTCCGTCCGTCGGTTCCTCGAATGCATGCTTCCGATCAACAGCTCCTGTTATCTAAGGCTTTCCCGGCTGAGTTTCGCCGTCTATTCCTCCTCCGATACCCTCACCCAGGCCCGAGCACGAAATTGATCACCTGTCAGGCCTTACAGGGGAGGGACTACCTTTTCGAAGACGTCTTTTTACTGTGAAAAAAGTTGGTGGAAAAGTTTTTCGAATAAATATAGTAATTATATGATATTCCATTGATAATAATTTGGAATAAAATAAATAAAATTAAAATAGATAGGATAATTATAAACAATGTAAAAAATTATTATAAGTAAGGTAATTGTATAAAAATGTACGGAAGAATTATGAAAAAGATCAACAATTGTATGATTTCTAGCCTATTATGAAATGATTGTTAATGCAAAGTTGTTATTAGCGGTTATTGCATTATTTCCAACCTGTTATGGATTGTGGAGTACAGGTAATTATTCTTTTGAATCTACTTTTGTACTCATTAGTACTAGAAAACACATAGCCCCATACTTTTTTTTTCTGAGGTAAGTCCCATGCTTAATATAATGGTCAATTGTTTTAGGAAAATATCTATATGAAAAGGGTGTACTGCATTGAAATTTCGAGACAAAGGGCTTGAGCAATTTTTATCTTTTAATTGAACTATATATAGATCATGAACTTGGTGTACTATTTGTTTGGATATGGATTTATTATGGTTGCATTTGAGCAAGAAGTACATACTACTCAAACAAATTGTTTGGATATCTGTTTGAGATATTTTAAATTGTTAAACAAGTTGTTCGAATATTGAGTTACCCTCAATTCTAAGTAGGATAATTTGCAAATATACCCATTTAATTTGATCAAAATTGCAAATATAACTATACAGTTTCAAAAATTACAAATAACTCTCACATAGTTTAATCCTAATTGCAAATAACCCTTAGTTTAATCCTAATTGCAAATAACCCTTAATCCTTTATGACATCGTTTCGGTATCATTGTGGCATGGAAATTATTTACAATTATGGTTAAACCATATGGGGTTATTTGTAAAAATTAAATATATCACTTAATTTCTAAAATTGCAAATATATCAACATAGTTTGGATATTTTTGCAAATACACCCAAACCATGAAGGGATTATAACAGCATGGGGTTATTTATAATTTTCGAAAATATATGGGTATATTTAAAATTTTGATCAAACTAAGTGATTATATTTGCAAATCACTCTTCCTGGTAGTTGTTGTTTGTTTGCTTATGAAATTTCCTTAATTCTAATAGATTGTGTATAACTTTGTCAAGCTATTTGTATATTCATTGGTGATTTGTCGTTCGATTTGATCTTTTGAACAAATTCTTTGGCAGATTGTTTGTTCAAATCAAACAGATTGCGTATAAGTTTGTTTGTATTGACTTGCTTTGATGGGTTGAATAGTTTCTCAGCAAGTTGTTTGTGCAAAGCAAATAGGTTGGGTACGCGTTGCTTTTTTTGTATATTGATTTGTTCAGTTTTGTAAGTTGATCGATTGCCCTATAGGTGATTTGCATATTGATTTAGGCTCAATTAGTTCGATAGATTGTTTTGCGTACTGACTTCTTTTTTATCGTAAAATGTAAATACATAAACTGTGTACTATTTACAGGTCTTAAGATATTCTTTATATATATTATAGGTTTTAAGCATTACAAGGGAGATTTTCTAGGCCAGCTCTAGCACTAGCTATTTCTATCTTAAGGTATTCACTACTCCAATTCTTTGCCTTGTAAATTTATTTTCATATTCTTTATTGATATTTCTATTTACTTAGGAAATTTTTTCTGCATTTTATTTGGGTCTGTATCTTATATTTTACATAGGAGTTATTTGTCTAATGATTCATATATAAAAGTCCATAGTAAATGCATAAGAGTTTATATTAGTCTTGCGTTAGTACTTATGAGTCTTATACATAATAGAACATTAGTTAGAAATTTAAGATGAGCTTAAAGAGAGATGAATGAAAAGTACTTAGTTCCTAAGGTGTCCTAATGAAAAATGTGTGAGATATCTGGAAAATAAGTGTGAATTATTTAGTTTGTGTATTCTATTTATAATGGTATATATTGTAATTTCTAAGATCTGATCTTGTTATTTTTTATTTAGATGCTTTGGCAACTATGGATATTAAATCAAATCACACTTCCTGACATCTACATAAAAAGTAAGATAATGAGTTGCCTCACAAGCCACTCACAGCAATACGGCCTTCAAAGATGGGAAGAAATTGGGGAAAGTTACAGAGAGAGCCAAAGGCAGAGCACCAACATTGCTGAGGAGGAATAATGAGCAGTGGTCGATGATTTGCTAGCAACTGTAGCCTACAGGAGAGGAATTCAATAGAGGGTACAGGCAATGAGGTTAACATATTTGAAATAAGAGGAAATGAAGATGGGAGTGATCGTTAGCAATCACCATTTGGGTGAAATGAAACGAAAGAGAGTCTCTGTCTCTTGAGAAAGCATTTTTAGAATTTCATATTTGAAGAATGTTATTTTAAGTATCATTTATGTGCAAGATTATTTCTACATAATTTGAAAATTCTTTGAGATTTCTTTTTTTTCTTTTTTGCATATATCTGAATGACAAAGGAAACAAACCTTCCCCGCGAGCTTAATGTGTTATTTTTGCAAAGGCAAATAACCAAAAAAACCAAATCGTAAGCAAAAATAATCATATACATCAGATGCAGTAACACAAATTCTCCTGTTTAATCGTTAAACAAGTCAAACTCGGAGTAAACAAAACAACCAGAAAATTTGTCTTATGCAACTATATATTTGTGGCTAGACATGAATTTTGCTATAAATAATGAGAAAGAAGCAAACCCTTAAGGTATAGTCAAATATAAATCGTTGCAGGTAATGACATATATTGTGGAAATTGGGTAGCATATAGCATTGTATGCACTAAATTTTTAAAAAATAGTTAGTTACATTTATTTATACTGGGTTTCGCTTTTATATAACCGGGTTACATAGAAGTCGACTCATGTAATTCTTTTAAAATCTAAGATTTTGATGTTTAGTTAAAAATCTAATTCATTTATTGTATTTAACATTATTTGTTTATCTAAGAGATCAAATTTTAATTAAGTATGTATATGGGTCACATTTGTTAGAAAATGTGTACATTTATACGTAAATTATAAAAATACTAAAATATCAATTTTAAAGTAGTATTTTCGACATCTAAACCGTCTAAATCTTATTTCTATGTGAATAAATAATTCTATAAAGTATTATTATATTTTAGTACATGTGTAAATAAATGTAAACGCTTTTCATAATTTACAAATGAATATATATTTTTTTGAATAAATGTGGCCCCATAAATATATTTGATTGAAATGAAACTTGTTTTTATAAATAAATAAATAAATAATGTTAAATACAATAAATGAATTAAATTTTTCATTAAAAATCAAATTATTAGATTTTAAAGAAATTATATGAATCTACTTCGGGACCAATTTATACACAGCAACTCATATATAGTCAAATCTGCAAAAATTTTATTTACCGGAATACTTCTTTTCAGCCAAATAACATCAAATGCAGCCATATTCATTATTTTAAATAGCAAAGCACTCACTTTTTGGTTGTTAAGAGAAATTATTTGGAGGGTTTTCCACCCTCTCCCATGCCAATGGAATAAAAAAAATGATAATATATAATGAATCAATAGCAATTCAAAATAAATCGCATATAGAAATAGATAAAACAATAAAGTTGATAATTATGTGAAAATATTGAAAAAATAATTAAACATGAAGTTGCAGTCTGCTTAAAACTTAAGCATAGCCCATGAAATTGCACGACACTTCCATAAGGAACTTCTTACCGTAGCCTGCCATATTTTTTTCTTTCAAAACAAGCTGTTGAAGTCAGGAACCGGCAAATAATTATTCTTTTTCTTTCAAAAAATGCGTCGTGGCCGTCGTCCATCTTAAAAATTTTCAACTACATATGATTCGCATCATTGACTAAGACATCTGGTAATTAGATAATTGTGCTAGCTCTGGGCGCCAAGTTCAAGTCATCTCTCCTGGTTCTTAATTAATTTCTCTAAATTAATAAATTATCTCATGGACGAAGGATGTGCATCACTACCGATCAAAAACTAGTGGAGTTTATTTTCTTCCGGAGACATTTCATTTTCAAACTTGTCAGGCGTATAAAACAAGGATTATATATATCTATATATGCATATATTCCGAGTCCAAACCTCCCATACAAGACCAATTACATGACTTTTTATTTCAGATTCTGAAGCCAAGCCCCAAGGAAAAGCGATTGCTTCTCTCTGTTCTTCTCTCTTACTGAGAAGAGAGAGGGAGATCATCTCCCACAGCCCCTCCTGGGCAAAACACCACCCTGTAGTTGACACCGGTCGGACAGGTGAAGGTACTGGTCGGATCATCTTTTGGGTAGCTGTAAGCATCTGGGCATCTCTCCTTGAAGAACCTCGAGTAGCGTGTCGGCCCGCAGCGTCCGGAGTTGCAGCAGTACTCGTCGGTCTTGAAGGTAGTGCAGGGATTGTTGCAACCTCCCGGCACCTTAAGCTCGTTGGGACACTGCTGATTGATCCTTGCCGTGCATCTTATCCCCCTTCTGCAGCTGCCGCTAGTGGGGCTGAAGTCCATCGGCAGGTTGAAGCCGTCGACGAGGGAGATGTCGAAGAAGTCGAGGTTGGAGAACTGGTTGAGCGCGTACTCGGCCAGGGTGTTTGGGGGCACTCCATAGGCGCTGCACTGGAGGACGCCGCCGCAGTCTCCGGTCTGGCAGTGCCCGCGTCCGCTCCCGTCGAAGTTGCACCCGGTCCGGCCCCAGATGCGGGCGCCGGTGGTGCCTGGCGGGACGTTGATGCTCCACGTCTGGCCGCGGTTGAGGCTGCGGCCTCCGCCAGGGACCGCGGCGGCCCATACCGTGAAGGGGCACTCATTGCGGATGTCGAAGGTGGCCCCATGGGCGCATCCGGCCCATGCGATCATGGTCAAAAGGGTAAAGAGGGAGGGAAGGGAGATGGCCATTCTAGAGAGTAGGGTAGCATTGCGTTATGGGAGGTGGTGGACTTTATACTGGTGGGGCGGCTCCGCGGCTGTCGATGTGGTTTTTTTTAGCTGGCTCCGCAAGAGTAACTAGTACGGGTGCAACTCGGGGCGGCTGTTGATGTGGTTTTTTTAGCCGGCTCCACATGAGCAAAGGGTAAGTCGGGTTGGGTTGTACTAGATTTAAATGAACCCAAATTCTAAGTTTATCGGGTTGACGTGAACTCAAATTATAATCTTAATATTAAAATTCGGGTTCGGGGCAAGTTAGCGCTGTTTTCGGTCTTAATTTCAGATTGAAATTCAAGTTACTCTTAAGCTAATTGAAGTTAAAATTACTAATAAAGATAACAAATTTTTAAAATATTATTGCATTAATACATAAATGATTTATATGTGACTATATTTATGTGTCCTGCAATATTTTTAGTTTTGATGAAAATTAATCTTTTAATTAAAAGATAATTCTAAATACAATAAACGTAATGAGTTTAAACATAACAGTCAAGATAATATTATAAAAAAATAAGCAAGATAATAAAAATAAATGAGATTACATAAAATCACTATCTAAACTTTTATAAAAGTGCGACTTATATATCTTATAATTAATTAGTCTATATGTAATAATTTCAAAAAGTTGTATATTTATAATTATTTGTAAATAAAGTTAATTTATATGTAATATATTCAACTTTTATTGAAAAATGTATACAACATTTAGATTTTAGAATAAATATTTTATAATTTAATTAGGTTATGATTATATGGAATAACTTTAATCTCAATTATAATCGAAATACTTAGTGCATAAATAAACATAATTATTTTAATGCAAACTCAGTATTAGTTTTGGATTTTTTCAGATCGAGTCGAAATTAAATCTAATTTGGAAAAATTTTTAAAATACAACACATTTGATTTTGAAACGGGTCGGGTCGGATGAATTCAAACCAACCCAATGACAAGTTGCACCCCAAGACCATTCTGCTACGAAGTTGCACCCCGAGTAGCTAAAGTGCTTTTTTAGGGTTTGCTTGGCAATTTAAAAAAGTTGTCAAATTAAAACTTTTCAATCTAAAACTTTTCACTCTCCATAACTACTTTTTTTAATTATTTTTTTACACATATTTCTATACAACAACCCTACTTTTCAATCATTTTTACACAACTACCAATACAACTAACCTATTTATTTTAAATTTATTCTCTTTATTCCTCGTCATTACTCCTACAATATCACGTCATTTTCTATTGATTTTACAACTTCTACACATAAAACTTTTCTTCAAAAGTTTTATGACTTCCCGGAAAATGGTCAGTTTTTGCGGGATTTTGTTGACTCGCCGACTCTGCTGGGCCATGCAAGATGAGGGATCCATAGATGGAGGATGATGCTAGTCTGCTTGAGAGCGGAGACAGCCTCGTACGTGTCACCGCGTTTTTCTGACGAGTAATTCTTGTGCTGTTGACAGGTGGGATGAGATTAAGGGTATCCACTGGAATTGGCTTTTTGTGATAAATTTTTTTATACTCATAATAATTGTATCTAATTTTTAATATACCTACGATGGTTTATAAATTTCTCTTATACCTAATATTATTTTATCTTAAATTTTTATTATACTCGTACCATTAAAATTATTGTTATCTACTCCATCAAAATGACAAAATTACCCATTTAAATTTTGTTATTAAAATAATTTTACCTCAAAATGACTTTTAAATTATTTGATATCTTGTATTAATAATTTATTATTATCAACTGAGTCATGTTAAGGTCAAATTATCTCAATTAGAAAATTTTAAATAGGTAAAATTGTATTTTCAATTAGGTAAATAACGGTTGCATTGAGAATATATACATGAAAAGAATTTAAAGTGAAATGTTATGGGTATAGGATAAATAATGAAATGTTGTGGGTATATTAAGAATTAAGTGTAATTGTTATAGGTACGAAATAAATTATCTCAAGTTTTTTTAATAAAGTTTTTAAAATAGGAGAAAATGATATTATGTAACAAGCGGTAGTGATGATGTGTAAAAATGATGTGTAAAAATGATAAGTTTAAAATAGATAAGTTTTTTTTTATAGAAATAGATAAAGTTAAATGTATGGTAGTTGTACAAAGATTAAAAAATAGAATAATTATATAGTAAGAAGTAAAAAATAATTAAAAAATAGAAAAGTCATGAAGAGTAAAAAGTTTTATTTTTAAAAGTTATTAATGTTAACAAAAACACTCTTATATTGTGTGTTGGGAAGCAATAAAACTTTTGGATAAAAAGTTATTGGAGTAAAAGTTGTTTTAATGAAAAGGTATCAAGGCATGATAAAGATAATGATGATGAATAAAAAGAATAAAATTAAAATGAATAGATTAGTTATATAAGTAGTTGTATATAAATAATTGAAAAATAGGATAATTATATACGAAGTTGCAACAAAATAAATAAAGAAATATTGTAGCTATGAAGAGTAAAAAAATTTTAAATTAAAATGTTTTAGTAATAGCTAACTATGTCCGAAAAAATTTTATATAAAAATTTAATAATGTATAATGAAAAATGAAAAAATAAATTGTTATTTATTGACAATGAGATCTAGAGTGTTTCTTAGAAATTCTAACTTCTTGGAAATCCAAATGTAAAACAATATTTACCTTTCTCAAATCCATAAATTTACGGGGCGGGACTTTGTCAATATGATCGGTACTTACGTGGATCCTGTGTGTTGAAGTTCAGTCTAATGGGTATCAAAACCTGTGTCATCGATTCCGTCCTTATCAGGGCAAGTCCTTGAGCGGGTTTAAATAATGGAGGAGATTTTCGTATAAATTAATAAAATAAAAAATAAATAATTATTTATAAAGAAGATAAATAATTTCTTTTAATTTTGTCTCTTATGGGGCTGCTAAATAAATTTGCCAATATAACTTTTTTAAGGTAATTGTATTAAGATTTAAGAAATAAATCTGTCGCATTTATTTCGTTATTTTAAGTTATTGGTATTGAAAAAATCAGCCATTACTTATTTATTATTTTATAATATTTTTAAGTTTAAAAATATTATTTATATTTTATAAATCATATGATAATGATCCAAGTCATTTTTGAGTCACGAGTACTTCTCTTATTAAAACTTTTGTGTCACCCTGTATTCCCTTGATAGGTTTTGGAATTTTTTTTTATTGATAGCATACATCATGGCATATGATATTACAATCTAGCACAATCTTTACAATTTGAATGATATTTTTTTGTAACCTTCACACGATAAAAAAATATTTTTTTTATAAAATACGAATTTATAAAACTACTGAGGAGAAATTGAAAAATATCACCTACAGACCGCAGAAATCACACCGCACGCGGACAAACAACGGACCAACGAGTGCACCTCTTAGCAACATGAGTTACCAACGGACGGGCTACGCACGGATACTAGAAAACCAGTCTTGTTCGTTTATCGATGTGAATTTTAGGTGCCCACTGGAGATCATGTTTTTATAAAAATGTGATTATTTTAAAACCAAATTGGTTTTGTTCCCTCCTCACCACATGATAAATGGCTATTTTTTATTTTTAAAATTTTGAAAAAAAGTGTTTGAAAATAAAAAATTAATAGTTGCATATATGAAACTATATGCTTCGGCCCAATGCCAAAAAAGTGAAAAATATGTTATTATAAAAAATCAAATTTTTTCTTAGTAGTTGCCAAATGACATGTGCTAGGAAGTATTTATAACAAAATTTTTATATAACAATCAAATTTTAACTTTTGGCTTAATTGCCAAAAACTAAAATTTTTATAATGGTTCACTATTGAAAATAACTAAAATATTCCTCTATTTAGAAATAAAAATATTTATATACATCTTAAAAAATGGTAAAAAAAATTTTCCATCTTTAAAAACGATAACTTTAATTATATATTACACCTACATTAATAATTTTATTAGAAATTTTAAAATAATAAAAAATAGTTTTTTTGCCCGAGCTAAGTAATGGTTTGCTTAGCCGTTAGCTCATTAAAAAATAGAAAATAATAATTGCAAATTAAATAGTAATAAAATTTGAAAATAATTAAATATCACCTAGTCAATAAAATAAAAATTAATAGCTTAAAGTAAACTCTGTTGTTGAATTGAAATATATCACTCGGTCAAAGCAATAAAAAGTTAATAGATTCAAGTAGTCTCCAATTTTTTTGAGAATTTAGACTTTTCTTTTGAATCAATTAAATATCGTTCAATCGAAAAAATAAAAATTTATAGTTTAGGTGTGTTGAAAGTGATAAAATTTTTGATGAAAAATTTTAACGTAAAAATTTTTGAAAGATAAGAAAATAATATAATAAGATAAGAAAATAATATAATATGATAGAGAAAATAATGAGAAGTAAAAAGAATAAAGTTAATAAATATATGAGATATAGTGTTAGTTGTGTAAAATGATTGAAAAGTAAAGTAGTTCTACATGAAAAAGTGAAAAAATAATTATTAAAAATTAGATAGTCGTGGAGAGTAATTTTTTAAAAAAAATTAATTTGAAAAGATTTATGAATTACCAAACATCCCCTAAATAAATTCTGCTATTGAATTAATTAAGTACTGCATAGCTTAAAAATAAAATTGATAGTTTCATGTAAACTCTGTTGTTGAATTAATAAAGTGCAGCACGTTATTGCTAATTACAAACAATATTTTTTGTGCATTTAAAAATCTACTCTCTTGGCTAGTATCTATAGATGCAGTTCTAGGTTGAATTTTTTATGCACAGTTTGGGTTTTTTGGACTCCAGTATTGTGCATCCAAGTGCTTTAACCTTTTTTTTATTTTTTGAAAATTCTTTTATGCTATTGTTAATCTAAATATATTTAACATGTGTGTCGATTTTTACCATTTTTGGAGTATCTTAGATATTTATTTTATTTTTAAAAATCAACAACATTTTAGGTAATGGTAAAAAATTAATTAACATGTTAAATATATTTAAATTAACACCTGTATAGAAAAATTTTTAAAAAATTAAAAAAATTAATTAAATACACCGGGTGCATTTAGCTTTAAATTGTATTTTCCTAACTCAGTACCAATAAGTACTGAGGGCTTTTTAAAACACCTGGACCGAGTTTATAAACCTTGGTTGGGAAAACTCGCCCAACGTGGACTTGTGTCCACAACCCTTGTCTTTATCTAATTCAATGTGTGTTTGGTTGGAGGTAAAATTTTTGATGAAAAATTTTTAGGACAGTAATTGTCAAATTAATAGAATATAATGTGATATAATATGAGTAATGATGAGGAGTAAAGAGAATAAAATTAAAATAGATAGGTGAGTTGTATGATTAGTTGTGTAGAAATGATTGAAAAATAAAGTGGTTTGTATAGAAAAATGTGAAAAAATAATTAAAAAATAAAATAATTATGAAAAATAAAAAATTTTAAGTTAAAAAATTTTAATTTACATATTTTGGCCCGAACAAACACTCCCTGTGTATTTTTTGTTTTCGAACGGTGAAAGGTGAAATGCACATGGAGGTGCCGCTGTCACGTGTCAATGGGGAAATGGGTGGTAGGCTTTAGAAAGCACAGCCGCCGATGACCGAGACTGGTGATAATTAAAGTGTCGTCCAGTGCGTAATGTAATTTAAAAAAAGTAAGACAAGTGCCTTATCTTTCTAAAAGTTGCACGACAACAAGGGCAGGACTTAAGGACATAAGCTAGATGACGTGGTATTGCTACATGGTGAAATGTGATAGTTGATATGAGTTTATGTTACAATTAAGCTTAAGAATTTTTTATATTTTTTTTTCTTACAAATCAAACTTTTAAGTACCTTATTATAATTTTTTATAAAAAAAAGATCAAACACATGCACCCGCCATTAGAGATCATAGCTCCAGTACATCGCAAGACTAACTACTCCCGCTTAGGGGTGTTAACGGAACAAGTTGGACGGGTTGGAGCATAATCTTAATTCTAACTCATTTAAAATATTTTAATTTTAATTTTTTTATTTACTCATTTAAAAAAACCTCAACCCTAACCTATTTACAACCCATTTAATAACTGGGTTGGTGGGTTACAAGAGGTTATATAACAAATAACTTCAAAGTCTAGACTCTAGTAGATGATGATTTTGTAAAGAGAAACGAGAGGGTATTTTCGACATAAAGAAAATGAAAATAGGACAGTAACGGAAAAATGGAATTATGACAACAGTAAAAAAATAAAAGTTAGATGACTGGCGTAAGACTCAGAGGGAGAAAATAACCAAAAAGCTTACATGTTTATACATATATATAAAACTTTAATGAGTCGAGCAAGTTAAACGAGTTGAAGAAATTAAACAGGTTGAACACATTATATGGGCTAAATGGGTTACTAAATGGGTTGACGAGTTATAAAATTTTAACTCTAATTTATTTATTTAATTAAATAGTTATATGGGTTGACGGATCATAATCTATTTATTCAAAATCTTAACCAAAATCTATTTATAAACTGGCTGAACAAGTAGGTTATCGGGTTGACTATTCCTATTAATACCCCAGTTCCCACCAGAAGACGAGATCCCATATGCGGTGCTCGAGCCCCGACCACGATCCACCAGGCAACGTGACGCGTGCACTACCGTCCTAGTTCTTAAATCTTGCTTGCGACGCACACGTCATGCATGACCTACACTAAATTAAGCTGCCCAAACGATAACAAGCGTTGAAATGGATAGCTTGCGACTTTGAAAATGAAGGGCTACAAATTCCTACAAGAGCTAGAAAGCATTAATCTCGCTTGCTTCCTAATAAATTTAATCTACCAGCAAACCTAAGAATGGGTTTCGCTTACTTTAATGATGATGTGAAACTCACACGCAAGTTGTATTAGAAACTCACACCGCACGTTGTATTTATAATTATTTATTTAGTTAAAAAATTAAATTTTATCCAAATCAAATATGTGCATTAATTTCATTTAATAAATATATAAGACCAATATAATAAAATTAGTTGATTTATAAATTAAATCAATCTAAGAGTTGTTAACTTAACATCTAAACCATATAAGATATTTTAACTATGTAACAAATGATTTTACAAATTATCATAACATCTTAATGCATAGGTGAAAGTTTTTGATTATTTGTAAAATTCGTGTATATAATTTTTCAAATTTTCAAGTAGATACAACTCACATAGAATTTGAATGAAATAATTTTGATGTTGTGATAAAAAAAATGATTTTAATAACATGAGTAGCTGAACTTTAATTTGATCATCAAAACAAAACTCATCTGAAAAATTACCACAAATTAAGATTTTGAGGGACACCCCATGTGCAATTATGATAGTGGTTAGGTTGATTGACAATGCACACGCGTTGAGTATTGACTAAGGGGTGATGCCTAAGTAACGTGGAAGACCAAATGACCCTTTAAGAAAAAGATACTTAAAAGAACATCGGATTCGGGGCTAGAAAGCACGTGGAGGACCCTGTGTCCTTTAACTTCTAAAGCTAGGACCTATCTAGAGCCTCCGATCTGTCGAAGTGCTTTTTAGACGTTTGGAGTGCATTTTACATGAATTATAAAGTGAGAAAAATGGATGGAATTTAGTGTTTTATATATAGAAGCCAAACTTTTTATAATTTATAAGATTGAAAATTATGATTACAAAATAACTTCATACATTTGCGAGTTGCGATTGCTGTGGATTATAGATTTATTAACTAAAATAAATTTTCCCATGATATAAATATTTAGGACGAGGAATATGTTGCATGACTATGACGTAAACCAATGTTAAAGAAAACCAGAGGATGTAATTTGGATATGATTTTATGGTTGAAAAAACCAAAAGCAAAAAGGCAATGAGTGGAATGCATGCATTCACGCCCAAAAAAAAAAAAAAAAAGCCTGTCTTTCGTTACGTGCAGGGATTAGTAATTGCCAGTTAGATTTTACACCTAAGTCAATCGGTCCAAAAGCAGATGCATGTCAAAAAGCAAGCATAGCTCAGCCCCTGATCTCATGCGATGTATCGCGCACTGGCCCCATGCGATGTGTTTTTTTATTTTTTTTGAAATAAATTTTTTGTTTTTTCATTTTTATATAAGCCCAAGTTATTTATTTCATATACCCAAATCTACCATTTTTAATTCTTGTACATATTTTTTAAAAAATTAAAAATAAAAAATTCTCAATTTTCACTCATGTCACACTCTCGGCACATGAAAAAGGGTGAAAATTATTTATTTTAAAAATTTTGTAATAAATATAGATAAGAATTAAAAAATGGTAGATTTCAATATATAAAACAAATACATTTGGGCTCACATAAAAAAATCACATGGGGCCCTATAGATGATATATTGCATAAGAATAGGATTTGTGGTTTTACTTCTACGAAATTCCTAGTCTATATAACTTCTTTATTATTAATATCTTGATGATTGATTTAAAATTTAATTTATCTGTTATATTTAATATCATTTATATAATAACCCCTGTTTCTCACCCCCCTGGCTTGTTCGGATTTTAGCCTTGGACGATCGTCTATTCGTCTCGAATGCGAAGTGCAAACCAGTTCCCATGTCAGGATGCACATTTATAATTTGTAATGTTGGAGTTTGGACAGCAGGACTTCAAGATGCGTTTACCTCCGCATCTCTCGGAATTTTATGAAGGAAAGAGATTATTGGGAAAAAATCCTGACGAAGGCAAAGAAGAGAAACAGAGAGAGAGAGAAAAAAAAAAAAGATGCCTGTTCAATGCGGATGGAACTTGGACGTTGAATGGGATGGAATCTGTTGTTTTATATTGGTACCAGGAAAGTAAGAAAGAATATTATTATTTTATGAAATGAGAATTTTGGAATGTTAACTTATATATCATTCACATTTATAAGATTATGAATCTCACGGGGGATTTGTCGTAGGGTTGAAGTTGGCTTAAAGTGTATGACAAAGGGTCCGAAAGGGTTTCTAGTAAGTGTTTTAGATGGGTGTCACAAGTCTCGGTGGAGGAAAAGACGAACCGAAAGGGAAGACGAGATGAGCCCTGAGGGTTTATTTAGAGAGATTGAAATGTTATGAAAGACTAGAAAAAGGGGACGTATAATAAGCATGATTTGAGTTCAGATAAAGTCCTTGTTCAGTTAGCAGAAATAATCTCTTATTTACAGTATAATGGCTAGAGTAGAAGCGTACCCATATTTATAGCTTACATCCCTTATTTTGGAAGAGATTCTAGGATTGTCATTAAACGACATGATAAGATAGTGGCTTATGAACCGACATTTGTGTTTAATTGTTATGACACGCGTTAGTTTGTCAAGTTAGATGTGTAAGTGTATCACTACAACATCCAAAGCTTGTTCCATTCCAATGGAATATGGGTAACGATCATTATGGCAGCCAGATTCCATGCAGCACTTTATTATTATTATTATTATTTTGAAAATATTTTGTCTAAGCCTAAATTATCTATCAGATTTATTTTGAAAATATGTTTATTGATGATTCAAAATATCGCATGTATTTCAAATTTTCATGTTTATCTTTATGCGTTAATTTCTAATTCCAAAAATCATAATGTAGTTGAAACATATATATATATATATATACATGCTATGTTTTTCAAAAAATAATAATTATATATTTAATTTCAAAAGACACTAATTTTTTTTACAAAATATAATTTTTAATAAATTATTTTTGATAGTATCATAAAAAAGTAGTATTAAACAATATAATTTTTAATAAATTATTTTTGATAGTATCATAAAAAATGGTATTAAACAAAGGTCTTATCCAAAGAATAACATGTTTTAACCCTCATATCAAATAGAGCAGAGATACGATTAACCTGGGCTAAGAAAATAAAAAATTTATTTTTAATATTTGTTTTTGAAAATTTTCGCAGAACTGTTAATTTAGATATGTTTAATTTGTAAACTTAGTTTTACCTTTTTGAATATATATATTTTAAATATATGAGTATTTTTGTCATGTTACATTGAATAACTAAAACATCTCTATGTTTAAAATTTTTTAAAAATATATACACATCTTCGAAAATAACACAACTTAGTTTATTGATTAAATGTACTTAAATTAATAGTTTATTACAAAAAATTTTAAATAAAATTAAAAAATAAGTTTTTCACAAGCCAGTGGTTTGCTTAATCCGCGCCAGTAGAATTATTACTTTATCAAATGTACCCACTAAGAACCACTACGGGTTGCCCTGGTAGTAATGCCTTGGGGATGGGGATGCCCCAATCAAGTATTTGATTCCCTCCTCTCTAAATTGGAGATACTTTACAATTTCCCCCTATTGTGAGGGTATTTACAAATTTTCCTCTAATGTGGGGGTGTTACAGGAAATTTCTTTTATGGTGTAAAAGTTGTAAATGTGCTTAATTATAATATCAATTGTCATAAGGTATAAATATCAATAAAAAAATATACGCACCAAGAATGATCAAAAGTTCAATATTTAGTGCTGCATAGCAGGTCCCCAACTAAATCACAAAGGCTGCGTGGAGTCGCAAGTCTTATATCTGCAAAATATGACTTTTAGTTTCATAAATTTACAATTTTGGTCCCTCTTGTTAAGCAACACCTCTGCCGTTCTAAATCTAAAATTATGAATAGACCCTTTGAGTGAATTTTGAATATTTTTCGGCTCCTTTCTTTGGAATTTACTGCTAGAAATACTTTAAATTCTGATAGATGGTTTATGACATTTATTTTGGAAAGTATAAAGGGTATTTTGGTCATTATATGCTAACATTAATATTATTGGAGCTTGGCAAGAGAAAATATAATTAGAGCTTTCTGTACAAAATTCTGAAATTGTGCTGCAAGTATAAAATTTAAAGATCAAATCTACAAATCTAGCAAACTTACGAAACCTATATGCAAATCCAATAGAGATTAAAATAAAAGTAAATAAAATAGCACATTATTTATAAGATTATGATATTATATAACAGGTGTTACTTAGCTAGGTAATAATCTCATATATTATATATCTTTGTATATTTTATATTTTTCTTCGCTTTCATGTTGGCCCAAGTATATTTAGTTAATATACCAAATTTTCAAATTTCTGAATTTCTATATATTTTTTAGAAAATTTTGATTTAGTAAAATATATAAAATACATGGGGTTATTCGTCAACAACTCGTTATATACTACTCACTCACAGAGGAGGGTTCATCATATCAGGATCCATTTGCGGCATTGTAGCATCCCACTTATTAGGCCTGTTAATGGGCCCGGGCCTAAACCATGATCACAAGCGAAAAAAAGGGTACATTATGAAAAATTGAGATACGGCTATCAACTAAGGAGTAAATTGCAAAATCATTTCAACTTGTCGTAGCAATTAGCAGGTCTCTGAAACTAGGAGAATGTTTCAATGCATCCGGCTGAAAATCTTATTTATTATTATTATTTTTAAAATTTCTTTTATAAAACTCTTAATCTAGATATATTTAATTTATAATCCAAATTTTAGTTTTAAAAATAGAGGGATTCGGTACTTTTAAATGACTAAACTGCGCCTATTTTCAGAAATCATAAAAATGTATACAAACATTTTCAAAAATAGTAAAACTTGGATTATAAATTAAATACACCAGAATTAAAAGTTTTACAAAAAAAATTTTCAAAAAAATTAAAAAAAATGGAATTTCCTGCTTTGCATTGAAACAAAACCCCCTGAAACTATGTATTTCACATGTTTTTGTTGCTGCACAATTAAGTCAGAGTAAGAGAAGACGCCATACGGGAAGGATTATCAATTATCTATTACAAAGTCAAGTACTTATTTACGATTCAAGGCAAAGGATTGATGACATATGGGGCGAAGACAGACCAATATACAAAGGCAATACAAGAATCAGCGCCATTATTAGAAGCACAAGGTAACATTCACAACAAAATTTTATTATATTTGAGGAGTCCGACATACAAGCCCGGTAGAGAGCGTTATCTAGTTCAATGCAACTTCACAATAGAAGCTCCCTTTGATGAAGTGCATTGCTACAATCTTGCAGGAGATGTTAAAAGCCCAAAAACAATCAACCCCAAGAATAGGCAAGCTAATATGACTTGACTTCAAGAAGCAAACAGAGGTACCAAAGCAACAAAATGAAAGAAGATAGCCTAAGACAACAGCCCAACAAAATTATCGCACCACAAAGTAACGTAACTTCATGTGATATGCAAGAGAAATGGGAACGGAAATGTCAGGAGCCATCAAAGGAACCAATATTATATTAGAAGATCAAGCAAGCAATTTCAATTGCCTGAAGCAGTACACCTTAGTACCCAATAGCCAACATTCTCAACGACAGAGCCCCTAAAGCAGAAGGCAGGGAAGAAAGGAGAAAATTGATGTTATTTGTAGGCATCTCACATGTTATGTTGAATCATCTACCAACTCAATCATAGTAACTATGTCCTTCCATAATAGCTGTTACAACTTCACATTGCTACCTAACGGGTAAGGATCTCGGCCACAAATAACCAACCATGATCTTCCCTCTCTCAACTGAGGTCTAACCTACAGACACTCCCATTTTGTACAAGAAAATGATAGGAGTTATCTCTAAACACAATCCAATTAGATCCATAACTCGATCACTGTTGAAACTTTCTCTCCATAACGCGCCTCCTTACGTACCCCACTCTATAAAACCCCTCTACAATCTGTGCACCTTCACTTGGCATTGTATATGGAAAACGACATATTCGTTCTTTGTTTTGCTTTTCCCCATTTCTCGAACTGAAATGGATGCCAACAGCGACGCCTCTCCTGAGCTCCACGAACAGCCTCCCTTTGGAAACAATAATCAAAATGTCAATGCCAAAGGTGCAAATAGCATTGAGAACGACTCTGTGAACCATAATACTTCAGTAGTTGGGTTTAATCATTCGTATGGAACTGTAGTCGGTTGGAGCAACTCTAACCGGATAGATAGAGCAGTCACAAGCCAGACGGGCATCTTCAGATTTCGACTAATTGCCCCTCGAATTCCGATCCGCCCAATGCTCGGAATGATTGCAACTTTATTTTCACCCCCAAAACGAATCATTTATCATTTCAATCGGCACTGCAAGCAGCAAAGAAAATAGTGGTTTGATCGCCGTTTACTGCTAATATAGTCAATGAACCATTGCCCAAAAGATTCAAGCATATAGTCATGAAACAATATGATGGCCAAGCAAATCATCAAGATCACCACAACTCTTTTTGCATCCAACCCCCCTCCCTTCACAAGTTCCTTTAACATGCTAGTAAGTGCCTTTTCAATGTTATTTACTAGCAGAGAAACTCCCATCAAACATCTGTCTAATCTAATATTAACAAAATAAGGAGATTTGGAGCCTTTGTAGGAGTACATTCAACGCTTTAGTGAACAAGCCACACATATCCAAAAGCTCTCGAATTTCAAAAATCTGCATCTATTTCTAGACTTCACTCAAGGAAATAACTTATTGATTTGAAGCAAGACGAATTAGGGATATTAGTAGATCTCTTGATCAAGGTAAATAAATGGATGAATACTGATGAAAGTAATCAACAAATGAAGTTGGAACGAATTAGCCGAAAAGAAGCAAGTCCGCGAACGCATTGAATCAGAAAATCATAGGCCATTGGAGAAATGTGGAAAAAGGGAGACAAGTCCTACTCCATGCCTCATGTTTGAAACCTATACTCCTTTAACAACCATGCAAACAATAAAAAGACAGGATTCTCGAAGCACCCAAATCAAATAAAATCACCTCCGGAAAAAAGAGACATCTCTTGATGGCGTGCGCATAATGAAGATCACGTACACTCTATCAAACTTGCGTTCAACTCAAAAATGTAATTGAAGACTTGATACGAATGAGACAACTCACTTACTTTGTAAAAAGAACCGAAGACTCTTAGAGGAGATCAGCTGTTGATTTTGACACAAGGTCATCCAACGAAGAAGAGCAAGATAGGGTTCTCACTAATGGCATCATATCCACCATCTACGGTGAACCCGCCTATAAAGGATCTTTGAAAATCGGTAAGAGAAAATATGATCGATAAGAAAACAATCCAAATAGGTAATCTCACACAGAACAAACTTACATCTTTACTATGGAACAAAGTAATGATTTTCTCATCCCTCATAATGATGTTGTCATAATCATAGCTTGAACTTCAAACTGGATGGTTCATAGATTTTGATTGACATAGAAAGTTTGGTAAATATTAATTTTTAAGATGCTTTTAACAAAATGAGTTTTCCAAAGAAATATATGTAACAAGATATGGGGCCTTTGATTGGATTTACAGTGATGAAGCTTAGGTTGAAGGTATCATTTTTTTGCCCCTCAAAATGGGAACTCCAGCATAGCAGGCAATGGAGGAGGTGGATTTTCTCATTAGAAACCTCCCCTTACATATAATGCAATCATTAGTCAACCCACTCTCCATAAGCTTCGAGTTTTTATTTCTATCTATCATCTTTGCCACTCATTTTGACTCACCCATATCCCTATGTCATCAAAACAAATTAGTACAATAAAATCAAATGTCTAGCACATGAATGACAATATCGGTTACTGAACAAAACTCCTTTAATAATACCTTACAAAAGAGACCTTACTAGCTAACCAAGATGGAAAAGGAAGCTAGCCTCTCAATTCATGATGCACAATGGGCATCTATTTAAGCATTCTATGTTGCTACTTTTCCTTTGTCGCATATAATTTAGGAAAATTCCTCGGATCCTTGAGGAGGTTTATCAAGGTGGTTGTGGAAATCATTTGGATTAGTGTACAATCTCTTTTCAAATATTGCCAACATGCTTTTATTGGCCTATCATTTAGAAAGACACATGACATTTTATATGCATATGCCTTCGATGTCAAAGGTATGTTGTCCCTATGAACTCCATTTTTGAAGTCTGATCATTTCGTCAATGGGGTATTACCAACTGCACTAAAACAACTAAGATTTACTATGGTTGTAGTTGATTATTTTTCAAAATTAGTAGAGGTAAAACCCCTCAATTCTATTACTATTATTCAAAATTATAAATTTTATTTGGGATCACATTATTTGTAGTATAGTCTTCCTAGAACTATAATTTATGATAATAGAAAGAAGTTTATAAGTCGTAAATTTGAAAACTTTTGGAAAGGAAATGAATAGAACACAAAGTTGCATCAGTAGCATACTTTTAATCTAATGGGAAGGTAGGACGAACAAATTAGATACTAATAGAAGCTTTGCAAAGAAAATTAGAAGGAGAAAACACTAGACAGGCAAAACTCCTTCTCAATGTTATTTGGGCATACAATACAACACCCTGAAAAGCAGCAGTACAAATGCCCAAGTTATTACATGGAATTGAAGCTATGATTCCCATTGAAATCACTGGGCACAACTTTTACACATTCCAAATGAGCCTAGAAAACCATCACATAGCACAACTACATGAATTAGATCTTATAGATGAAGTAAGGACATGATGTAGGATGAATGAAGAGGAAAATAGAAGAACGAGGAAGGAACGTCTAGAGAGATAAGAAGTGAAGAAAGAAGATAGAGAGAGTAGAAGAATAATGGGAAGGATAAGAAAAGAAAAGTAGAAGAAAAACCAGAGAAACAATCCTTTATAATTCTCAAAACTAATGTCTCTTTAGAGCTTATAAGAGTTGTATTTATACGTAAACATACCACCTAATCTCAGCAAATTGTCAAAGATAAAATTTTCGAGAAAAAATGTATATTTTAAGTAAACTTCTTAAGGAAGTAAGCTTGAAATAGATATATGCTTATTTTAAACAGATTCTAAAATATCCTAGGAATCTTCTAATATCTTTCAAAAATAGCAAAAATATTGCTATAAAATCTTTCTAAAATTTTCTAGAATTATTTCTCCTTTACAAGATTCTTGCACCTAAAATAGACAAATTTGAAATATTACTTTCTATTTTCATCAATTCTCTCCGGCTTCGAAAAACTTACCATTGAAGAGTTCTAACTTTGATAATACTCAAGAATATGTAGATCCAAGTGATGTATGTTATCTTTAGTAACCCATGTAGCATCAGAATCAAGTTTATTTTTCCACTTGACAAGAAATCTTTGTATAATGCCTGATCCAGTAGTGACAAGTTCATCTCGTATGATATTCTCTATGTGATCTGAAAAAGTAGATGGTACTCGTGGAAGTAGAAGCACTTGTGGTGATGTTGAATTGTTATCTGTTGAAATTTCTACAGACAAACTTAGAGGTTCAAAAGTACCTTGGTAAGGAAACAAATCCACTATATTAAAAGTAGAACTAATTCTTATATTTGAAGGTAAATCAAGTTCATATGCATTGGTTCCTAATTTTCTTAAAACACAAAAGAGCCTATTGGCTCGTGCATGTAAATTTTTAGAAGAATTTTTAGGATATCTTTCTGAACATATACAAACCATGATATAATCCCCAATATCAAACTCTTATTTTCTTCTATGAATATCTGCAGAAGGCTTATAATTTTCATTGCTTAGAGTAATCTTTCTTCTAATATCAGCATGAACATTTCAAATGTGTTGAGCAAAAGATTCTATAGTAGCAAATGAACGAATATTAAAGGGTAAAGGAATTAAATCGATGATAGCTCGAGAAATATAACCACAGACAATTTCAAAAGGAGATTTCCTAGTAGAACGATTGACTGAATTATTATATGCAAATTCGGTAATAGCCAATACAGAATCCTAAGTGACAATATGTTATCCTATTAAAGTCTTAAGCAAATTTTTCAAACTCTGATTACTACCTTAGTCTGGCCATTAGTTTGCAGATGAAAGGTAGATGAAAAATTTTAATTTGGTACTCGAGAGTTTTCACAATATTTTTCAAAAATAGCTTACAAATTTAACATCCCAAGCAGAAATGATGGAAGTTAGTTAACCATGAAGCTTAACAATTTCTCTAAAAAATAATTTTGCAATATATGAAACATCAGCAGATTAGTATAGGGATAAAATGTGTCATTTTCGAAAATCTATCAACTACCACAAAAATTGAATTAAATTCTCGAGAGGTTTTAGGCAATCCAAGAATAAAGTTCATAGTAATGTCTTGCAGAGGAATATGCAGTATAGGCAGAGGAGTGTTAACCCAATGTTTCTCTTTTGAGCTATAATAAGTTAATATTGGCGACAATGTGAAACAATTCTTTACATGTCTCTTTTCAATGTAGGCTAGTAGATACTCAACTAATGAAATGACTTTATCCCTACCAAAATGACCAGCAATACCCCTAGCATGTAGTTCCCAAATTAAAAAGTCTCGAAGTGATTCATTGGGAATACATAGCTTTTTCCTTTAAATAAATATTTATCATGAATCATATAATCATTACGATTTCAATTTTGTGTTTCATGAAAAATAATTCCAAAATCAATACATGATGGACATTCACTTTTCCAACAACTCTAACATCCATAGTATTAAGAATGAGTGAGACACAACTGAGAACATTTGCAGGTTTGTTCTTAATTCCAGCATGATGTTTGAGAACAAATATGTACTCTTGCAAAAACTCAATCCACTTTGCATCTTTAGTACTTAATCGTTTTTGTGATTGCAAATACCTCAAAGCCATATGATTTGAATACAATATAAATTCATTAAGTAGCAAATAATGCTTCCAAAATTTAAGCGCTTGCGCGATAGCATAAAATTCTCTATCATATGCTGAATATATTTGTTTTGTTTAATTGAGTTTTTAAGAAAAGTAAGTAATTGCATAACCTTCTTGGCTCGAAACACCCCCAATCTCAATTCTTGATGCATCATAAGAAATTTTAAAAACTTTAGTAAAATCAGGAAGTTGCAATATAGGTGTCTCATTTATTTTCTTTTTAATCTCCTTAAATGCTCTAGATGCAGAAGTTAACCACTGAAATTCTTTATTTTTCAAACAATCTGTGATAGGTGTTATGACTGTGCTAAACCCTATAATAGAATAACTATAAAATGCAGCTAAACCATGTAAACTTCACACATAAGAAATTGATGTGGGTTCTGGTCATTCCTTAATGGCTTTTACCTTTGAGGGATCCATAAAAATTTCATTATCTGATATCACAAATCTTTAAAAAATTACTTGATTTGTTAAAAATAATATTTCTTGAGGTTTACCAAGAACTTTTTAGATTGAAGCGTTTTAAGAACAATCTTTAAATGTTGCAAATGTTCTTTCTTAGAGCGATTATAAATGAGAATATCATGAAAATAAACTACCATAAACTTTCCAATGAAAGGTTAAAATTTTCAGTTTTTAATTCTTATAAATGTACTTAGGGCATTTGATAGTCCAAAAGGCATAATCATTCATTCAAACAATCTATCTTGAGTTTTAAAGTCAGTTTTCCATTCATCCCCCTCTTTAATTAGAATTTGATGATATTCGCTTTTAAGATCTATCTTAGAGAACCATTATGTGTTAGTCAAAAGATCTAATATATTATCAAGTCTTGGTATAGGAAATCTATACTTTATGGTAATTTTTTTGATCGCATGACTATCAACACGCATTCTCCAATATCCATCTTTCTTAGGGGTTAATAGAGCCGGTACAACCATGGGCTAAGACTTTCACAAATGAATCTCTTATTAAACAGTTCAGTTATCTAGCTTTTTAGTTCAGCATGCTCATTAGGATTCAAACAAAAATGAGGCAAATTTGGTAATTGGAATCCTGGTATAAGATCAATAGCGAGTTGAATATCCCACATAGGTGGAAGCTCGTTTGGTAATTCATCAAGAATCACATCTTTGTATTCTTTCATTAATATTTGGATTTCAAGTGATACTACATTAGTCTTGTGAAGAGTAGTATTTGTTTCCTCTTTGGCTACTATAGCTAAAATAATTCATGAATTTTGTCATTTTTTTTCAAATTTTTTTCTTTTAAGAACATGCAAAAGTTGTTTTCCGGATGAATCAACTGGAGACTCATTGTGGGATATATAATTTTCTTTAGGTTTAACAGACTTCAAAATGATAGATTTCCTATTATGTTTGATAATATAGGTGTTTGGTTGCTCATAATGGATTACTTTTAAGCCATAGCTGATTTGCAATCACATTCATAGAACTACCTCCATCTATAACTTTTTGCACATTGTATTATCACATTTAAAAAATTGATGAAATTTATTTCTACGTGTCTAATAGTTATTTGAAAAAGTAGTCAAAATGCAACGCGCAATATTTAATTACAAGTCTTTATTATAGCTATAGTCTCCATCAAGTTTATAATCTGTTGGTTCTTCAAAAGTTTCAGCAATTTGATTAATGGACACATCTTCATGATCCTATACATAATTAATTATGAGTGTGTGTTGAGGACATTGTGATGTAATATGACCTTTGTCCCCACAACGAAAATATAAACTATTAACTTGCTTCCGGTGGCATCAAATTGAGAAACTGGATTACTCTTCTCCCTATTTGTGTATTGTTCAGACAATAGTTTAGTTGTTTCTTAAAAAGATGTTAGATTATAATTTAATTTGGATACTCTCGTCTCTCAAGTTTGTGGAATCAAACGTTTGTTAGTAAATTTTTTTTTGAAAATTTTCCAATTCTAGGGCTTTATAATATGCGTGTGTGGCACCCCAACCCTGGTGCCTAGAATCCTTACTCCGAAATTTTTATTAGTTGGTAAACGCAACTCAGGATTTTTACCTTGATCAAATGATGAGATTTTTAATTGGATCTCATCTAAATTTTTTTTCTTTCATCACATAACAAACACTTGTCATCAACTTTACGCATGATACTCATAATATCTCATTACATAACATCATATCATCATATATGAACACATTATTGACATCAATTTCACATATATTATTCATATCATAATAACTTACTTATCTACATCACAAGTTCTTTCCATTAAACATTTCATACATGCATATTTTAACTTGTCTTTCTAAAATACAGGTCTTTTTAGCATGATCATTTCATATACGAACTTTGATAATTTCCTACCATATATCATTCATACCATATGCAAATCAACCAATTATAAAGTTTTCTTCATACACTTTTTCCTTCATGCGTGGCCTGTGCTGTACCTATTTATAGTTGGGGAAAACAAAATATGAGTCGAAACTCAATAAGCAAGCATTTTTATTTTAAATACATTTCTCACCTTTCAGTAGTAGATGCTTAACAAGCGTTCAGCTAGAAATTGGAGTAAACCTTTTCATAAAAACCTTTCATAAATATTCCATAATCCCAATTCATGGCAATCGCATGCTTGTAAAACTTGACGTATAAATTATTTTTTATGGACATATTTATGTTCTAAAATATTTTGCATGGAAACTCTTTTTCTCATAGGACATTCTCGTGTCCTAAAATATTTTTTTTATAAAAACTCCTTTTCTCATAGGACATTTTTATGTCCTAAAATATTTTTCATAAAACTCTTTTTAAGCATATGCAACATACAATACGTCTTTGTCCATCTGGTAGGTGACACTTATCAAGTGATCATCCTTCTTTATGAGAGAAACCCTTCTAGATGATAGCCCATGAGTCAGGCGGCTATCCGTGTCTATCTCCCATTTTAGGGGAGCGCCGCCGGTATTTAGCCTTATTCAAGTGACTCAGCCTACGCAAAGAGGGTCCAATTTGCAACTGCGTCCGGCTTGCATAACTTTTACAGTAGACCTAATACATAATCCTTCTGTACACTTTTTCCTTCACATTCACATGCTAGCATGATTTTATAAAATCCACAAATTACAGTTTATGTCATTTTTCTGAAAACTTGATGCTAGTATGCTTTCATAAAATACTACAGATTTTAGCCTATATTCCTTTCAAATCTTGAAAATTGGACTTAACTCATGTTAACAAGTTCTATATTCGAAACGTTTTGTAAGTATGATCAACCTTAAAATATTTATATTTCATAAATCATTTGAAGTATTCAAGGAAAATATTTGAAATAACAATATTTTCTAACAGTTTTGTAAATAATTTTAGAACAAAAAAACGTCGTTAAAAATATTTAAAACCAAAAGATTTTTCTTACACATGTTTTTCCCATTTATGGACTTTTATAATCAAAGAATATGCAAGTATATGCTTTCATTTAATATAATATACTTTTGTCTACCTATCTTATTGTTCATTTCTATATATGATGGACTTGTATAATCCTTTGAACATCACTCAAATCATTTTTGAAATTAATTTATCGTGTTGGCCTTCTTTAAATCCTTATCGAAATAATAGATTTTGAAAAACTCTAAAATAATCTAATATTTAGAGAAACTTTAAAACACATCATTAAAATACTTTAAAACCTTGTAACAAAACTATTTTAATATATTTATTTTAAATACCATTTTAAAAACCTTATTTTCTTTTCAACACAACCATTTCAACATTTACATTTCAATATTTTTCAATATTAAAAGGATTTGCTTCTAACGAAGCAATTTTCAAAACGATTTAAGATTGTAGAGTAAGGTCGTATAAAATTATATTTTTAAAAGGTTTGTTTGCTTACCTATGTAGTTAACTTGTACCTTTCACTTTTTCTATACAAATGAAAAAGACTATTTATAACATTCCATGCTTGCACAATGAACTTATTTTTCTAACTTATGTATGTTTCATCTTATACAACTATCTCCTATTCACATTTACACACTTGGCTACTACTAACCATTTTTCTGTCATCTATAAATCACTAATTAAACATGATTAGAACAGAATTTTAAATATGTTTTTAAACATTTATACATATACTCATTATTTCATCGTTATTTAGGCCATGAAGATTCAAACATTTTAGCCTAGCTATTTTTGACATCACTTGATCGGAAGTTATATTTTATTGAACCAATAAATCATTTTAACACTTAACTAAACATTATATATGCATAGATTAATATTCAATAAATTAAAGAAACAACCCACGCTTGTCTAAATTTTCAAAAATTTATAACTTTTCTTTCTTCATCTATAAATCATATATTAAACATGGTTTATACAGATTTAAAAATCTGTTTTGAATTTGTTTTCACGCCTATCATTTTTATCATTTCAATTTACTAATTCAACCTGAAATCAAATAGAGAAAAATTTTCATCCTTAAATAGTTTTGAGCAATTCATCAATTAACCGGTAAAAATTATACAAAACATTATAATCCATTTGCTAAACTATTTAAATGGTAAATCCAGCTTGATTTAATTACACAGTTTTACATTGAATTAACTGACGGTAAATTAATGTTGAATTAGTTTAATGGTATCAATTCATATTTTCAGCAACATTTATCAACACTCAGCAGAGTATTTACTGAATTAATAACGTAGTTTAAAATTACCCTGAATTAATTCTAGCAGCGTTAAAATCATATTGAATTAATCAATGGTATCATGTATTTAGAAATTAATCAATGTCTAGCATGATTTCTTCCTGAATTTTGAACTTCAAAATCATAAAATTTGAAAATCTGAATTTTTGATGTTAAATAACCTAGAAATTTTTATTTAAACATGATTTTGAAAAAAATTCAAAATCTTGCTGAATTAGTTAAACAATACTAAATTAATTCATGGTGTCGCTCAATCATCAAATAATTAACATATCTAGCAATATATGACGATACATATTAATGTTTAAACTAATTAAATAGTTTTTTTTAAAAATCATATTAATTTAAGCAACATCACGACAACAATCATGCTGATAAGTAAAGCCTATTGAACCGGTATTAAATCATGTTGAGTTTTATTTAAATTATGAGAAAATCATGCTACATGAATTAACAGTATCAAATCCTAGTTCATCCATCCCAATTTCCAAGGGCTGCTACGTCCAAACTTGTTGCTGAAATTCATGTGGTTTTTTTAAACTGATTTTTCCATTTATTTGCTAAATCATTTAACGATAAAAACTCAAGCTGAATTATTTAAACAATTTTAAGTCATGCTGAATTAGTTTAAATCATGCTAAATGATATCTGAACGATATCAAATCACATATTCATCCATTAAATAACTTAAATAAAACACAACTACCATTATTTTAAAATTCCATCAATTATATGTATATAATATAACTGCTGAATTTTCATAAATTCAGCTATTAATTTTATACATGCATAAATATGTTGGGAACGGTATTCACTTCCAAAAATAAAAATTCATTAAAAGAAAGGAATTAAATAGAACCTACTTGGATTGTTGGATGTCTTTTTTTGTTGGAGGAATTTTTTTAATATCTCTTGTTGCGTCCACCTTTCAGCAGGATAATACAGCCGCTCAAAACCGATGTCCAGCGCCCAATGCCCTTTCATATATATATATATATAGGATTCTGGTGCAGCATCAGTGGGCTTAAAATGGGCCCCACATGATCATGAAATCATGATCTACTCCATCCATTGTATTTAGAATAATGTATTCTATTATCATACCAATTTTCATCCCAATCAGATACTTTAAAGTTGTTATTTACATCAAATTATTTTATTACGTTGGATTTGTACCATTTTCAGATCATTATTCTAAATACTTTAATGTATTACATCAAATCATTATTACTTTAATGTAGTAGAATACATTATTCTAAATACAATAGGTGGATTAGATCATGATTTCATGATCACGTGGGCCCCATTTTAGGGCTTCTGTACCGCTGTTCCGGTGCAGCATCACTGCACCGGACAGCTCTCATATATATATATATACATATTATTAGTGGGTTACTTGAGTCAATTAACTCAAGTTATCATTTAATCATAGGACAAATGCTGATAGAGTATTCCGTTAATTATCCAATTTTGGACAGTTCGTACTTCATGCACCACTGTAATATTATTGTTGTCCACGTAATCACCATTGCTGAAAGCGAATTTTCTTTATGTGCAAAATTTAATTTAATTTTTTAACAGAAATTCTAGTATTAATAAATTAAATCATAACTGCCTACATACACACTTATATACTATGAAAATTTTTATTATTAATATATATGCAATTGCTCCCAAAATGTACCTTTTGAAATTTAAAAAAAAATTCTATTTTATTTTAATTAACTAATTCGTATTTGGATAAAAAATCTCTTTTTAAAATTTTGGAGACATATTTTCTAAAACTTTATTCCTTCATTAATTTGGCATATTAATTTAAGCTTTCCCTTAAAATTTCACCTTAATCGGATTGTATACCTATTTTTATTTAATTATTAAAAAATGGACATATACATGTCTCCGCAAAATTCACATACATTTCAAATGTAAATTTTAAAATTTTTATAATTATTGTAAATAATTTTTCATAACCCATAAAAATTTTCATCTTGAAATAATCATTATAGACTAACTTATGGTCTTTTGGAGCTAATTCATAATATTAATTATGATAATAATTTTTTAATCATAATTTTCAAAATTCCACCATTGAACATGTAAGTTACCTCATGATCAAGTTATCCTTAAAATTTCATCTTAATTGGACTTCAACATTGTTTGATATGAATTCTTTAAGAAATTGTTGATTTAACCATATTCTTAAATTTCCAAAATGACATGAAAAATGAATTTTAACGAGTTACCACCTAAGCATTATCCATCCATTTTTGTCTTTCCGTGATCATCGCTAATCCCTACTTTACTTAATCATTTTTTCAACTAATTTTCATTTCCCATATGAGTTACATTTGAACCTTTCATTTTATGAGATTTTGATTTTTATCCTTTAGACGATTTCAAGCTATATTTATTAAACTTAAAATTCGGGGTTTCACGGTGTCTTTTACCGAAACAACTGAATACAATTTCAATAAAGTTTTGATTTATGATTTTGGGTCATTGATAAACTTTGTTCGTGTAACCTAAGGATCTTCTGTTTCAACATTTTATTTTTAAATCTTCAAGTTCATTAAGATACTCATTTACACTTAATGATCATTGTCTTAAGTTAACCAGTTGTTCCAATAGTTGAGTTTGATGATATTCAGGAAGGTATTTCTTTTTCAATTTAGCTTTCATCGCAGCCCATGTCGTGATAGGTACTCTTACGCGTTGGTTTTTATCTAGAATCCCTTGCTAATAGCGTTTGGCAGACCCAATAAGTTTAATTTTTATAAATCTCAATCGTTGAACATCATCTATATCATACCAACAAAAAAAATCTTCTACATCTACCAACCAATCTAAGAAAGCATTAGGGTGTAGATGATCGTTATAACTAGGAGCATCTATCTTGACTTGTTTTGCTACCAAAGAATTGTCAGTTACACACCGTTGTTGTTGTGGAAAATATATATTATAAATTCTCTGATAATTCCCATGTCTAAGATTGTTTGCAAAATCAATTTCATAAAAATTATTATCATCTTCATGATTATCCGAATTTGTATGCATTTTTTGAATATGTGAATTCTTTTGGTTATGATGGCCTCTAGCATACATGTTTGGATTTGGGAGAGGCCAGTTATGATAAGAGAACTGCTAGAAGCATGAATATTATGTGATTGACCATTTCGAAATGATTGTCTTGTCTCAATCATAGGACGTTTTTTTAACAATTTTAGTTAATTTGTTTACTGAAGAAATGAGAGATTGAATGGAAGAGGTTGTTTCTTTTTGAAAATTTTCTTACTTTTGGGCCAAGACATCACATGATTCAAATTGATTATCAATGGAATTTGATAAAACTTCAAGTTTGGCATTCAATTCTGCATTAGTAGACATGGCGACTATAAATTCAACTTATACTAATATAGGAAAGACTTACTATTAAGAATGATTTTTTTTAAGATTCAAAAGCAAAGAATTTGATTAAAAATGGATATGAATTAAGTATTTTCAATTAGAAAAAATATACTTGTCGAGGTCCAATCTTTCTAAGTTTAGTAAGAAACAACTTGACTGTAAGTTCAAGTGTTTTACAGCTTTGTGTAATGCAACAAAAGAAAGTGATTTCAACAACTTCTTAGTGGTATATTTATGATGACCAACAGGTTATTGTAATGGCGGCAGTAGGCAGCACAAACAATTACAGAGTGAACAGCAATGATAGCACAGTTTGTGGACAACAAACAACAATAGAATTGACATCAGTGACTTGTGGACAACAGCAGTTTGTGGATAGAAAAATGACAATAAAATGAACAGTAGTGATTTGTGGATAGCAAACAACTATAGAAATTGGTAGAAAGTAGTACCAAGTTTGTCTCTGATACCAATTGATATAGGATGAATGAAGAGAAAGATAGAAGAAAGAGGAAGGAACGTTTAGAGAGATGAGAAGTAAAGAAAGAAGATAGAAAGAGTAGAAAAATGATGAGAAGGATAAGAAAAAAGAAGTATAAGGGAAACTAGAGAAATAATCCTTTATAATTTTAAAAATTGATGCCTCTTTAGAGCTTACAAGGATTGAATTTATAGGTGAATATATCACTTAATCTTAGAAAAAAAAATTTTCAGAAAAAAATTATATATTTTAAGTAAATTTCTTAAGAAAGTAAACTTAAAACAAATACATGCTTATTTTAAACATATTCTAAAATATCTAAGGAATCTTGTAATATTTTTCAAAAATAGCAAAAATATTGTAATAAAATCTTTCTAAGATATCCTATGATTATTTCTCCTTTACAAGATTTTTACGCCTAGAATCGACATATTTGAAATATTATTTTTTATTTTCATCAGGATGCCACTGCACAGAAACTAGCGACATATTAAAGCGAAATAGCAAAATATTACGACAAAAAAGTTTGATCATTGTTTTTAGCATTCATGATAACATTAACAAACTTTTTTAAGTGAAAATGGCCCCTTCAAGGCCTCACACGCATATTGTAATAGTTGTATAAACTCACCGCATTACAAAATGAGCCATATTTCTAAGATGTGAAATGCTCAACACCTACATAAATTCTATACCTAACAAAGGCCCCAGATGACCCTCACATACTAAAGTTTCCAAACGTGTGCTAACCTAAAAGGCGTATGAGTTCAAAAGTATCTTTCTAATTTTTCGATACTCAAAACAAATGCAACATAGCATCAAATAGATAGTTTTGCTTCATAAATGCTAACATGTGCATTCTTCCTCTCAAGGCTACCATATCCAATTCACGGATATTAAAAAGAAGCTTTCAATTAATTACACATTCATACTTCAAGTCCTTGATTATTATCAATTAAAAACTTTAAAAATCTGTTAATCACCACACTTCTATCTAGTTTCGAGTCTTTATTGTCCTCTTCTATATTTGACATTGCTTCCAAAGTACGTATATTAAAGTTTGGTTCGATGTCACATACCCTTCTTGCACACACACATCATAGTCCCCTAAAAAGCTTTTTGTCCAAACTCGATATCTCCATTTCTGCCTTCTAAGCCTTGAGATTTAATTCCACATTCTTTACGGCAACAGATTGCAACTCCGTTTGCTAATTAAAAAAATCTATATATTTTTTCTCCTCATCATAAAGAAAAACTAAAATAGTAAAAATATTATCCATTTTACTTGAATGGATGACAATTTATTCTTTAACTGCTACTTCAATACCGTTTGCATACTCCAACTCCATTTTGCATTTCTCATACACGGAGTTTAGGTGCCTGAGCATTTTATTTTTCCTCATTTGTTCCTTTTTTGGCTTCACGATTCCTAAAGTATATTCCAATGACCCAATCTCATACAGTTTCTTAACAATTTGCTCATGATGGGATTTTACAAATGAACTATCATATTATATTATTTTATACTAATTTAAAAAACACAAAAAAAATTTCATCCAAAGGTTTTATCACTTTCAAACACACCCATAGTTTACTCTAATCTCATGTGATTTCTTAGAAATATGCTCATGATGGGATTTTGCAAATGAACAAAGAAGATTGCAATTGCTGACGCCACTTTGGCAAATACAGCCACCGGATCACTACTTTGAGTCGAAGTGCAATGTGTCATATTCTTGGCGATGCCTATGAGAGATTTCGTTTATTTTGAGACAAAACAAAGTTGGGTAAAAATTTCTACCTATCTTTTTCCTAATAATTTAACATTTTAAGGCACTAGGTAAGATGAGTCAGAAATGCTTAAATGCTTAAATACACCTTGGTGCACTTAAGCTCGGTGCACCGAGTGCATTTAATTCATTTTTTATTTTCAAAATTTTTTTAATATACATATTAAATACACCTAGATTAATAATTGTGTAAAAAAATTTCAAAAAAAATTATATAAAAAAGGGCATTTGCACTCGGGTGCACCAAAGCTAGGTGCACACGTGTGCATAGAAGCAGTTTTCAAAAATATTTTGGTGCAACCCATGACAACAAAAATTTCATATTGTAATGTAATTTCTCCGTTTTATCTTATTATAGTCTTTTATTAGATTGAAGCTATTCATATTATTCATTTTTATATTCTTAATTATTGGGGAAAATAATCTTGATTTGATGCCGTAAAGATAGCAACAGGCTCGCAGCTGTTTGTGCAAAAAATCACTATTTTATTCTCAGTATCACTTTCTTTTTTTAAGAAAATTATGCAAAATTTATTAAGGGTTATAAAGTAATAACAGATTAATTTGAAATTTATAACTTCTGTATTTCAAATTTATTAAGTTATCACAAGTTGTAGCCATATTTTTTGGTATGTGATGTGACCACATATTTATAAAAATGTCAGATATGACTACAAATTTGAATTTTCCTATATATCTAAATACGACAATTTCGATTTTGACCATCTGTTTTTACAAAGTATCATCTGCTTAAAACTTAAATTCGTTTCCCTTTCATCACAAAAAGAATAATTTTTTTGTGGCATGTGGTTACCCTCTAGCTATTTAAAAACTTTTTTTTCTCTTTTTTCCACTTACCTGTGAACAAAGATGTATTTAACATATAAACAATTATGATAAAAAAACATATAAACAAAGTTTACTATTTTTGAATATATATGTTTTAGTTTTTTAAATGTAAGCTTATTTTAGCCGGGCTAAAATGCCCTTAGGTTTAAAAATCTTTTAAAAAATATGCGTGCATATCCAAAAATAGTAAAATTTAACTTATATATTAAATACACTTAAATGAACAAGTTTATAAAGAAAAATTAAATAAAAATTAAAAAATTAAAATTTTTTTTAGATGGGCTAATAAGATCAATTCTCTATTAAAATATATTGATGATATTATAAAAATATATATACTGATGATGGATATCAAATTCAATCCATTTTTTATTTAGCCTCATTTATTTATCTAGTTAGAGATTCAGTTTCATCAAAATAAAAAACATGCATGACCTGTTTGCTTGATAGAAACATTGTCTCTTTCATATACATGCATAGGTACTATCTTGAAAAAATTGAAAATATTAGTTAAGATGATTAATTGAATTATAAGAATATGAAAAATGTATGTGACTACATTTTCTCAAATATATATATATATATATTCACTTGGAAATTATGAAAAACGCTTAAATTCTTTCACATATGGATTAAAACAAACAACATTTTATAAAGATGATTTACCCACATAATTTATAGAATTATTTAATCACATAATTTATAGAATTATTTATCCATTCACGTAAGTTGTATTTAAATATTGAAAATACAATTTTAAAATTAATATTTATGAATAAATTATTTTATTATGTTGATTTTATATATTTGAAGATAATACTTATATGTAATAATATTAGACAATAAAAGAAATTTTGCAATAATATAAAGAATATTAAATATAATACATGAAGTAGATTTGGATTTCTCATTAATCAATAAAAAAGGATAAGGTTATATAAAAGAAGAATTTTCTTGAAGCTTAGGCCCTTTTTTCCTTTCCAAGTTTTAAAGTACCAAGTTATATAAAACAAAGGTTTTATAGAGGTAGAGATTTTTTTTTCTTTTTAGGCTTATTATTATAAGGGTATTTTGGTGAAAATATATGAACTTCATCGCCAAATATTGGAAAAAAATGTATGACTTCTCCATGAATAAAAAGATAAAACTAAGACATCATTTAATAGTATTGGTAGGAAGTAGAGTAAGAAAGTGAAAAGAAAATGTTTTTGAAATGTACGAATATGTAAGAGTAATATGACATGATAAAGTAAAGTTGAAATGAATATGACACTTCTATGACTAAAATGATTGGAATATATGAATAAAAATGAAAAAATAGTTGAGTAGTTAAATATTAAATTTTTTTTTAAAAAAATGCGATAAGAAATGTGAAAGCGTGTTTCCTACCTACGCTTACTACTAAAGGGCTCTAAGAGTTCAAAATCAATTTAACTTATAACAAACTCTAAATCTAATCTATTTTTCACAAGATTAAACCAATGTATTTTCTATAGACCAGGATAGATGCATGTTGAAAATTTTAAGACACTTTCAAAAATATAGCCGGAGTGGTTGACCATGTGGGGTGGTTGACCATGTTCTCACTTGGATAGACTTAACTTGTTTCGTATACATTTATTTATTAAAATATTTATAAACATATTTTTATCTTATTCTCATTCTAAAATTTTTTACATTATTTATGATTAATTATCCTTTAATTTATTTCGAAAATTACATATTATTTCTATTAAAATAGAAGTTAATATAAATAAGATTTTGAATTAAATAGATGTTTGAAAGACTAAAAATTTCAAAATTAATTTAAACTTTCAATCTCATGATGTGTATGGAAAGTGATAAAATTTTTGCATGAAAATTTTTTAACGTAAAAATTGTCAAAATGAAATAAAATAAAATAATATGATAGAGATAAGTACAAAGAATAAAGAGAATAATGTTAAAATAAATATGTTAGTTATATATGTAGTTATGTAAAAATGATTGAAAATTAGGGTGGTTTTATAGGAAAATATTAATAGATAATTAAAAAATAAAATTATTTTGCCCATTACCACACACTCTCAATTACAAACTTAGACCAATCCTAACTCAACATAATTATTTCTACAAGCATATTACGGTTGACCGGCCCGGCCCCATTCTCGGTCCCAGCTGACACGGACATCGAGTACAGCTAACCTATTCCCAGGATTTCGGATAAGCATGGTACACTTCAAAACGTTTGGTGCAACACACTACTACGGGTGCCTTTTTCCACCATAGCGGCTGCTAGTCTACATCCGTGCCTCACGGATCTGGCCACTTATTCATACAGTGAAAATTTAACTCAAAACTCATTTTAAATACAATTTCAAGGTGCAATTTTGACGGTTGATATGTCACAAAAAAATGATAATCTCAAATTGACGGTCCAAAATTTAAAGTAAAAATGGATGGGGGGAAAGAGACTTTCTCCCTTATCCAACTCAGATAAGGCCTCCAATGCAAAATAGAAAACGGCTTATTTCATTGAAAAGAATCACTTTTTTTACCAACTCAGAAAGAAGTGGGCGATTAATGACACTGAAGACCAGAGTATAGACTATCGATGATCAAAAGTGGAGCAGCTTTCAGTTGGAATGTAGGGACCTTTTTAAGCTACGCATGAGGGAATATCCCAGCACTACTCTCGCCGTCTCGCGATCGACTATTCTGCTTCTGGTCTGAAAATGGGTAATGATTTGATAAACATGCGCATTAAGCCTAAATTCATGGGACGCAAATTCATGGGACGCAATTTCCTGCGCCTGACTGCCTGCTCCCAGGCGCACACACCTCTTTTTTTTAAAATTTTTTTTAAATTTTTTCCCTTAAATATGTTAATATAGGTGTATTTAACATGTGTATAAATTTTTACTATTTTTGGAGTATTTTAGATATTTATTTTTGATTTTTGAAAATCAGTGGCATTTTCGTAATTTAAAATTACCTAAAA
>JAXCLR010000081.1:22510176-22560873 GCA_035584095.1 Annona squamosa
AATACTCTAAAAATGGTAAAAATTTATACACATGTTAACTACACCTAGATTAACAGTTCTATGAAAAATTTTTGAAAAAAAATTAAAAAAAAAGGTGTATGTGCCTAGGAGCAGGGAGCGCTGCCTGCTCCCAGGCGCAGAAAATTGCATCCCTAAATTCATATGGGTGTTTTGAACTTTTTTTTAGTTTTCTTTTTCTTTTTTATCCATTTTTATATAACCTCATATACATTTAGGGCGCCTCTAGCTTTGGTAATGAAAAAGAGGAAATCGGAAGAATGAAAAAGCGGTAAAATTTTTGAAAATTTTAGTTATAAAATAATTCGAACATAAATGTAAAAATAAAAAATATGATGATTAAAGTAAGTAGTATAATTATAATATATGATAAAATTTCTCCAATAATGTTACCAAATACACTCTTAGTATACATATTAATATTTTCGAATTTATGTATTTTTACGATTTCAAAAATTAACATTTTATGGAATGAAAACATTGATTTTTGAAATTGTAAAAGAATATTCAATAATTTAAAAACGACAAATTTTGATAATATAATACAAATAAAAATGAAAAAAACAAAAAAGCTCAAAGCACATATGTCTTAAGTCTCTTTGTAATTTATACACATATTTTTGTGTATATTTTGGGCATGTTTGGCAACACAAAAATTTTTTTAATTTAAAACTTTTGAATATGAATCTTTTTTCTTTCTACAATTATTTTATTTTTTAATTATTTATTCATATTTTTCTATACAACTATCATATTTTTTAATTATTTCTACATAATTATTCATACAATTAACCTACATATTTTAGTTTTATTCTTTTTATTCTTCATCATTATACTTATCATATCACATCATTTTCTCTTATTTTAAAAACTTTTATACTAAAAGTTTTTAATTAAAAGTTTTATCACTTTCGAAATGCACATTATTTACTCATATGAACAATTCAATACTTATGGTGTACATGCTTACTGTTAGTCTTTTAATTTTAAAATATTTTTAAAAATTCAAAAAATATATATCAAATTTAGTGTATCTTGTCTTATTATATTGTCAAAGATAATTTTGATTAGAACTTATTTCTGGAAAAAAATAGCACCCCTTTATAGTGATATAAATTTTAACAATTTTACGGTATACACTATATAAAAAGTTTATAATAAATTTGATTTCTAAAAGAAGGATGATTCTGTATATCCGAATGTATAGGAGTGAGCAACCATACATCCGACCTACAAATATATTTATTTTTAATTTTTCTTTTTATAAAAATATTATTATAGGTATATTTAATTTATATAACAACTTTTACTATTTTTAAAATATATATATGTATGAATTAAAGTTTAGATACAAGAATATTTAGTCACTTAAAAATTACTAAAATATCTCTATATTTAAAATTCGAAAAACATACATATACGTCATCAAGAATGATAAAACATGTTATATCAATTAAATGTACCTAGAATAATAATTTTATGAATAGAAAAATAAAAATTATATTTTTTTGGGCCGGAGGCTTGGGCTTTATAGTATCAAAGCACTTTTTAATTATAAATAAATATCATGGATAAAAATGATAAAAAAATTCAGATTTAAGAAAAATATTTGAAAAAAAACCAAATATTGAATCACTACTCATGTATCTATATATATTGCATAATATTGAATTGATATCCCTTAAAATTTCATGCTTTGCAGCGGAGAATGATTGACCTTTTTACTTTTTTAGGCATAACAATCAAATTTTTTTAATCAATACTTTTTATTTTATGTAATTATTTTATTTTTATTCAATTTTTCACGTCTTTCCATATAATTATTATATTTTTCAATTATTTTTATACAACTGTCCGGAAAATTAATTTTTTTATTTTAATTTTACTCTCTTTATTTCTCATTAATACTTTTATTGGATCAATTAATTTTCTACTTATTTAAAATTTTTTACCCAAAAAAATATGTCGTCCAAATGTCACTTTTCGGCTTACCTCAATATCATTTTACAAGAAGGCCGTCGATACTTCGTCGCTGAGTGTGTAGGATAGAATGTGTGCCCGCATATTTAACTAGGCCGCCAGCCGGATAATGCCATTGATTCCGAGATCGAAGCCATTAGACAACTCTTCTCCTTCAGAAATCTTCGGAGATGAGGACTATGATCTTGAATCGTCTCCTTCGATCGGAATCCAATTTTCAGGTACCAATCTCGTGTCAAATCTTTCGTTTATTTTAATTTTTTTTTTCCAATTCGTTGATTTTGTAGCCTTTATTTCATTTCATTATTTTAGCTTCGAATTTTCCAAGTCATCTTAATTTGCATGAATTTGTCCGTGATAGAATATAGATTGTGGAATTTTTGGTAGAGAAGGGCTCCTGTATAACCGTTTGTACCGTCATTACGGTCTGCAATCTGTCGTTTTCACGCAACGAACAGCCCTGCCGGTTTATTTTCTGGGACCAGCGGTCGGTAGCGTGGACGGGTTGCGTCATGCTCACCGTCTTGCTCTTGGGTTGTTGACAACATTCAATCCAACAGTTTATGCTGTGGTTTTTTAAGCATGGAGATTTGTGAAGAATTTCCTGCCATTTTTATCAGTGGTTTGGAGTCTGGCCTACCCAGCCCTATAGCAGTTCTGTATGGATTTTTCTCCAAAAGCTTCATGTCATGATCCATAAGAGCTCGTGATGTGGAGCTGTACCAACTGAAATGCCAATTAACAATGTGTTCTAAATGAAGTTCTTCCTTGTTGCTCATTCTCCCTTTCAAACATTCTCGTAGTTTTATACAAGCTACCCTTGCAAGACTTGCATGAAGTGGGGAATAAGAAATGCTTCAATCTGTTCTGAAACATGAAAGTGGTTGTATGGGTTCAACACTGCTGTATTTCAGATTTTTTGAGCATTTTACAATGCCTTCCACAGAAGGTCTCTTGATTTGTTTATCTGACTGCCATTCATATGTTGGCTTGGCTTTGGTGCTATGCTCATGGTTCTGTGCTTTTTGTTAAAATTTCCTCTCTCTTTCATTCACAGGTTGCTGCATTGATTGGAAATGCTTCAGCGATTAGAAGCTTGCAAGAGAGCTCGTGTCTATCTCAGGCGTTTGTCAGATGGAATACTTCTGAGGCATCAGTGCAGAAAGAAGCTCCAACAGCGGCAGACTTGAAGGATGAAAAAGGGTAGGGAGTTTCTATTTGCAGGCATGTCAGTATGGCATTTTATGGCTTTTCTGTTTGCTCAACAATATATATCCATTTCTCCAGGTTCAAGGGGCATGATATGTTGGCACCATTCACTGCTGGTTGGCAGAGTACTGATTTGCATCCTCTGGTCATTGAAAGATCCGAGGTAATGACATTTTCATATCCGAGATCAATGGCTAAATGAAATTTTTTTCTTTTCTACTTCTTTGACTCTGGAGTTGTAGTCGTTAACTCTAGTGGGGTTTTGGGTCTTTTTCGTTATTCAAGGCATATGGCACGAAACTTGAGAGTATGACTTCCGTGAAGACTTTTTACCTCTGGACTAGGTGACAACAGCAGCAATATTCTGTGAGCTTGTCACTTGTAGGAGTGCGAGAAATTTAGACCATCATGGCACCAAACTTCCATGTGCAATTTGACTGTGAGCTCATTCAGTTATCTGCTCCACTTAGTGCCGCATTGAATATTAACGTGAATATTTCAATGTGCATCAAACTGATGATGCTTCAGGTGGAAATCATTTATGGGATTTTGCCACACCATCAATGTGTGAAATTGTGTTGCTTAGTTCATACATAATTGAATTAAACAACTGATATGGTTTATGTTTTTTCAAACAACCAAAGAACATTATATTTTAGATCCCACGTTTTCCAGTCAAACCACAAAATGCAAATTCTAGGAAAGTTGGCGTTGGTGCTGTTTCTTTGCTTGCATATGTTAATTGTGACCAATGGTTTCAACTGACGTTGATGAAAATAAGCAATGTAATTTGTTGCATTTTTTATCCACGAGCTTTCTTTAGAAGGGTCAAATGGTAGAGGTTCATGGAGTGGGTTGACTTGGATAAGTGTTGGAGTGGATTCCTTTGGATTCAATATTTCATCCTATGTGATTCTTTTCTGATATTGCTGCAGGGTAGTTATGTTTATGATGTGAATGGGAAGAAATATCTGGATAGCCTTGCTGGCCTATGGTGCACTGCCTTGGGTATGAACTTTACAGCCTAAATTGATCCTTATCTAGACAGGAAGTTTGTTGACACTGTTTTTACACTTTTTTCCAAAATTTATGCTGAATTTCTGCTGTTTCCCTTGCCTGTTTTTTTCTGATAATGTTTGCAGGTGGAAGTGAACCTCGACTTGTTGCTGCTGCAACCGCACAGTTAAATACCTTGCCTTTTTACCATTCCTTTTGGAATCGTACGACAAAACCCTCCTTGGTAATTACTAGCTGCTTGAATTCTTTTGGCCGTTCTTATTGCAGCATTTTGTTCCCTTTGCAAAATTCAATTTCATTTGTTTTCTTCATTTTCTGTGATTTGTGCAATTTTTAATGAATTAACTACCAGCATGCAACTTCAAATCTTTCCAACCATTTGATCCAGACGAACTTTTTATCCTCTGTCCACCAACTTTTATTTATTACCTGCTGCTAACGTATTTTCCCTTTATAATTTCATCTTATTGTCTCTGCTTTGTGCAAATTTTTTAACAAACTGACCATCATTGTGCAACCTGAAATCTTTCTACCACATGTTTCCACATGAAGATTTTTATCGCAAATTTTCTCTCACAAATTGGTAGTCTGAAGAGCTGTCTAATTACTGCAAATATAACAACTTCCAGCCAGATGGTATTATTGAAGATTCTTTTCGAGTCCATGAATAACTTTTATATTACTTTACAGGATCTTGCAAAGGAACTTCTCGACACCTTTACTGCCAGGAAAATGGGAAAGGCCTTCTTTACCAATAGTGGTTCAGAAGCTAATGACTCTCAGGTTCTTTTGATTTTCCCTGATTAATAGTTTATTCTGAATATCTCAGCTTTCTAGCATAGCTCCAGAAGTACAGTCTGCATGATCTATTGATGATCAAAGTTGGTACAGTTTATGAGGTCATATGACTCCTTTTTTATGGCATTCCACGTTGATACTAACTGTAATTCTGTTTATCGAATTTCTAATGGAATGGAATCAATATTTGCCGATGGCTTCCTATTTTTGGTCATCTGGTAGATGTTGTGGTATGCACTGCTCTTGGGCTTGTGACCCACATCTAATTGTTGCTCAAGAACCTGTTTATTATAGTTTTTATTTTATTCTTGGCACATTGCAGGTGAAGCTAGTTTGGTATTATAACAATGCATTGGGAAGGCCAAATAAGAAGAAATTTATAGCGCGTGCTAAATCGTATGATCCTATCACCTTACTTGACTGATAGATTAGCTTTTCCATAAATGATTATCTGGGAATATATTCTATTCCATCAGTAAGCTAAGTGATCTTACCTATCTTTGTGTTTTTACTTTGGCAGATACCATGGGTCAACTTTAATAGCTGCTAGTCTTTCTGGGTAAATTTCTATTATAATCAGTTCTTTTGTGAATTTAGTTTTCCAAAACTTATTGAATCCTTCTGTGCTGAAGAAATGTGTTCCCCTTGCATGAATGATGGCTCTTGGTAGGAGTCTTTATAATTGGGGCCATCCATTTATTCTACATGATTGATATGTTGGGCTCCACATTGTCGATGAAACATGCATCCATGCCCTACCTGTGGAAGAAATGGAGCCATTCATTCCTCAACATTAGCTGTCTATTTTGGACAATTTCTGTATTGCTCTTTTGTTTTCAGGTTGTAGGCCAACCATCCAGTCTTTAGATTGTATTATTGGAGTCATTTTCGGCAAGGTACAGCCGTGGTTGAGTTGATACACTTCATGAGTAACTATAAAGTAAGGACTGTATGTTCATGGGTATAACAATAACGGCCCAATGTCTCTCCTGGTCTCTCTCTGCTAGAATTAGTGGTCTTATCACTCATGTTCAGCTTGCTGAATTTTTTTTTTTATAGTGAAATTACTACCATTCCAGCAATTGAGATCATTAACAAAACCTTGCTTTTACAGTCTTCCAGCTCTACATCAGAAGTTTGACCTGCCTGCACCATTTGTATTGCACACAGACTGCCCACATTATTGGCGCTTTCATTTACCAGGTTTTCTTGTTGTATATGACATGTGATTCCTTCAAAGTGTCCTTTTTTGACTGTCAGAACTTACTAAAAATCTAATTTCAGGTGAGACTGAAGAGGAATTTGCAACCAGATTAGCCAATAACTTGGAGAATCTCATTCTTAAAGAGGGACCAGAGACGGTATTTGCTTCACTTAGAATCATCTCACATTGACAGGAATAGTATCATGCAAATTCAAGGCTGGTGCTTTGACTGATTCTCTCTATGTTGTTAGATTGCTGCTTTTATTGCTGAGCCCGTCATGGGAGCAGGAGGTGTGCTTCCTCCTCCAAAGACTTATTTTGAGAAGGTGAATATTTTCTTTGCTCATGGAAATGGAAACACATGATTTCCAAATTACCCCAACAAATGTAATGTTATTGGTGTATTTATTATTTTCTGTATGCAAATGGCAAATGCATTAGACTCTTATTGTCAGACACACGAACTCTAGTGTGAACTTTGAATCCAGTTGATATTTACTTTTTCTGGCTGTACATGGCAAACATGTTGGGATTTGGCAACGTGAGTCTCTTCAGGAGGAGAAATCGGAAAGATTGTCAATGAAGAACCAAATCAACAGTTAGCATATATAGTAAACAAAAAAGCGCTTAGAATTTAGTTCTTTTCTTTTTTCAGGTGTTGTCTTGGATCAATATTCCTATATTGTTGATGTCTGAAAGTACACTGACTAGTCCATCTACTCTCTACACCCTGTTAATATGATAGTTGGTGTACAAGGCTATATGATATGTGCAAGCTGACCATTGGTGGTCATTTTATTTATTCACCTCGTGTTGCTGGGTGCAAGACAGTTGAACAAATAAACGGATAGGTGAAAGTGAAACTTATATACCTTATAACATCTACACTTATTTTTCCAATTTTATGGGAGCATTTTCTTTCAATCACGTGATCTTTATTTCTCAATTCAAAAAATCATTTTATTTCTTCAGCAAACTATCATGTCTTTATGCAGATTCAAGCTGTTGTAAAAAAGTACGACATCCTCTTTATTGCTGATGAGGTATTATTACTTCTACATCGAACATATAAGTGCACATCATTGTCATTTAACCATTTTCATTGGTGATTGTGAGCACCTCTGGTTCAACTAAGCCCGGCCCGGTCCAACTGAAGAAAACTGAGAGAACTTCCCAGACTGCTGTTAAACTGGTGCAAATGGTTGGACTGGTTTGTACACTTCCATGGTTTCAAGGGTGTGCACAGCATGCAAGAATGAAAACAGAGTGCATCTAATGCATTCAATTGCATGTGGATATGTTACCTGTTTGGGAAAAAGTGAAAAAGTGGGATTCAAAAAAGGACTTGCTATGAGATGTCATATGTGGTTAAGGAAGGATTATCTACATTAATTTTCTAATTATTCTTATTATCATTATATATTTTAAAACTTTTTCTTATTCGTTTTGTTTCATATGTATTTGGATTTGATTAGATCAAAAGAGTAAATTGGATATTTTTATGCAGGTAATCTGTGCATTTGGAAGGTTGGGAACAATGTTTGGATGTGACAAATACAATATCAAGCCTGATCTTGTCTCGTTGGCCAAAGTGAGCTTAGCTAGAATTTGTCTAATGAATAGAATAGTTTCTTTCTTTATAAGAAGGAAAAGAAAAATGAAAACTTGGTTGTTATTACTTTTCCAGGCTCTTTCATCTGCATATATGCCAATTGGTGCAGTTCTTGTTAGTCCTGAAATTTCGGATGTTATACATTCTCAGAGCAACAAGCTCGGTATGTTTTTTAGTCTTTTCATTTTGTGTCATCTCTTATCTGCTGGAATCTACCCATAGAACTCCAATTACATTGCACTGTACCTGTTTTCAGGATCATTTTCACATGGGTTTACTTATTCTGGTCATCCAGTCTCTTGTGCAGTTGCTATAGAAGCACTAAAGATTTATAAGTATGCAACTCTGACCATTTCCTGTCATTTCATTTCAAGTGTATGGTTTACATGCTGGATCTTGTCACTTGCTGCCGGAATGTTCATCTAGGCCCATGCAGTGTTAGTCATAGTATAAAATTAATGCCCTTTTGGGGGTTTTGATTTTTCAGATTGTGATCTTTGAGTAGGAAAATGTGTCAAAATTCCAGTTGATAAGAACCAATTGATTCAGTAGACATGCAAGAAGGTGAAAAACATGGGGTGAGACTTTCATGAATGTTCATGTCCATCATGAAATCGCTCCTGCAAAATGGGAATGTTCCTCAAGTTTTACTTGTTTCGTCATGTTAACAGTTTTGCTGCTTGCTTGCTTTATTTTTATTCTCTGATCATGTCTTTCTTTCCTGTATTTCAGGGAAAGAAATATTGTTGAACAGGTTCAGAAAATATCCCCAAAGTTTCAAGATGGCATTAAAAAATTTGCTGACAGTCCCATTATTGGGGAGGTATTCAAAAGCTTTGTCTTGATCATTCCGTTGGAGTATTGCGAAGCATCTTAATAGCATAACTTTTTATGACTTTTTTGGCAAGTTGGATATGACTTGTGTGAGTCAACCTTGGCTTTGTCTGATCAATCTGGCCTGGCAAAATGAATAGCCATGTCGAGTTGCAGGCCTATCTCGAGACATGACAAGTTTGGCCCGGCCTGACCTTGATCTGTGTTCAATGCATGACTACTGTTGCAGGTAGGGATTTGTATGCCACACTAATGAGGGTGATGTGTTCTAATGCAGATAAGAGGTACTGGATTAATTCTCGGAACAGAGTTCACTGACAACAAGTCACCTAACGATCCATTTCCTCCTGAGTGGGGTAAGCTTCTGATTGATGATCTTATTCACATTTGTTACTGGTAGGTAGAAACTTGAAATATGCATCAGTGAATAGAAATCAGTTGTCACACCTTTTTCATTATAAATCATCATCATTCACCAGAAAGCCCCGTGGCAACTAAATGGTGATGAAAACCCTCCTTAGGCTGCATCTGATCCTTCCAGGTACAATGAAGGCTTGGCTTAGTCATCTTATTCGTCTTCTTCTTTCTTTTGTTACTTTGGATGATGGTCTCGACTCTACATTCATCTTATGCCCCCTTACCCTTTCAGAGCCTACTGCTTGGACTGACAGTAATTGAGATAGTTCTCATGGGCAGCGTCGGAGAATATGTTCTCAGTAAAAAGCGCTAGAGTCCTCTGCTTATTGGAATTGTTTGGCTAAACTTATCCATTCAACCCTCATGATCTGCATTAAAAAGCCCCCAAAAGCGTGGAATGTTAAGTTAGAAATTGGAACTTTTCAAATAATGCTCACGGTGCGGTAATTTTACAGCCCAGCCAAACTGGCCAGCCTCTTTATTGAAAGCAAAAATAAATTATGATATTGGATTTTCATAAAGCTCTTTTATCCTTTCTCTTCTACGGTTCTACCTCATACTACCAACATAGGTCCTAGTGTTGCCCTGGCCATACTTTTTACAGCAGACAACCTTATCAGGCTCTCTCTCTTACCGAGATAGGTATTTATGCTGTCCTGGACTCTTTTCTTTACTTTTCTGACATCAACTAGCAGTAACCTATTCTGTTATTTTAGCATCAGCACATGTCTGATAGTCAATTATTTTGACTAAAAATAATATGATGTCTTTTCTACGCTGTTGTCTATCACAAGCTAATTGTTCTGTGAGTGACAGGGGTTGGCACAATTTTTGGTGGAGAATGTGGGAAAAGGGGGTTGTTAGTTCGAGTTGCTGGGGATTCCATAATGATGTCACCTCCATTTATAATAAGCCCTGAGGAAGTGGATGAGGTAATGTGTTGTATTCAGCACAATGATTTACCATCTTTGTAAAACAGACGCCATGTTGGATTCACATATTGGATTGTCACAGCACTAGTGGCAGTGAGGCACGCAAGACTGATAGTTAAGCTTCCACGTTTGGATGCATATAGCCACCCGAAAACTGACAAGCACCATCATTTCTAGTTTGCATTGATAGTCCAATCTATCATTGATCACACAATTTTTGGCTCTCAGCAAACTAATCCCTGGAAAAAATGATTTCTGCAGCTAATCAGGATCTATGGAGAGGCACTAAAAGCAACAGAAGAAAAGGTGAAAGAACTCAAGTCTCAGAAGTGACAACAGACTGTAATCTTGAATATCTACGCTGTTTGGCACATACCGGTAGCTGATGATGGCGAAAAATAGAACTCTGAAAATAAGAATCCGTCACCAAGTTGTCAGATATTTCAACTGTTTATGTAACTTGGATTGTTTTCCTTTTGTTTTCAGTGATAGTTGGAATTATCTTGTAATAGCTGTTAGAACTTTGAAACCTCCAAATACTGGATGTTTAAATGCAGCTTCTGTGTATTCGACGTCTACCGGAATGGCAGCTGTTGTTCTTGGCTCATCCATTTTACTATTTTAGTGCAGCTAGTCGATTCTTAAAGAAGACCCGAGTTACAAACACTAATTGACAAAGTTAGGAAGTGTTTGGGAAATCATAAAGTTTTTCCAACTAAAACTTTTCAATTTAAAATTTTTCATTTTCTATAATTATTTTATTTTTTAAATTATTTTCACACATTCTATACAACTATTCTACTTTTTAATTATTTTTACACAATTATGTATACAAGTAACTTATTTATTTTAACTTTATTTTCTTTATTTATCATCACAATTTCTATTTTATCATATCATTTTCCATCAATTTAAAAACTTTTAAGTTAAAAATTTTTCATCAAAAAATTGATCACTTTCGAAGCACACTCTAAATAAATATAAAATAACAGTGTTCGCTTGGAACTGGGTCACATTTAAGCAAATGTTGAATACGTTCAAATGGGCTCTATTTTCATCATTTTAGTGGATCTATTCAATCCGCGATGTTTAAAATATTATATTTTAAGAATATATTATCTTGATTCAAAATATATGTAAGTGGGCCACACAAGGAGTGCAATTTTAGAGTGAATATAAATCCGTTAAAATCGTTATATGTGGGGCACGTAAGTTTCTGATTAAAATTATTTTAAGCGGTATAGAATAAGTAATAGCAAAAAAAATATATGGAAAGGCGCAAATGGGGTTTGCTTGAACTGTTTCAAGCTTACACATGAACCGGACATAAATATTGCTAAGTTTTTGAAAGTTAAAAAGACAGCAATGGTCAGCTCAGTGATGTAGCATGCAGGTTGCGTGAATGCGCAGTCTTTATTATAATCCAATGTAATAATAGTAAAATAAAAGACAGCAACCAGAAAGATAGAAACATCGTCGAGAGAGCAGAGATTCATAAAAGAAAAAGGGGGAAAAAAAAAAAAAAAAGGAAGGGAAAAAATAATGATCCGGGAAAAGTCAGTTGTCAGTGAGTAGAGAGATGGTTATGATTTTTATTTCCTTTCTAACTTTCAGGCCGCTTAAAGTCCTTTACACAATCGCCGTGGACCTGGTGTCCGCGTGGTAATCTGGGGTGCTGAAATCCAGCCTACTCTAGTTGGATTTCCCTCCATGGTATACAGGTACAGGGAATTATTGTAATTTAACCCCAATATGGTGGAGGTTTTATAATTTCTCATGGAACAGGGGTTTTTAGAATTTCCCCTAGTATGGGTGAAGGAAAAATTTAACTTCATAGGACGAGGGTAGTGAATATAACTTATTGTAATATCAAGATATCATTATGTATAAATATAAAAACAAACCTTGGCACAATTGTGATTGTGACAGTTTGGGTGTAGTACAATAGAAAGTCTTGAATGAAATGGAAAAATAAGGTGAAAATATGATGACACATATGAATTGAAGAATGAGAAAAATTATACTAAAAATATGAAAAATTAGGAAATTGATGATCTTATCTCACATGTATCCCCTTTAAGGATATTGAATTTTTGCTAGTCAGTACTTGGCTCACTAGTAAACATAGCCCTCTGCCATAGTGTTCGTGTGTGTCCAAATAGCATGACGCGCAATCCCTGAGTATTCATTTGGGAGCTAGTCTTCTTGCGTGGAACTTTATTTCTAAATTTCATTGAAGGAGTAGTTTATCTTACATTGAAAATTTTGTAAGAATGTATCAAAACTAGATTATAATAGATATGAAGGTGGGTATAACTATATACTAATAAGAAAAAAAATGCCAGATATCTATATCCTCTCAATGAAAATAGCAATAGATTAAATTACTAAAATAGGCTTTTTTGATGAATATTTACAATCATCTCAATTGTAATTACAATCAAAATTTAAAACATTTCAACAATTTTTATATAATATTTTTATAAATATCTAAAAATAATCCTAAAAAACTTCTTTTTTTTTCTTATTGAGTGAACACTCTCATAAAATATAGAAAAATTGATGGTGTTGTCACTCGATCTCGACTATATACATCCCCGACAATGTGTTATTGTAGTAAAATAAGCTCTTTTTTAATATATATTCATATATTACTGTAACATCTCATATCGGTTTGGATGAAAAAAGGAGTCCGAGCTATAAGTGAAGACTACTAATAACTTTGTTGAGGCGCCTTTTGGAGTACATTCAGAGTACTTAGAATGACAAAATCGTGTGGACTAAGGCCCAAAGCGGACAATACCTGCAACAGTTGGTCCAGAACATTACAATTACATCTTCTTAACTAATATTACATTCGGATTCTGGAGATATGCTTACAATTTTACTAACAAAGGTCTTTATTGTTATTATTTTTCTTTTTTCCTAAATGCCGTATATGCCATTGGAACCGAAGTCTCTACCACGCGGGGAAAGCTTCGTACCACAGCTTTCCGTGGCAACTAGGCTCTTTTTTCTTTGATAAGAAGTAAAATAGGCTTTTAAATGTAATGCAAAGGTGTAATTGTTAGAATAGTAAACGGCGGCACAACATGCGAATAGCCATGCCTGTGTATCATTGATGGTGCTCTGCCAGAGTATCATTGTAGCTGCGGGTCTATACGTGGTCCGTCAGGGCTAGGAGTCTCAACTCTCAAGTGAACAACAAGCGAATGGATCCGCTTTTTCTCGTGTCAGCGAATTTATATTTCGGTGGGAGCTGGGGATGATGTAAAAAGTGAAAGAAATATTTTAAAATTTGCATACATAATATAAATTAATATGGGCAAAATCGAAATAAACAGAGTCATTATAAAAATAATTAGAGTATAAAGTTGAAGTTGAAAAAATAAGTACCATGAAAAAAGTTGATAAAATAAGGTTGTGAAATCTTTAAATTATTTATGTGAGATTTGGCTGGAGAAAGAAAAAACATGGAAATCATGTGATGTGGTTGCCATACGTGCCCTAAATTTGGGAAATATGCGATTCAGATGTAAGCGATTAATATTGAGAGCGAATTATATGCAGACGGAAAATCATACAATCTGACTCTTCTCCGGCAAGTAATAAACGGTCTGGATTACTATTCCTCAATGAGGGTAGGGTCACCCAGGTTGGGAAACACGTGTACGTCACGTAAGAATGTTGGCGATGCATGGTATATATACACAATAGCTTCGCACCCAACGTCCGATAATTTGCAGCCAACCATCGGTACAGGTAAAGAATGGGGAGCTTGCATTTGCATCTCCCACCCAACTTCAACAGATTCGCAGTCCGGGCTACGACTTCTTCAAACGGTCCTCTCTCTCTCTCGTTGTTGTCTTTGAATGTGAGCTCATGGATATGTATTCGTGTGTGTGTGTCTGTTATTCTATTGTTATTTTAATTTTTGCGGTCTTAGAGTAGTTTTGCCAAAGCATGATTGATTCTTTTCAGTTTTAGCAGAACAAGATCCCTGACCTTTAGTTACTTAAAACTTCTAAAGGGAATTCTTACTATGCGTAGCATGTAAATAGGAAAACTGTAGAATCTGCAGCTGTTTGCTTTTAAATCTGTTCTTTTGAGTGATTGGGCTTTTGCTTGTGTAAGTGAGGACTGTGAATGGCCTGTGTCTGGTGGAATTGGACCAACTATGGAATGGTCAGGGCGCATTGTTTTCACAAGTTGAATGGTTTCGATAAGGGGATGCTATATTGCTCTCTGGATTGGAACATGGGGAAGTGGTTCTCATCGGTACTTTCCATTGATTTAATGGTGAGGATGGAAGTCATGGAACAGCTTTGTGTTGTTTCCATAGTTCAGTCATAGAGCACAAAATAAGGGCTATAGCGTGGTATAGTTCAGGTTGCTTTCATGTCGACAATTAATGGCCTGTGTTTGAGTTAGCGGAATTTTTTTCGTCAGTGAATGAGAAATGTTATCCATTTGGACATCTAAGCAATGCCCACTGGCTAGTGGCTAGTTATTTTTTCATCCATAAAAATTATCACTTAGAACACCAACTCCTAAATCTTGGCTATTCTTCCACTTATCATTGTGACAGAGGTGCATGGAATGAAAAGCCCTATCTAATTAGGTGGTGATCTTCCAGTGAAATGGACCAATTGATGAATGCTCATAACGATCCCTTTCAAGTCGAAAATGTTTTCTAATTGAATGGCTTGCCGACCTTCATTCTTTTGATGTTTTTAATGATTTCCACTGTCATGTGAACTCTCAGAGCACATCATAATCATTATGGCCACACAGCTATTTTTTCTCCAACATTGGCTTCTTTCTTGTTACATGAACTGTCTCAGTGACTCAATCTTTTGAGTTTCCTTCTTAAGCCACATAAATTCCTTAATTTTTTTATTTTTTACCTTAGGCAATTTTCTTGTAGGGCTTTGGTTGAAGTTTGTTTTGTTCTTATGAGTTTCAGGTGTTCCTTTCAGTAATCCGAAATCCGGTGGGCCCATAATTCTGGATCTTCCACTTGATAAGATACGGAGACCACTTATGCGAACTAGGACTAATGATCCTCAGAAGGTGAAGGAACTCATGGAAAGCATCCAAGAAATTGGGCTCCAAGTACCGGTGTGTGTCTATTGATATATTTGGATTTGAATTGTTGTTTGCCACAAGGTTTATAAAGCATCTTTAATGTAATGTCGCTGCTGCTATTTTTATTTCCATTCTAAGTTGGACTTTAGACCTTGTTCATGATATTGTTGGGTGAAATTGAGACTTCTCATGAGGTTAAGTATTGTCTGTCTACCATCACTTGTCTGTAAACAACCTAGCCATGTTACTGTTGTGCCAAAGCAAATTCTTATTACAGTGTTAAATTGTTCTCCTTCTCTCAGTATAAATTCTTGTTGATGAACAGCCTTTGTTTGGCTGTATAACCTGCAGGGCAGGAGCATGATGCATAACGTGGTAGTTTTTCTTTGCAAAGCTACTAATATTTGTTCTGGTTTTTACCCAATCCTGGGAACAGTTACAAGGAATGCAACACAACTTTGCCGATTCCGACTGGGCATACTACTTGTAATTATATGTTGCATCGATAGGATGACTGTCAAATTCTAGTCTGCCAGTAACTATCACATTTTTTTCATTTATGGATACTTGGTGTTTCTTGCTCCCAATTTTGGCAAGTTTATATATGAGAAAGAAAACTCCAAGGCGTACCACTTGCCTGGGGTTTTCTTGGCGACCTGTTTCTTTCACAAACTCAAGTTTGCACAATCCTAACTTGACACTAAATATTGCATGTAAAATTTCCAGGAACTAGTCTGTTTATCCATATGGGTTGAGTCTAGTGATCTCTCTTGGCTTGTGTCTTTGCACATTTTCATCAGTGTTCTAAACCAGCTTCAATTTGTTCATTAGATTTTTTTTTATTACTAGAATATTTCCAATCAATAAGCAGTTTCAATCACCCTACTGTGCAGATCGATGTGCTTGAGGTTGACGGACTTTACTACGGTGCGTTCTCTTTTGAGCTCTGCTGCATCAGACACATATTTAGTATGTGTTGGAATTCTTCTTTTGTTGTTAACTTCTTTTCTCCCACAGGCTTTTCTGGTTGCCACCGGTTTGAGGCTCATCAGCGCCTTGGACTCCCAACAATCCGCTGCAAGATTCGACGCGGAACAAAGGAAACCTTGAGGTAAGCTGCATCTATCTCAAGATACTAATTCCTGATGCTTTTCTTTCTCAGACTGGAATTTACTATGCTACTCCTTTCAGGCATCATCTGCGATGAATCTAAGAATGCAACTGGTGCTGTTTCTACTTAAGTAGTTATGTGGGCCCCCTGTCTGGATAGAGCTCAATTTCATCCAGCAACTAATAATTGCCTGTTATCATAGTGATGATTTGATTATCATTTGACTTTGCCCATCTATGGTAAATCTATGCACTACTACTTGTGGTATGAAGCCAACTTTCCTGCATGGCATTACTACTTTTTTGGGCCCACCATCGTGATATTCCATGTTGAAAATCTAGCTGCTGCACAGACCAGAGGGGGATCTATGGGATATTAGGATGAGCAGAATGGTCTGATCCAGGAAGGAAGATATTGATGGTGGATCCTGCCATGATCTCCACTGATGGCAAAAACGTGTAGTTATGTGCAGTTACTTGCATGTGATCACTTGTCATTTATGTGGTGAAACCTGTATGTGTGCATATATGGGCGTGGCCTGATGTTATATAATCTCATTTGTGTGAGTAATAAAGCTCTCGTTGTGTGGAAATTTTGTTGATTAATGAGTGATAAAAACATAACAAATAAATCTTAAGAAATGCAAAAGCTGATGAAGGTTCAATCTTTATGTGATCTGGCCTTTGGTAAAGAACGTGTAGCTCGCAATGTGGAAAAATCAGAGCAAGACTAAACTGGTGCATTGTCCATTTTGTGCTATGTAAGTAAGAATCAGAGAAATATCTTTGTATGGTCAAGATTGGGCAGTCCATACCCATTCTCATTACTTAACGAAAACTTCCTTACCCAGCCAATACGTCATCTATGGAGAATGTTTCAATACACCTGATGCATTGGAATTTCAATGCATCAAGGTGCAAAACTTCATTTTATATATATATTTTTTGAAAATTTCTTTATAAGATTGTTAATCTAATCGTATTTAATCTATAAGCCAAATTTTACCATTTTTGTATATGTGTGTATATATATATATATTTTTTTTGATTTTTTAAAAAACATGAGTACTTTAGCCATTTTAAATGACTAAAATACCTGTGTTTTCTAAAAATGAAAAATATATTTTTGTATTTCTCTAAAAATGGTAAAACTTGATACATAAGTTAAATACACCCAGGTCAATAATTTTACAAAAAAAAAAATTTAAAACAAATATATAAAAAATGGGGTTTTGCACCGGGTGCATTGAAACATTCTCCGTTATGTATGCAGTAAACAAATTTCATCTTTTAGGTTGCGTTTGAAAGGAACAGCCTCGTTACTACCGGGATAATTGGCAGTGTGTGTAAGAGGTCTTGAGTTCAAAAATCAGATTGGGACATTAGCCTCCGTGACAAAGAAAAAGAGAAAGGAACAGCCTCATGGTGACAAGGTTTTTTATTTTTCCCGTTGTTTTATTATTCGTTTTTTGGCGTCCTCTCATTTTCGAGCCTAGCATGATATTTGTGATGAGATCTTTACCATTTTGGCATTATGTGAAAATGGAACTTCCCTACTTTTTTATGTTCATTTTAATATGATTTAATATTTTAAATACTTAACTATTCTATTTTTTTATATTATTGTCTTTGTATTCTAATTAATTTTTTATATTTTTTCCATTCAACAGTTCTACTTATTTTAACATTATTCTCTTTTGATCCCCTTTTATATAATCAAGCTACAAAAAAGAGTTTCCATGTAATTCTTTTTATTTATAATACTTTTATGTTTGATGAGAAATTTACATTATTTATTGTATTTAATATCAATCGTTTATGAGGCCAAATTTCATCCAAATTAAATATATGAATGACCATATTTGTTAAAAAATATTATGTGTAAATTATAAAAATATTTAGATTCATTTACGCATATATTTGAAGGTAATAATATTTTATATAATCATTTATTTATGTAGTAATGATATTTTTTATGATTTAGATGTTGAAAATACAATTTTAAATTTGTTATTTAGTATTGCAATGGTTTATTATATTGATTTTATACATGCAAATAGGGCCTACGTATAATGATATTAGACAAATGAAAATATTTCTATATTACATAAATTATGCTAAATATAATAAATAACATGGATTTTCCATCAAGATTAAGATATTAAAAATTAAGAGTTAAATAGAAGGAAAGTTTATTATTCTCTTTACTATCGGTTATTTTCCTAATCACATCATATTGTCCTCCCACTTTTATGCCAAAATTTGATAAAACTTTTGAAACAAAAAATTTTGAACTATGAAAATTTATGTAACAAGACAGGGATAATGATGAAACGTAAAAAACAAAAATACAATTAAAATATAAAATAAATAGATTATTTGTATGGGTAATTGTGGAGAAATAATTAAAAATTAACGTAATTATATGAGAAGATGCGAAGAAATAATTAAAAATAAAATAATTATCAAGGGTAAAAAGTTTTAGTTAAAATATTTTCATAATCGCTGAACACATTCATGGTCCTCGTACGAATTTAACCTCTATGTTTGATCAGAATCTCGCCATTCAGAATATTTTTATACTTTAACAAACAAAATTGATTTCGATTCTTTATATATTTTTTCCGAATTTCAAAAATAACATTTTGGGGAATATTTAAATAAATTTCAGTTTTTACCTCAAAAATTTTTCATTTTGAAATTCACAAAAATTAGATACATACATTCGAAGATTGTAAATTTTGGACCTAATTACATTTGTGCCCACATTTTATGAAAAAAGCCAAAACAAATTAAAACTATGTACATGAGCCTAAGTTAACGTGATCATTCATCGTATATATTCAGCCTTACTGCCAGCCCGCAACCAGTTAGGCCCATCATTCCAAAGCCTAAATCCACAACTACAAAGCAACCGTCCGGCTTTTGAACTGCCTAGCAATTATCACAAGTCCAATTGCGCCCAGAAATGTTTAAAGCTTGATCCGTCAGCCCATTATCTACGAGCCTGCCCATCTTGTTAACCCAGTCCAAGTGTCTCTGGCCCACCAATGTTTACCCCATGACTTTCTCCGTTTGCACTCGGGCTCGATGCCCACGGGTGCACTGCACCTTTTTTTTTTTTTTTTTTTTTTTTTAAGTTTTGTCATGAAGCTATTGATTTAAATGTATCTGATATTGTTGACACCCCACAGTTGGGCCTAAAGATGGACGAGTAAAACAAATTTCAAGCTCATGCAAATTCAAGGCGAAAAGAAGTCCAAGCAAGCTATTTCCAAACTCAGCCCACGGGAGCGAAGCTCCACCAAGTCTCGAAGCAGGCTTTTTCAACAAACTAGATCCGGCCCGCAAGAGCGAAGCTCCTACAAGCCACCTCAACGGGCTCCATAAAGCAGCCCACCAGACGCAACAAACGGGCTTAGCCAAGCTCTAGCCCACTAAGCCTCAGAAGCAGGTTTCTCTACTATTTTGGGCATCTACAATGGCCCACCCAAAAGCCATGGGCTTAGCCAAGCTTATGGACCAAGTCCGACTCTTCAAAAAAGCCAAAGCCCATGGACCAAGTCTATGACCTTAAGAGAGCCTAAAGTCCACTTCTATAACTATAAAAGGACGAGCACCCCTTCTCATTTGGACACTGGAAAAGAGGCATCCCAGAGGAGAGGACGGGAGTCTGCAGCAACGCCCCGGCATCCTGGTTTTCCCGCTCTACGCGCTCCACTCCTCTCTTCCCATTTTCCTTTTTCCATCTCTCTCGTTCTCTTAAACCTTTTTTATTTTCCTCCTTTTACGCCGAGTAAACTGCCTCGGGTTGGCAGATTTCTTCATATTTACTTCAATTTGAAGGTCGAAACCCAGATTTTGTATTACTAGTGCCTTATTTCCTCAAATAGGGACCGATCTCCCTTTAAAGATTGGTGGCGACTCTATTTTCTTTGTTTTCTTATGTGCGTGTTTGAGCTAACGCCCCGGCAAGGCGGGTGCATGCGGGTCCGCAGATTCCAGCATTGTACGCTGCTATTATGCTGCCGGATTTGTGACTTTACCTGTGTACAGAAGTCCCGTCTTAGCCGTCATGCCGCCAAAATCACGAGAAAACGCCCATATGCCAATTTTTCTAAAAAACGCGAGACCTAACTCATTTTACCCCATGTGGATGCAGGAAATCTAAAGCCCACATTGCCATCCAACACGACCCACAGTTCCAAGGTCCGGGAAACCATTCTGAGCCCATCGTAGCGCTCCCGGTGGGTGCTATAGATATGTGTATTAATTTTTACCATTTTAAAAAAAATTTAAATATATTTTTTAAATTTTTAAAAAACAGTAGTATTTTAGTAATATAAGAGTTGTATAAAAAAAATTTTAAAATAAAATAAAATGTTTGTATTTGCATGCCCTGAGTGAACTGCCTCTCTTTTTTCAAAAAAAAAAAAAAAGAAAGGGAAAAGCTTCTGGAATTGAGGTCTCAGAGAAAATCGAAGCTTTTGGCTGTTTTCAGGACTTGGAAGAAGAAGATGTGGGCGAAGGAACGAAGGGAGGGAGGAAGGAAGGTGGACGACTGTTCTTGTGCGTCTCTGGAGGACGAAGGTTAGCCAGTTATAGTGGGAGTGTCCGGTGTCCGTTCACGTGCGTGCGTTTTTTTTCTTCTTTTCTTTTTTCCTGTTTTGCGTTGCTTCTTGCCCTCCGAACGTGATCTACTGGTCAGCAGTGGAAATCGCCCCGCTCTGACCACCTGTCAGTCAGTTCTTTCCATTCTCTTCCTTTTTTTTCTTTTTTCCTTGGCCGGCCATCTTCGAAGGGTTTTAACGGAGGAGGACACAGGGATGAGGGGTTAGAAAGAGCGCCGGTTGGAGTCTTGGAAGAGGAGGGCAGCAGGACCTCCGTCATTGCCGACGCCGCTGTGGACCGAGGAGAAGACCGGGATGGGAGTTGCTGCTGTCAGTGGCGTGGTGCCGCGGTCGCTGGAATTGTCCGTGATCGGGGCAAGGGTACTGCTCGCTGATCTGTAATGATTGTCACATAATTTTGATAAAAATATTTTAATTTATTTGCAATTGGGCAAATTAGGTTGAAAAGTGTGTTCATTCATAGTTGCGTTGTATTGAGTTGGGTTTGGATGAATTGAGTTAGGGTTAGGTTGGAGGCTTTTGGGAAATTGGGTTGGGTTGAGTTGGGGACACACCTGCACATCGGGCCATGCATTCGACGAAATGTCCGAGGATAGGTACGTTCCATTTTCATTCGAGAACATCTTACTACCGATAATTCAGTAGGAACGCAAGAAGCTGACATCCCAGAGGATCTCATGATACTCGATAAACATAGCAAATGGGTAATCTTCTTCTCTCCGTCCGTCCCTCCATCAAAGCCCCATCTTTTCAGCAAGCAGACAATGCGAATATCCACCTACAGAAGAGCCAAAAAGAAAGTATACCATAGAGTTGCTGAGCTCGACAGAGTCATGGAGCTCCGGAAGAAGCCTTCTCTCATCTTAAACCTCAAGAACATCATCACCACCAAAAAGAGCCGCTCCCTCCTCCTCCGGGACCTTGAGAAGGAGGTGGGCTTTGTTCAGAAATGGAATTACATGTCCGTAATTGAAAAATACCCTCGGATATTCAAAGTTGGAGTGAAAGGTGGAGCACCCATTTCAGTTCATCTCACCGAGAAGGCAGAAAAGATTGCATCTGAAGAAGCCGTTGCTAGGGAAGCAATGGAGCCCATTTTGGTGAGGAACTTGAGGAAGTTGTTGATGATGTCAATGGATTGTCGGATCCCTCTCGAGAAGATTGAATTCATTGAGTCTGAGCTGGGTTTGCCTCTAGACTTCAAGACCTGCTTGCTTCCAAAATACCCAGAGTTCTTCACAGTGAAAAACTTCAATGGCAGAGATTGCCTTCAACTGGAGAGTTGGGATGATGAGTTGGTAATCACTGCACGTGAAGAGAAGCTCGATCTCAGCAAAATACATGACAAGCCGAAGACCATTTCAAAAGACAAAAATTTTCCCGGTCCGTTTGCCTTTAGATTGAGTTTTCCTTCTGGGTTCAGACCCAACGTGAATTATCTCAAGGAAGTTGAAAAATGGCAGAAATTGGAGTTCCCATCGCCATATCTGAATGCAAGAAACTTTGATCCTGTGACTCCACAGGTGCGAAAGCGTGCTGTGGCTGTGCTTCATGAGCTGCTGAGCTTGACAACGGAGAAGAGATTGACATCTGCTCAGCTGGATGCATTTCATGCAGAGTATCAATTGCCATGTAAGTTGCTGCTGTGTATTATAAAAAATCATGGGATTTTCTACATTACCAACAAGGGCATTAGAAGCACAGTCTTTCTTAAAGAAGCTTATGATCACTCATGTTTGAAAGAAAAATGCCCATTATTGAGATTTCATGACAGGTTTGTTGCACTAAGCGGCAGCAGCGAGCTCCACGGTGAGCTCATTTCCTCAGACTGATGATGACAAACTTTTTTTTTTTTTTTCGTTCTTCCCTTATAAAATTGCCGTCTTTCTCCAAAGGAACTCGACTTCTATGTAACTCATTTCATTTTTAATATTTTGATAGTTGATGAAAAATGCATCCGGCTATTCTATTTAGTATCATTTATATTGTCATGGAAACCCTTTCATTTGTTTAGTATTATTATATATGAGTTCCATTTATAAATCTGTAAAATCAATGTAATAAAATAATTTAATATTAAATATTAATTCTAAAGTTATATTTTCAACATGTAAACTATCTAAAATATTATTTTTTGTGTATAAATAATTTTGTAAATTATTATTATATTTTAATACATTTGTAAATGCATATAAGCATTTTTTTATAATTTACTCATGAATATATATATATATATATATATATATTCCAAACAAACCTGGCCCATGAACATACATAATTAATATAAAATTTGCTCTCTAAAATAAACAAATGATGTTAAATATAATGAATAGATTGAATTTTCAATCAATTATCAACATTTTAAAAATTAAAAGAGTTACATAGTAGCGAAGATGATAAAATTGTTAGTATGTCTTTATACAATGCTACTCTTCGTTTATTTGGACTAAGTACATCGATAAATTCCAGAGCATGAGAGAGACATTTTTATGTTAATTTAGAGGCATGGTTATTTTTGGATAATCGTGTTCTTAAATTAGACAAACGACTTAAAATATGGATACTAACTAATGACAAGGAAGGGTAAAATTGCAGGCAAAGTTATTTGTCCAGCCAATCCTTCCAAAGGTGAAATGTCTTTTGGAATCAATTCCTTTCCAATCAACCTCGAGATATAAAAAATGACTAGTGTTATTCCAAGATTAACCACTTAATACTTTACCTTCAACCATTGTTTAACCATCTTCTTATTGGAGCTCACATTACAGCATTCCTACGTGCTGATAAAGCACCAGCATTTAAAACTTGAAGAATCTGTTTTGAAACGATCTTTATTGAACAGGCTGCTACCTCTGATCATTACTTGAAACCTTCAGTAGGTTTCTTCGCAGAAGGAACCCCCTCAGCACCGAAGAAATGGAGAGATTGTAACTCAACGAAAGAAAAGGAATCCAAAAGAGTTCGGTCAAGATGGAATTGTTTGACTTTATAATTAAAGGAATTGCCTAATTTCACACCAGCAACAACTGCAGGCGACATTTGCTAGTGATGTTCCCGTCTCAAGCATTGATGAAACAATGAGTTCTACATTCGCTACTGTCCATCGAGGTAAGCCCAAATTTTCATTAATTTTCAGTGGTATATAATGACAGCAAAGGGAGCATTTCTTCACAAAAGGAAAAAAAAAAAAAAAAAATCTAAATACCACTCGGAAAGTAAGAAATAAATTACAACGGTTACTCTGCGCAGCTATTTTCTATTTATATGCAAGAGGGCCAGACCTTGACACTGCAAACCTTGGCAAGGGGCTAGGGCCTGTGCTGCCAGAATGTGAGCCTTCAATAAACTTCACTTTTCGGCTTGTACTATATTCCAGGGGCCCTGAACGGCGAACATTTCGGTGTTTATTTTCGGAGACCCGTACGCTAGCACTCTCAGCTTCATAGAACTGCTCCTGGCTGTTAGAAGACCCCTTGAAATAGACAGAATCAGTGTTGTTCGGCTGGGGAGAATCAACACGGTTCTGCCATAATAGAGGTGACACATGAGTAAGAGAGAGAGCAGGCGACTGGCATGGTGATGGGTTTAGTAATGCCAGCATTGTGGATGGTGAATTCGCATAGTACTGGCGATATATGGAACGGAGAATAGCATAAGGGATATGGAGTTCGAGTGTGCTTCGTGGGATATAGGGTGAAAATTCACATAGCTGATCGAGGAAGATCAACTTTGCAACAAGAGGAGACCTGCAGGAGAGGTGGAGATCAGTTAGCAGATTTCAAGGAATTTGAGTTATGGCCCATGTCAAAACCGACATGTTCCATACAAACCTAATTTTAGAAATACTAGATAGAGAAAATTTTGCGAGCTTGTTCACCAGGATGGCTATCAACTGCTTGCAATGGTTTTCTGCATTGTTAAATTTTTTGGTTTATAAATCTTATTTGTATTTCCATTGCCTATTGAATATTAATATTGACATTTAAAGTTTTCTAAATGTGCTACTATTTATCTTAGTTTGCTTTGAAGTTTCATTCTAATTTTTATTTTTCTTATAAAGTTCTCAAAAGAGGAAAAAAAAATGAAAGAGCAGAATATCCTTCATCAGAGCTGCCTGTATTCTCGACTAAGAAACTGCTAGTTCTAATGGGATGAGTTAGTTTTAGAGGATGTTCCACAGCAAGAAATTGTCGCAAAAATGAATCACAACATTTTGCTGGTCACCTGTTGCCATCACTCCATGTCCATGGATCCAGTGCAATTGCTGACGAGCATTTCAGAAACAGCTGCATTGCTGACTTTATACTTGTTTCAGCTGAAACACGATTTGGTATGTTCGACACTGAATTATCACCAGTACGCTCATTTACAACAGGCTGCCTCAGCTGCTCTTCCCTTTCCAATCTAACAAGATCGCTGCCAGCAATCACAGCGTTGATACACCTGTGACAAGGCAATTAAGATTGGTGATGATTTAGTAAAAAATGCACTTAATGCATAAAATACACAAAAGATCAGCATATCTTCAGATATGAAAAATGCTGCCTGCTGTATAGCATCTATCGTCTCTGCGTAATGGGCAACTCCATGGTCCAATGAGTGGTCATGACCTTCCAACACTAGTCTTACAGTTCCATAATACAAGATATGACACAGCCCAGTGGCCAGAACTTGCAGCGACATGAATTTCAAGCAACATTGTTTTATGAAATTTATCCCAATGATGAGTTGATTTTGGCTAGAAAAGTTCTGTGAACATAATTGCTCCCAGGTTTTGTTAAGAGAATATGCCTCGATCAGAGATTGTTGGGACACAACAGATGCTGCATTTTGCCCAGCATATGCAGGATAAGGCCTCAAGACCCCGTACAAGGCCTTCCAATATCACGTTCTACAATTGCTAAGAAAATTTTAATAGCATATCCAGAACCAAGCCTAAGCTTAACTCTTTTTTAATGTTGCACAAAATGCTCTAAACCAATAAAAAATGGAAGACTTCGGAAAAAGATGAAGACTATCTCAGTAAGAATAAAAGAAAGGACAAAACATATTGGGAGATGAAATAGCAAGAAGCAAAAAAGCTAGATTTTTCATCAACTCTGAATAACTCATGAACCATAAAAATTACTTTTTGTAACACAAAACATCCCTATTTAAAGAAAATAAAGAAAACCTTTGATGCAACCCTAATATATTGCATATGAATAAAACCCTAAATAAACAAATAAACTATAATCCATACCAGCCATCGAGTTAATCGATGCATTGATTAGTGATTACTTGATGCACACATCAATACCCAACCAATTCTGCGCACCTTGTGTATTTCGTGGACATGCATCATATATGCCCCGTCAATGATAACAAGGCTAGATTCACATGTAATACAAGGCAATATATCAATGGTCATGAGTCCTAAATATAGCACTAAAATTTCAGGCACACAATACCAGTCCCTCACCTACCAATGCAGATTTTTCAGGACCTTCTGCACAATACACTATTAGCCTATATGACATGAATGTTGCATGTTGGTTTGTTGGTTTGTTCGTGTGATGCATGGTTGGATTCCAAATTAACACCATGTTGAGACTGCAACATGTGGTCAGCATAGAGCTGTAGCTAGAAATAACAAGCTCTGGAATCCATGTTGAAGTCACAAGGAAGCATAAAAACTGAAAAACATGCTCACCTGGCCAGGCAGTGGATGTTGTTGTTAAAGCCACCATTATTGATGATGAAAGCAGCTGTGTTCCAGATATTTGATGTCATAAATCCGGCACACAAATATGGCAGCAAGCTCCATGAACCATCATAGGCACCACCAGCCTCCAGCAAAATTGATCGCATCCATTCAGTATCATGCTCACAAACCACTCCAACGCTACTCGCAACCCTCCTCAGCCTCCTCATTTCCTCCTTTTCCGGTATTTCATCTGTTAAGTGCTGGGTTACACCATTTATTAGAGAAAACACTAAAGGTGCACTTCCGTCAAGAACTGAGCCAGCAGCCTCAGCTAATATTCGAACAAAATCTAAAGTTTGCCCAGCCTGAATGCAGAACCCAACCAATGTCTCCATGTCCACAATCTGCTTTAAATTTGCCTCTCTTTCTATCCGATCACCTGACTGCATGCTTGCAACAATTCCCTCAAGTGCCTCCCTGTTTGACCGCAGTGCAGTATCAATACAGTTCAATAATGCAACCATGTGTTCTCTCATCATCCTGTCAAGCCTGTCAACTCCATAGCCACCAAAGATACGCACAAATGCTTTCATTTCTCTGATATCCGTGACAGACTCTGCAAAATAACCCCCTACTGGTCTTGCACTCTTGAAGCATTTACGGATTGGGGCAAACAGGATTCCAGCACCAGATGCATCTTTGACTATGTTCTCTATATACCAGTTGCAGACAATTTCAATAGCAGATCCAGTTTGCTGGTCTGTAGATTTTTCAAATGAGTGCAGCGAAGATACTGGACCAGTGAAGGCCTCAGATAGCAAGACTTCTCGGATGCCCTGTGTAAGATCCATGCTAATGTGCTGTTCAGCAAGATGCACAATACCCATATGTCTGCGCAACAGTGACTCCAGAAGAGATGGCCTCTGAAGATCATTATCGGTTTTTAGTACTCCAAGTAGTCTCCGCTTGAAGTTGCTAAGGATGCACTCTCTCATGTACTACAGATGAATATTACAAATGTTATGTATTTCATAGTGACTGATGTTAAGGAATTTCTAAAAGTCTCAAAAAACTAACAATGGAAGAGAGAAAAAGACATAAAGCAATGGAAGAATTATCAACTCTCCATCACATGATATGACACATTTTATTCTCTTCCTATTTTTTAAAAACTTCCGTTATATCTTTTTCCATTTTAAGTAAACCTACACAACTGGGACAGTGAGATAGAAGATACCAACCGGAAGGTACCTGGCAGGTCTCCATATAGAGATTTCAGAGAATATAAACTGAAGAAAATGAGCTAGGCGTGCAATGCACCTTTGCAAAATATTCACAGAAATGCAAGTATATATTTGCTATTTTTCTTTGAATTGAAATGGACCATCATTTGCTAGAGATAATAAATAAGAGTCACAAGATTTTCTTCATCAAGGCCCAATCTCAACCATCTTGACAGAAAGGGGAAATCAAGAAAAGCCAACTTAATCTGAGAAATCGTGGCTAGTAATATGCTGCTTACAGCAAATTTGGAAGCTACTATTCATATATATAGTGCCAAAGAAAGCTCACCTCTCGCAGAACAAATACATGGTTTAGAACACAAATTGGTTCCATGTCATTCAAAACAGAGCAAAGATTAGTTAGCCTCTGCATAGCAGCTTCTAACCTGTTTTTCCATAAAAATAGAACATGAACTAAGATTTTTGACTAGAAATAGCCATAAAAACAAGCTTCTATTGTAAAAGCAACAAGGCTTACATTTTGACAGAGTTATTATTTTCTGGGTAGCTCTCATGTCCAGGCAATGGCAAACCAGATATACCTCTAGGGGATTTTGCAGAGGGGAGAGAGATTTTTGTTGCCTGATTCATCCTCATAGCTGCTTGCTCTGGAAGAAGCTGAAAATTTCCGTAAATGAGTCATGACCATAGGGCTTAATTCTCAGTATACATGGACAAGGGAAAAACCTGATTCTCCAGAGCACCAAATCCACCTTCAGAGTCCAAAATGTTGATCAGTCCTTCCAGGCCACCCATGATAGACTCAATAAGGGACTCAACATATAAAACAGCATCTCGGCCTATTTTAGTCACCTAAATTGCAAGGAAAAGTTATATTCCTTAGCAATAACAAGGGCTATTTGTATATGTTTACTCAAAAATAAATATTTGGATCATGCCAACAATTTTAAAGTTGCCATATCCATGCCAGTGATTTTTAAAGAGTTTTCCCTCTATGTCAATGTTGTTAATGTCCATCATAATGATTGTTAAATATTCCTTGATAGCTGGCTCTCAGCTCTCTAGGATAGCCAACTATCCAGGAGAGTGTAGTGACAAGCTCTCATAGAGAGTGCGCTATCCATGTATTATTTTATAAAATTTTTAAAGTTAGTATATAATATATAATAACGTAATTTTATTATACAAATGACGGATTATAATAAAATGATATAAATGAAGAATAATATATAAACAGAAACATAAGACAATATCTTCAGAGTAAAAAACTTATCATAGCTTATTATGGTGCCTTTCATATTTTAGAAAAATTTAAAACAAAATAAAATTTAAATTTAATTTCTTGTATTGAACATGAAGATGCAGAAAAATATTTTTAAAATATCCAAAATTTCTTCCAAAATTTAAGAAAATACATTAAAAATATCCAGAATTTTTATTCTAAAAATATTTATCAAATATAAAAGAAACCAAAGTATTTATTTAATTTCATTGACATAGAAACAAAATTTTGTAAAAATTGTTGACATACAAGTTTAAAATCATTGGCGTACATGCAAATATTTTACTTTTTTTAAAAAATGTTGGTACGAATGCAAATAGCAGAACTGATAATTACGCATGATCGGTTTGTGTTTGGGCATTGCTGACACTAGTTCTTATAAACATTTTGTCCTGATTTATTCAACTGGAGAGAATACGGAACCATTTCTTTAAATTTTTAACTTCAACATCTGTCTTGATTTTGTAATTTCTTCGATCTTGAGATTCGTTAAGCTATCTCCAATTAGGAGTGTTAATGGTCATGGTCAACCCGTCAACCCGCTCGTCCAACCTGTTTATAAATGAGTTTGGGTTGAGATTTTTGAATAAATGGGTTATGATACGCTAACCCATTCAACCATTTAATTAAATAAATGAATTAGGGTTGATATTTTATAACCCGTCAACCCGCTTAGTAACCCATATAACCTATTCAACCCGTTTAATTCATTCAGCCCGTTTAACTCCCTTAACTCATTAAAGTTAGGTGTATATATATATATACATGTAAACCCCTTGGTTATTTTTTCTCTCAAAGTTTTCCTTTAGTCACCTAATTTTTATTTTTTCACTGCTGCCCTAATTTCATTTTCTTGTTCCTGTTACTGCCCTATTCCCTACACTGAAAACATCATCTCGTCTCTCCTTGTGAAATCATCATTTATTAGAGTCTAAGCTTTGAGGTTATTTGCTATACAACACGTTCACAACCCACCAACCCGCTTATTAAATGCGTTGTAAATGAGTTAGGATTGAGGTTTTTTAAATGAGTTAATAAACGGATTAGGGTTGAGATATTTTAAATGGGTTAGGATTAAGATTAGGGTTGAGATATTTTAAATGGGTTAGGGTTAGGATTAGGATTAGGGTTGAGTATTTTAAATGGGTTAGGATTAGGATTAGGCACCAACCTGTTTGGGCCGATCCGTTAACACCTCTGTGTGTGTGTGTGTGTGTGTGTGTGTGTTAAAAAAATTGATAATTTGTGATCTGACAAAATGATTGTGAAACATCAACTTGCAAGAACTAATAATAGATATACCGAGCCACGGATTGTGGTAGTACTGTACCTCTTCTGGAACAATCACTGAAGCACACTCGGGAAAACTACTAGCAACTCCAAGCCATGCGCAGCAATGCTGTGGACGTCCTTCGGGCCCAAACATTGTATTTCTGAAAACCTAATGTAAAGGTGTGATGTATGTATAGTAATCACATTATAAAATGGTTCTCTAGAAGATGAACTGCTTTGAAGGCATGTGCACAGAATTATGAATAAAAGATGAACTACTCTAAGTCTTAAATAAAGAAGGGAAAGCTCACTGTTGTAAGATGTTGGTGATAGAAATATAGCTTGTTGAGGCTGCCATGTTTCAACAGCAGTGACTCAAGTTCATCAACACACCTAAAACATCAGCAAAATTTTAACAGAAAGGTAAATAAAACATTCGTGCATGTGGTGGTGCATACATTTGCAAATATCAAGAATAAAAAATACATATTTCCAGAAAAATATAGTTTCCCTTGCAGTCATGAAAATGCCTAATAAAAGTTAGAAAAACAAGCATTTTAATAAAGAAACAATCTATTCCACAGTTAATTTCTTCTCCTAATGGCCATAAAATACTCAAGAAAGCCATAATTACATTTATTCCAGAATCATGCTCTACTTGAAAATATGATTAAACAGTTTTCAAACCTTAGCTAATTTAAGCTTTGATCCCCCAACAATTATCGTATCTCATTTCCACTAGACACAAGTCAATTATCAAGTTTACAAGCCATGCTAACTAAATGGTAAAAACATATTGCCCCAAGCACCTGGACCAATTGTAAGCATTGTTTCCTTCTGAGAGTAACCCCTCCTTGCCGGTGGATACTGTTGCCTTCTCCAAGTGTCTGATATTTATAGATGACCTCGATGATGTGACGATCATTAGAATTGAAAACCAGTCTTTACGGAGCTCCTAAAAATTGGATCATGAATACTAATAATCAGAATAAATCGATGTAGTACAAATTTCCTCAGGTATTCAAACAAGCAATACTGTGAAGAAAACTTCTGACTATAAAGTAACAAACATATATAGATGCACCATAAAATAAGAATATAATGGAAAAGAGGAATAAAAAGCCAACAGCTAAATCTTCATTATTTTGTCATGTTGGTATCCATGAGACTCATAATTAGAAATATTGGAAAAGCCTTGTGAACTAGAATGAAGCATTCGAAAATTGTACGAGGCATTAGCTATAACCCTAGGGTATAACATACTACTTTCCGAGAGGCTAAAAGTTCTCTTCATAGATCATCAAAAACTGAAGGGAGAAGGCTACAGAATGTTTCTTTTCTAGCCCATTCAACCTCCACAACAATCAGTAAGCATTTAAATCAATAAATTTATAATTAAAGTTTCACAAGATGTAAAGTTATCAATTCTAAAGTAGGATAATAACTACATACTAAAATAAATATGGAACCTGAGCTGGGATGAATAATCAGGAAAGACACATATATAAGAAAAATGAGTACCATTATCTTTCTGCAAAAGCTCATCCCAAGCAAATGGCACAAAGCATTGCGAGGCGACCCAAACCATAAAGACCCTTCTTGTGGATGGCAAATGAATGGGAAATTTACAAGGCTGGATCAATAGTCCATGCAACTACCGATATTCTATATTGAAGTTAAAGAGGTAAAATGGAACCTGAAGGTTAGCTAGTGGATTAGGACCACCATCACTTAGCCAGGCAATGACATGCTAATTCCAGTGAATTCATTCTTCACATCAAACGAACTAGATAATGAAAAATAATGGTGCTGTTTATGTGATAGAAAGCATGAATTGAAGAAGTCAGCTTGCAGATTTCTTACAGAGAGGTCACATGTAACTGTTGCAACATTTTCACCCTGAGGTTTAGGTACATTCTCAAGACAATGAACAATTTTCTGAAAAAGGCCTTTCCATGTTTCGTCAAGGTCAAGAGCCACCATCCCAGGAGTACCAAGTAAAAACCGGATCCTTCCAGCACAGGCTGATAGATAGGACAGTGCATAACCTCTTATAGCTGCATAAAATTTGAGTGATTGTCAATGGACAACTTGATAAAGTTAAACTAATTAATGCAAGACATGTTCGCATATTCAACACTGTCAACAGAACAGGACCAAAAACATTTATAAGCCAATGAACTACTATTTATGATTGTCATTCTATATTTTGTTGCTGTTCACTTAAAATTATGTTAGATGATTTTGTCCCATCTGTTGGTAGGTCACTTAAGTTTTGGATCTTTCTGGACTCTAATATTCCCAACCAGTGGCGCAAAATAAGGATAATAGCATGCATCAGCAAACTGTATATGCAATTGAGTCTGTGGACCCCCAACTGTTTGTTGATGATTACTATTGTGAAGTTTATCTGACCTGCTATGTATTTGCGTACCAAACAACACAGCCGATCCATTCCATCTAATAGAAAACCAATCGTGGGATCTGCAGCATCCTGTGTTACATGGTCAATCATTTATTAGTGCCCTGATAAAGATAGCAAGACTGCTAAATCACTTCAAAAGGATTACATCAATAGAAGCAAATGCTGCTTACAATGTCAACAGGCATCATCCGTGCAGCTTTAGACTTTGAGGATGCAACACCAACATGTTGAAAATACCAGATTACCTCAGATTGGGCTAAAGCCAATGCAGAAAACACCATCTGTAAAATGTATAAATCCATTTTAGAAAATACTCAGAAGTTCAGTGTTCAAAGTAAAGTAGTAGAAATGCTTGAGAGCTCTCAAACCACAGCATGATTAACTAATAAAGTGGCAAGAATAATACGGAGAAACAAAACTAAGGCATGAATGAGAAATTAAAGCAAAATCATGCTACTGATGACTGCTGAAAATGCAACATCATGGCATTGATGACTAAATGTAAGCCTACTTAAGGGTCGAAATTTTCCTATATGTTAAAATCTGATATATGAAGAAGTCAGGGAAAGAATCTCATTCCAAAATTTTGGTTTTGAGATCGGAGAAGGTTGGTTCATGATCTCATCATGAGGCCAAGGCAATTTGAAAATTTGGACACATTGACCTGCTTTCAAAAACAGTATACTCATGTGAACAAGGGAATAGCCCAGTGGTACCACGTTAGGTGGGTTGGTGTGAGATCCCAGTGTCGAATATGGAGGGGTGCATTGTCACCTCATCATGTAATAAAAGAAAAAGATACAGTAGATTCACTGGGTCAGCTCTGAACATGGCACATGACATGAGAACACTATTTTCATGGACATTTGCCCGGAAGTGGAGAATGCAACCATTGCATCAATGGAGAAAAATCTGAATAACTGAAGACAACAAATTGCAATTCAGGTAACATACAGACAGAGTTCAAACTTTGGTCTTTGAGAGGCTACAAAGAAGTATCTACCACCAGATGATTCTTGATTCAGAAGTGGTTCAACTAAACTTTGTAAGGACTGGACCAGAGAGCTGGTTGTAAGTTAGGCGCAGAGAAATAACAAACCAGGCAGGCCGATGTTAATACATTCTTTGGCATCTGAACATGGCTACTTAGTATGAAACCCATTGAAAAGATTGATCCTTCCTATCATCAGATTTGAGGTTTGAATTGTTGGGAATTTTAAAAATAAACAGTAAACAAGTAAAATGAGTTATGTACATATATTGCCATAAGATAATAAAATTAATATACAACTTAATAGTAATGAACCTTGTATTCATAGCATGTATCTCGTGTTTGAATTTTGCACTTCCCTAGCTTTATTTTGCTTGAATTTGGACAGTAGGGAGAGAGAGAATGTCATGCAAAATGTAAACAAGACAGATTGGATACGTCTCATGACAGGGCAGCACAATCCTGGCTTTCAATTAGTCAATACAGTGCTCCCTCGTATCTTCGGTTTGAATTTTGCACTTCAGCTTTCAATTAATCATGTTTACAAATACAGTGCTCCCTCTATATTCGGTTTGAATTTTGCACTTCCCTAGCTTTATTTTGCTTGAATTTCCCTCCCTCCCACCCTCCCTCGAGCATCTTTGCATGCATTGTGTTTGTTACTGTCATCAATTGTTCAAGTGTCTAATTTGGGTTTAACATTTTGTATCCTGAGAGCAACTATAGATTACCCTAACAATAGTCTTAAAGAAAATGATATTTTTAAAATGCCTGAAGTGAAATTTATTTTAGCTTTCCAAATTTTCCTATTTTTTCACTTTCCTGCCCCGACAAAAATACCATTAAAACAATTTTAACACCAAAGCCTTTAGTTTTAATCTGAAAATATAAACAAAATCAGAATGGATTGAACTGAGTGGTGTCAGAACCAAAACTTGTCAAGTCACAAACTTCGCACACGCGCACACACACACAGAGAACAAGAAATTCTTCTCAGGTTAAGCCTTCAAGAGAAGGGGAATTAATGTCATATACAGAACAGCAGTTCAGTTTAAGCAGTGGATCAAAAAAACAAGTCGCTGCACCTAACAGCAGATCAACTTCTTGTGCAACAAAACTAAAGGATATCTCCAAACAGAAGCTTTACATTTGAAGCAAGGAAGAGCAAAAGAGCATATAACATTGTGAGGTCATCCATGGGTATTGCACTAGTAATGAATGATTTCAAGATGACATATGTCAGCAAATGAACTCTTTAACATCAGTTTTAGAGGCAGAGAGTCATGCAGAATGCCATGGTGCTGATGCTCTTTTATTAAGGGTTTATATAGTGTTGGCTATTTTTAGGGATGTTTCATTTAGAAGTAGGGTGTTTAAATATTTTTTGGAAATTTGACATGGGTATTGAGCAACCAAGTTGGATCAAAATGATGAATGGTTGAGATCGTAGATGTTATTTGTTTCCAGAGGATTTCTATTTATAAACAAAGCATGAAGGTTGCATTAAGATCTATGTTGTCTTCTATAAAAAGGATTGCTTTCTATTGTCAATTGTAGAAAATTCTCTCTAATACCTGACCTCTTCTTCTGTAAATCTTCCAACATATTTCCCGTTTCATTGGTTTAGGGCATCCTGCATTACCTAGACCCATATGTAATTGATCAGACTCACTTCCAAATAACCTGGTTACATAAAATTAGTTCTATGTAACCATCTAAAATTTTAAGATTTTGATATTTTATGGAAAATACAATTCATTTATTATATTTAACATCATTTGTTTAGTTAGGAGACCAAGTTTCATCCAGATCCAATGTGTACATAGGCCACATTTGTTCAAAAATATGTAAATTCATGTCTAAATTAGGGAAAATACTTAAATCCATTCATGTATGTATTGAAATGTAGTAATACTTTCTAGAACCTTTTATCCATGAAGTATTGATATTTTAGATAGTTTAAATTCTGAAAATACTATTTAAAATTGATATTCAACATTAAATCATTTTATTATGTTGTTTTTATATGTTTGTACATGGGCCCATATACAATAATATTAGACAAATGAAAGGGTTTCCAAGATAATATAAGTGATGCTAAGCATGATAGATGAGGGCGATTTTTTCATCGACCATCTAGATGTTAAAAATAAAAGGGGTTACATAGAAGCATCTTTGGTAGTTGATGACTATCTTTTAGTAATCACATTGTCTCTTATCATCACGGAGAGATCCAAGCAAAATGGTTGGTGCATGGGACATAACAGTTCTCATCAATGAACTTACATCACAGTATCTTTTGGCCCTTGCTGTATGGTGACATACATGAAATATCCACATGTAAACAAAGGAAGAAAAGCTACTGTTATTTCTTTAATTAGGAGAGACATATATGTGACCATAGCTTTTAATGAAAGGCTTTGAGTCCACCAAGATGATTCAGTGAAATCCATCCCATCCATTGTGTTTGTAATTATTCATTTAATGATAGTGCTTAAAATCATTTCAATCAAAAATCCACGTGGATCATTTTACAAGTAAAAATTTTAATGCATTTATCAATTTATTAAGCACAATAAACATAACAGATCGTATGAAATCATTTTGTAGAGTTCCAAATGAACCAGCTCCAGAAAAGCCAATTGTGAAACTGGTTACAATTGATCAAAGCCCTTTAATGAATTCCATGCCATTCGCACAAAAAGGAGGTATTAATGTAAATTTTATTTATTCAGATCATGTACAGTCTAAATGAGCAGCAACTTCGCATTATTTGTACCCCATCCACAGCATAATCACACATTCATGTTCTTTACAACTGCAAACATTTAAAACAAATAGCAGTAAATTTAGCTGGTACATAATGTATAAGGGCAGGTTACAGCATAGAGATACCTGTATATTTGGCGCCAATAAACTTGGCTGATCAGTAAAAAACAGTACCATTCTGCCAATCTCTTGCTTTAGTAGGATTCTTCTTTCATGATGTATGGCATCACATGAAATTAGTGCTCGTTCATGCACTTCACTGCAATGTATAACCATCATGTATATTAACATCTGGCAACAGAAAATTTCATGAACTGACAAAAAATGCTGCAACAGAATATTAAAATTTGAACAATGTAGAACATGCAAAAAAGTTGAGAGAATTGACAGAAAAATATCTCAAAGGATTTATGGACCCTTTTGTGATTTTATGGATGTGACCATATGCACTGCACAGACCCAAAACAAATAGAGAACTAGGTTTACAAAAAGTGGTAACATCATAAGAAAACGTTGAAATTTACTTTATTTTTTGAAATGCTCATCAATCCGAAAGAATCAAAAGGAGGGTTCTGGGGTGGGGAAGAGAGATTTTCCCCCCCATAAACAGAATAGGAATGCGCTTCATATAAGCTGACGCAATTAAACATTTAAAAATGCTTTGCTTCTAGAGTAATGTGTTTCAGCTGACAGCTGGGCTGAGTATGCATACTTCAACCCGTTGCGCAAAGGATTTTTTGTCTCAAGTTGATGCCTTGGTAAATTATCATTTATGAATCCGGAATAGTAGGTAACGCCTTTGCTGATCTGCATTTCCAAAGTGGTTTAGACTTTAGGATACTATTTTTCCCAGCTGAATTTGGAAACATTGCCTTTTCCCTTCAATGCTATCAGCATACATTTTAATTGTCTAGCTGAGCCTTTTGATCACATGACAGAAATGACAACCTCACAACTAGGTCAGCTAACATAAAAGAACAACAGAGCTTATCACCCATTGCAATATGTGCCGAAGAAGTGAACATCTGTTGTTTAAATTATGTAAACATATCAGCATGTTGAGTGCATAAACCTAACTTTGAAATTAGTAGCAATTGAAACATCCCTTCAATTCCGGTATAATGGGAGGAGGATGACTGTTAATATCATTTCATATTTTAGTCTTATACATGATCTTACGTGTTCACATATATGAAAATTGCCACTAAAATAAATAAATACAAAAAAAAATAATAAAGAAATGAGAAATTATGCTTTCGGCCATAAATTTCAAATTCATACCATATCATTCTTTCCACTTGCTTTGCAACATTATACTCCACATCTGCTTCCTTTTGCTTTGCACGTCCAGACTTTGCCATCTTCTTTGATTCAAGAATCCTTGGTAAAACATACAATTGATAATCCTCATGCAACAGTATATACTGCAATGTTCAAAGTTACATCAGTAGCCAACCACGAATAAGATTACACTATCATCATGGATTCATTAAGACAACTCACCTCGTCCCTGTACAATGTAAGAATCAAATTTTCCTTGAGCACAACCTGGAAAGAAAACTGTAAAGTTAAAAATGCAATCTTTCATAACAAATGTCATCATACAAAATACATCACATACAGAAGTTAATAGAGGGAACAAGCAAAATATATAGCATAAACCACGGATTTAGCCTACTTATCATGACTCTTTTTCAGCATTCATATTATTTATAACTAAAGCAAAGAACACCAGTTTGTTGTAAGGGATAGAAGTATACCATTGCAATATCAATACTAGTTACACGAAGTAGTTCATCAGGACAAACAAGGTACCCAAATAGAACCCATTCTCTGTAAGATGTCACATTTGCTAGATCTTGAGCCCGCTACAGGGGAAAAAAATGAAAAAAAAAAAAAAAAAGGAAGAAGAAAAACATAAACAAAAGATAGGAAGATAGTAAAATTAGAAGATCACATAAACACAAATAAATCAAAGACTCAATGCAGATGCAGAATGAACTAAAGGATTAGATGAATATAAGTTTAAGAAAATATGGAAAATTCAATACTAAGCAGTTTGATAGTAAAACTAGAAATGAAATAATTACCATAGGGTGAGCTGAGTTAGTAAGTATGTCTGGGTAACGTGGATGAAATGGACTTAGAAATCCTTCATTTCTCAATTTCTTTGTATCAACAGAAAGAAATATGATTGGACCAACAGCCTCCAGTACCTGAAAAAGAAAAAATCTTTTGAAAAAAAATGATAACAGCTTTCACATTATATAAATTCACCAAATGACGGGAAAATTCAAATTGGAAGAATCTGATGGACTTCCATAAGGAAAAACTTTTCAAGCCACCAACATTACTTAAAGAATAGCTCGAGTATTACTAACTTGCAAGCTTAAGCACCTAGTTCCAAGACAAAAGATAATTAGCTCAACTAATGATTCCAGGGTTAAGCCCTATAACCAACATTCATCAACACACCTTAATTCAGTGGACTAGAAATGATCCATCAAATGCTTCCTTTCTCAAGTTCTTACCATGAGATAAGTTAAAAACACTAAGGGGTATGTTTAATTGTTTGAATTTGGATCTAAATAGGAAAAGGAATGAGGAAAAGTAGGATTCTTGTCGTAGATATATACATAGATATATGATATCATGTATTGGATGACAGAAATATAGCTAATGATGCGGAAAATTTGGCTTGTTATAGGTGTATGTCATTTGTTGCAACAGAAGCTTTTTTAAAAATCTTCCAACCCCAAAATACAATTCTAAATCCACTGACCATGCCCTAAGGTCATTGTATAATATTTTATCATTGAGGTCTAGGATGATACTTTACAAGTGCTTAGTATATAACTGTTGACACCCCATTTTTGGGATAAAATTAAATCATTTCAAGCCCTTGGATGAGATGCAAGTTTGGATTAAATTATATCTGAAAATATGTCATTAGCATTGAATCTACACCACTTGGGCCCACTACAGCAACATCCCCATGGAATTGAACGGTCCAGATCGCTGGACACAACCAGCGGGTGAACACAAGCTTCGATACACTGCAAACCACCATAACCAAAACCCATCTTCCCCAACGAAGCTCCTCCCATGGCTGCCCTTCTACGATCTGCCACTGACACCATCAATGGCCAATCAGAGCCATTCGATAGAGTCAGCAACGTGCACACCATCTACTGACAAAGCCCCACTCCCACATCTCCGACAGGTACATCGTCTTCAAGATTCGCATCTAAAACCCACCTGCTTCCATGGCTACTGGTTCCATGCCCCTTCATCTCCCCTCCGTTTTCGGCGTCCATGGCACCACCAAAAACCCAACATTGGCATCCTCCATCAAAACCCATTCTCTCCCATGGCTGCCCTATTGCATCCATGCCCAAAGCTGCCACAGCAGCTTCATTGCCATACCGCCTGGCGCTTGATGTAGATCCAAGTTGTCACTGGCCAAGGTCAAGCCCTTTCTTCCTCTCCTCCAATCCAGGCAATTGCAAAGTCAAACAGGGTGGCAGGAACTCTTCTCTCAAATTCGACCAACCACAACTACCGCATCTCAGCTCATCAATGCTCCTCTTTGCTGGCCCAGCGCATCTACTCACTGACAACTGTGTCTGGTCCCTCGTCCGCCACTTCGATCGCTCCCAGATCTACGAATATTTCATCAAAAGCAGAGCACTCAAGGGCCAGATGGAGATGGCCGTCGAAAGATGAGTGTCATCTCTGACCACCGGCTAATACCAATACCGAGCACCTCACATCCTCGATGATGAGCTCCACCATCCAACCTTGTTTGGTGATAATTCTCAAAATTTTCGTATAATTTCATTGTAAATTCACACCTTTGAGTGTAAAAATGTTCATTAAATATAGTTTTCATATGAATTTTTGTGAAAATTATATTTTTCGTAAAACCTTTAATTTTACTATAAAATGGGTCATTTTGCAATATTTTTGAAAATATAAAATTATGAAGATAATTACACATGCTAAGATAGAATCAAATAGGCTAGAAAAATTTAACTTTCAAATATATATTGCCTATTAATATAATTCGGACAAATTTATAGAATGGTTAAATTGGGTAAAGAATATAGAATTATAAATATATTTTAAAACATGGGTAAAAATGGACAATTAGGTAATCTTAAAATAAAATGATGAAATAAGAATTATATAAAATATTTGTTGTATGATGAAATGATATGATTTGGGTAGAAAATATACAAATCTTGCAATGTTTTAATTTTTTATTTTATTTTATTTTATTTTATTTTGCATGTATATGAGTGAGCATGGACTGCCAGAGCACCTGTTCAGTGCTCCACCATTTTCCCCTAATTCTTCTCCAGTGGCCACGGGTAAAGTAGTAGTATGGAAGGATGTGAAAAAATGATTGAAAAGTAATTAGTCGTAGGAAAAGATGTGTGGAAAGGTGGGCAGAAATTTTTTTTTCCTTTGCCACTTCCTAAACTCTCTCATTACAAAACAGATATATCATACAGACAGAAAAGACATATTCCATATTTCACAGAGGATGAATCAGTGAGAATGATGCAAGATCTGATTGATTTTGACATTTTGGTCATAACGCCCAAAGCATTCGAAGGATCAATTTTTTGCTAAAACAAACAGATATGCATCAAGCAGGTGCAAAATAGCCAAAAGATGGTAAGCAAAATCAAGTCATGCCGATACTCTTCCAGTAAGATAAATCATGTCTCTCAAAATAGAATAAAAAATTGGGAGAGGCTGTAAGCCTGGAACCAACCACTGAATTTAATAGGAATAAGCAAGAAATAAACTAAAATTTGTCTTACAACTCACAAGTTCGAACAATTGGTATCAATTGATACGATGTTCTAGGAAGAACATGGGAAAAAAAAAACAAAAAATAAAAACGGGAGAGATTGCTGCTCATTTGAATTAGATGGGTAGCAGTAACAACTGACAACAACATTGTTATAGACAAAAGACCTAAATATGAGTTGAGTTGTATGCAATATTAATCAATGAGGACTGAAGTAATTGAAGAATACATCAAAAAGTCACAAGGAAATTTATTCAACATAGTGAAGAGATCAGATGTCTTACTTCTCCAATCCGGGGACTGACGAAATTAAGGTCCTCATGCAATCCTTTCAATGGAGGATCATAAGAGTCAATGAACTGGACCAATCTGCCAAATGACAGAGAAACATCATTTCAAAGCACTTTCGACATTATGGGAATTTTCTGCTGTGACCTAAAAGGTAAGGCTTCAGCCAAATAATCCCATGGTACATTGACAGCCAAATTCTGCACACAGGTCATAGTTATCATTTGTCAATCTGGCTTTAGAGATATGGATTCTGTTTATGGTAGATTTTCTGCAAGAAAATACTTTCACTTTCTCAACATGGTACAGGGAATCCTTGCGCAAAAAAAGTCATGACGAAAATAAACCAGTTAAACATGGTGAACTGAGAAGAAATATAGAGTGAGTTTGGGAACAACAACAACAACAACAACAGCAGCAGCAACAAAGTTTTCTCCCTCCATTTCTACCCTATTTTCTAATCATTTCTTCAAATCTTTCAATACAACTACCCTACTTAATTATTTCTTGACATCTTTCCATATAACAACCCTATCTATTTTAACTTTATTCTCTTTACTTATCATTAACCCTATCATACCACATCTATTTCACATTTTCAAAAACTTTTCCACCAATTTTTTCTCACTTCCCAAACACACCCATAATATACCTGGTGCTGTTTTTCTTCCTCACTATTCACAGCACTATATCTAGCACATTGATAATAGCAGTAAAAGAAAATAATCTTCAGATAAAAGGAAGATGTTAGAAACGAGAACATGATTGATCCATTCGAGTGGCAGAATAAAATGCAAACATCGAATTTTCAACCTACCGATGATAAAACTCACAGTCACGTCCATTTCTTGACATGATGTGCAGGAGATTATACATTTGTAGCATCATTTTCCTAGGTATCTGTGAAGGAAGGATCAAATTCCATAATCAGAAGTCAGCGCATAGAACAAGAAAAACAGAACTAATATCCTATTGCAGACAGTTGGGCACTGAATGGCACTGAATAAATTAGACATGGAAAGTCAAGTCTAGCGGAGTTGCCTTCTCGGAGAAAAGGTTGACACGAACGAAGGAACAGAACAGATCCATAAATGCATGAAGGATCAGTGAGTTTTGGTGAGGCTGCAAAATAGAAGGACATTTCTTTAGATGGAAAATATGAAAACTGATTAACTAGAATAGCATGACGAAGTCTGAATGCTTGTATGTTACTTAGGTACAGAAAATGAATTGAAAAATGCTCACCAGCAGTGTGATGACTGTGCTGCTCAAATCCAAAATAATCCGCAAAGCTTGTTCTCGAAATGCCATTAAATCAAGCAGCAACTGATGAAAACATATAATATTAGTAACAACCACCAACTAATGCATAATGATTCCAATGTTTGAAGCCATGGTGTCAGTTAGCATGCATGATGGACTGGGATGGATTATTATCGTTATTATTATCATTATAGTTGTGAAAACAAATACATAAGTTTGGCAGGAATGCCACCAGCAGTGCAAGAAGCTAGGCAGCAGCGCAAGAAGCTAGGCAGCAGCATCACCAAGACATATGACCTGTCAACCACATTTCTGCAGTTGGTCTGTCAATATACGCGCATAAGAGTATGTTATGGGTACAAAACTCCAGTGTTCAGCCTCTCATTAATACAACTTAATGAGGGAAATTTATTAAAACATTAACAGAAAGGGTGCGATTCTTATGGTGCTGAAGATCTCTGTTGTAATTGTTGGAAACCGTGTTAATGATCCTTGATTTTAGAGATTAGCCTTGAATTTTGACATATTCCATGCCTTTAGAACTTGTGTGGATCTGAACAAAATGGGCATGAGAGATTTAGTATGATAAAACAAATTTCATACCATGACCCAAGGTTCTAAGCTTCTCAGATATCCTTCAGCATTTTCATGCAAAGAATCAACACCAACCTTATCAACCTGCAAGAATATTTTATCATAAGAAATAAACCATTTCATGTCCTTGAGCAAGAAAGAGTATTTAGATAAGCTGATCTTACACGTTCAAGCTGCAATTTACTAGGATGTTCAGGGAATTTCTTAGCAAGTAGAAGACAAATTCTAGGATAGTTGGGAATTACACCAGCTTTCCAGAATGCATCTGAAAACACATAAGAAACTGAATCTGGATAGTCCAATAACTGATTCAATCTGTACATTTTTGTTAATAAACCTCCTGCAACTTCGGTAAGTTGCAGAACAGATTCCATATTCAGGGCCTTTTGAAAACTTCCAGAATTTTGTGGTCCTTCTGAACTAACAGGTTGCCAAGTTGATGATGTTGATGGAGAAGTTCCTTCAATATTCAGGTAATCAGACCACCTTGATGTGTTATCCCAGTCTCTCGATTTCATAGAGTTGGGAGAGGCATCTGGACCAGGAAATTGCTGCCTTGACTTTGCCATGAGTTGGGCCCTCGAAATTCTGTCTCTGCATTCAATGACAGTAGATCAAAATTCCTCCTCCCAGAAAATAAAGGAGAAAGAAAAATCTTTCAGCACCAGATTATTTCATAAATTTTCCAGAAGGCATTATCGTGTTCCAAAATGTTTGATGAACATAGGAAAAAATGCTAATGCTAGGTACCAGCAACAAGCCATTGCAGGTATTTCTCTGAATAAAAAAGCAAAAGGTCAAAATGCTTATGCTAGAATCTCCTTTTCCTTAGGTTGAATTAGAACAAATACCAGACAAATCCTAACCAACTGATAAAAGGTTATTTGAAAATTATTATGGTAACCAGTCACAATTGAAAATACACATTAAAATCATTTTTGTACATGAGCAGGTATGAAAAATCCCTGATATACAATCACTTAAAAGGCTATGTGAAGATAGTGTGTGAGAACCAGAGAATATTCAACAGGTAAATGTTCAATGCAGCATCACCAAGAGGAAAATGTCCATATAAGAATTGGTTTATATCATAATCGCACAAAAAAATTTAAAAAAATCGGTTTATGTCATTGAAAGGCACACATTCCACAAACATGCCAACCAAAAACCCAGTTTTCTCTTCGCGTATGATAATCAAGTATGTTTTCCACAATTTTAAGGCCTACGGAAGGTAGAACCTGGCAGCAAGGAACATTGCTCTTTAGCAACCATGAGTGAAACCCATGAAAATGTCAATCTGGAACTAGGATCAAGATCTTTCCATGGATGTAAGGTGAAGTTTGAAATTCTCCTCAACCACCGACCCAGTGAACAATGCGCCGTTGAAATTCTCTTTCCTACCCCGGACAGCCTGGATTACCAAGCCTGCATTTCTTTCCATGAGAAAGCCACGGAGGATCAGTCCAGTTGACAAATTCAGTCCACAATTTTTCAGAAATTCCCATCACAACACAACAGTTATAATCAATGTCCTTAAAACGACTGCGCCCGCAAGACCCAAAATTTATACCTTTCTAGGAATTCTACAGCCCAAAGAAGCTCAACCATCAGTTCGGTTCATGTAAATTATAGCAAAATTAGAGCTTCCCAACAGTCACCAGTTCCTTCACCTCGATCTTATGTCTTCAACAGACTCGCCCAATCCCATTCATTAGCTTTCTAGCATTATTTAAAGGTTGAAAACAGAAACACAAACACCCACATTCAAAAAGAGATACAGAATGCCATTTATCAGCTGAGAGATAGAGAGAGAGAGAGACTAACAGAAACTGACGAGTACCCGAGGTTCTACGACGCCATGGAGACTTGCGATCTGTCGAGATCCTGCTGATCCCGCTTCTGAGAATTTAGAGGGAAAGATGCAGCGACAGTAGCTGAGAAGAAGATGGAAAGTTTGGATCTTTTTTTTTTTTGGTTCCCCGTCTCCTGCTCTTCTCTGCTTCGGACACAAATTTCCTCCTCTCCCGGGACTATGAGACTACAGTGCTGACCTTCCACCATTTAAAACGTGGTGGTGACTCGCAGCGGGCCAATGCAATACAGAAACCATCATCCGAGGCAAAATCCAACAATCAACGCAAATGATTGTACTCGAGCAGGTGGATTCAAAAGATCGATCCTCTCTCCTCCAATTTTCCACCTTTACCTTTCATTTTGGGAGCATTTAATTGGATCTAATCTCGCCCATCAACATTTTCGCAACTTTGTTGCCCATGATTTGGACGGTTGAGATTGCTTGAAATTAGCAGCACATATTCGGGAAATGGAAGTAGCGATCACCGTTAACAAAATAGTTCCAAGCTACGCCTGTTTCGTTGTGGCCAATCGACGGAAAATAGCTGTGCTCCTCGCGGAAGCAATACTATGTGCATGCGCACCTGTTTTCGTAAACAATAACAGTAGTTTAACACCCCATCTCAGGAAAAAAAATAAGAAAAAACCGGACTCCAAACCTTATTCTTATTCATCAAAAAAAAAAAAAAAACCTTCTTCTTAAGGTGGTATAGCCACTGAGTTTAGACGTTCTGGTCCGTTTTGTATAGGGTAAAAAAATATATATGGAGAAAATTTATGGGAAAAATTTTTTAATCTTGAGAAAGATATGGTAAGAGCACTAATTAGAACTAAATCAATAATCATGCAATCGATGGGGTACTTTTATAAAAATATAGGTAAAATATTATTGAGAATTCGTTCATTAAGATGTAAAAAAATTCTTTCTTTTATACATGACTATTGATACATTTTAATATTTTTCCTATTTAACTATTCTATTTTTATTGTTGCATCTACATTCTAATATTTTTACCTATTTTTTCAAAATATCTTATTCATTTTATCTTTTTCCTCTTTACTTTTAGTCACTATTTTTTATTATAATATCATCCTTTCACCTTTTTTTAAAAAAAAAACTCATTTTTATTGTTTTTCCTCTTCTCTAAAATATCCTAAACGTAGAGGGAATAATTAAAAGAATAAAATAGTTCGTGTAGTTAAAATATTAAATTATATCAAAAAGTATGTAATAAGGAGTGAAATTTCTTTTTTATACTTTGTAACATATGGAACTTACACATCTTTATAGAACATCAGTAGAGTTACATTGCCGTGAGAAACAACTGTCCTCTTGGAATCTTTTTTTAAAAATTCGTACGTACGTGTAATAGAGTTTAACTTGTATCTAAAGTTAAAGCCTTTAGAATTTTTCTCATTTCCACTTGTTTACTTTTATTGCCTTATTTCTCATGAATATGAAATATGAAAGGAATAGTTAAAAAATAATACTTTGGATTCAAAATTTTTTATATAAAAATTTTCTAATTAAAAAAATGACATAATATAATATAAATAATGATGATGAGAAAGATAATAAAATTAAGACGGATATGTCAAATATATAAATAGTTGTAAAGAAATAATTAAAAAGTATGATAATTATATAAGAAAATATTAAAAAAAGATTAAAAAAATAAGATAATTATGATTTTTTAAAAAATCTTGTGTAGTCAAACATGTCTTATTAAAAAATGTGTATGGTAAGTTGTGAAAAAAGATTTTTTCAATTCTTACCAAATTTTTCTTGAATACTAGCCGAACAGCTACATGGACATGAGCAGGGACAATTGTCCCGTCGATTTTTGTATATATATAAAAAAAACATATACAGGTGTAGAAAAATTTAAATTTTATTTTATTTCAAACATTGTTGAATGTTGAAACCTTATTAATGAATTTAGGATGAAAACAGAATCTACTTCATTCACGCTCAAATCTCAATGTGACATGTAGCTCCTATAGGCTCGAGCTAGATGCATTTACAAGAGAATGGTATATATGGATTCTTTTAAAAGAGCACCCATTTATCAGGATACTATTTTGGGAAAAACTCTCCACTTTCGTCTTTTTCATAGTATATCCAAAAAAGTTTAAAACTTTGGCTCCTTGTGTCTCTTTTGCAATATTCATGGACAAGCCCAAGTATATTGTATCTTAGTATGATTTTTAATTTTATTCAGTTATTCAGTTATATTTCGGTATTTTTAAATCTGTCCAGCTAGGCATTTATATTCTGCTTTATTTTTTTCTTTTTTTTTCAGTTAATTTTCATATTAGTTTTATTTTATTCGCTCTTATTTTTTATCCAATTAATTGCTTACATATTTTTATTCAATTATCCTGTTATTATGTCCTTGAAATCCACATCAAAATCGAAATTTATGTTATTTGAAATTTTCAATTAATAGAATAATTATTCTCTTGATTTTCTTTGATATTAAGTGAAAATAAACTTATTTCGAAGTTTTTTATAGTATAAAATCAAGAACCACGTCAATTTTTTAAATTTATAATATACGTGACATCTTAACTTCTAACAGATTTTTTGTAATTTATAATAAATTATATATAATTGTTCTATTAAAATCACAGTGCAAGAATTAGTTACTTCTATATTATCAATAGTACATGAGAAAGTGTTATGAATATTCAGTGTGTGCATATGAACTGTGGCATATAAATAAACTTATTTTAATAGCGCTACAAACAAACGTATATATTATGTGGTGCATCAGTGTTCCTCAATATATATGGTCCATCCAAATTTTCTTGGGCATCATCTAAATAAGTTTGTTAATAAATGTTCATAATTATGACATGCACATCATCTAAATAATCTTAAACACTTTATAATATATAATTTGAAAATAATCATTGATATATGTAAAAGGAGACATTTTACAAATGAAAGGGGATTCAAAAACTTGCCACGAATTTAGCAGAGATAAAAAAAAAAAAAAGTTTATCCAATAACTTATCTGCTTATAAAGTTGGGATTGATATTATTGATTAAGTGACAAGAGTGTTTTTTTTTTCCCAATGCAGATTGGAAAATTTTGATTATAAAATATAATGAGAGATCGTTGGATAAATAATTATACTTATATTGAAAAGAGCATATTTGGTAATATTGATAATAAACTTATTATACAATGTTTTTAAAGTACGAAAATAATTAAGGACAATCGTAAAATATACGTTATGTTTAGAATGCAAATATTGTTACCATAGCTCCTTATTAGTTACTTAATTTATTGTTTTTATATTATTGCGAGATCATGCTCCGCCATTGCTGTAGAATGAATTATTTTATTAAAAAAATAATGACAATATCATAGAAGAAGCCAATGTTTAGAAAAAGCAAATAAACAAAAACCACATTTTCTGGAGAAACAGTGGATCATATGTATTTTTTTTTTAATCGTTCGGTGGATAATAATTAAAAATGAACAAATAATCAGAAAGTATATCCTTGTAACGTAATTAAGGATGACAACATAGGTTGAGACTTAAAGAGGCGATAATGGGGCGGCAAAGAAAGAAAATATATATATATATAAAATATGATGTAAGCTCTATAGTCGAAACGATGATGCTAGAATAAATCATCATCATTGTCATCGGGTAAATAATGATTAAAAGTTAGATTCTTATGATAATTGCATGTTAGTGGGAGAGAATATGAATTAACATTTCTCCCCCACACAATCAAATAGTATTTTAATAAATTTCCATGAAAATAGCACGCATTGAGGCGCACATCGCTGGTGAGATGACATGTTTTTGTACCTCGTGCCTAATGCACCGAATAGCTTTCCCTAATCATTTGAAAACAACTCTAAGAGCAACCATTACTATTCATCATGATCAAATCCTGGTAACTTTTGTCCCATGATTAATCAAATCGAATCAATAATCCAATGATCTCGACCGCCAAACGGTGGGCCCCGTTTTACCGGTTCGAAAACTAACGTAGGTTACGAAGAAGGACGCCGACGGAGACGTGCAGGTAACAAGACTATGACATTCCAACACATGAGGTGGTCGGTGGTCCCCAGGGGAAATAGTCAGCTCTCTCGTGTCCAGTTTAGGAGAAGACAATGAGATATTCCGTGAATTTAAAAATTGTGGAATCGTCTTCCGCTACGTCCTCGCTGAGCCCAGAATTTTTTTTCTTTTAATAATTTTCTAATCAGTTACAGCCATGTCATTGTTACTCATTTTGGTTGTGTTTGTTTGAGGCCAAAACTTGTCAATTAAAACTTTTTAACCCAAAACTTCTCACTCTTCGTAACTACTCTACTTTTTAAATTATTTTTCACACTTTTCTATACAAACTACCCTACTTTTCAATCATTTCTACACAACTACCCATATAACTAACCTATCTATTTTAATTTTATTCTCTTTACTCCTTATCATTACCCCTATTAGATCACATCATTTTCTATTAATTTGACAACTTCTACTTCTAAAACTTTTCTTCAAAAGTTTTACCTCCAACTAAACACACCCTTTATTTATTGAAATAGGCGATGTCTGTGAGCAAATCATATAAAATCTACCTTCCTTTTTTTAAATTATTCATTGGTTCTACTTTAAATTACCTACTGATACTCATCTGTGGTTTCATCGTTACAATACGACCCATCACTATCATCCTATTCAAGCTATTGTATAAGATTTAGAAATGCGATGTTAGCGAGTGCAATATTTGCAATATTTGTCGTTTTTTTTTAAAAAAAAAATTATATTTCCGACAGACATGCTTCGCGTAGACAGTACACCAAGATGATTATGGTCGCCGTCGGTTGTTGATGTGGAGAACTTCAGCACCGAACCATTTAAGGATGCGAACAGCTTGCGTAAACACAAATTCAGTAATCGGAAAGCCATCATTACTCAGTGGATATGGGAATCTACCATCATAATCACGTAAAATCAGTCTCCTGATTGTTTTAAGAGCACGGCGATACATCTTCGTCTAAATAAACCGCCATGTATATTTTTATGAGCCCAAAGCTTACCTTGTATGTATTTCTCTTATTGTTACAACTGAAATTTTTACTAACAATACTATACATTTTATGAAACCTTGATAAATTATTTATATGAACTCACATCATTAAAGAGAAAATTAAAGCACGCCCATAGGGGACAAGAAAACGGAGCCCAATTCAGTGCACCCGGTGCATTCAGCTTCAACACACCCGAGTGCACTGCACCTATTTTTTTTTTTTTTTTTTTGAAAATTTTTGTATACAATGGTTAATCTAGGTTTATTTAACATATGTATCAATTTTTACTATTTTTGG
>JAXCLR010000081.1:22570146-22615843 GCA_035584095.1 Annona squamosa
AATGGACGTTGCACGCCCGTCCTCGCATTCACATCGGCAGATAACGAAGCTGCAGTTCAACGGTCACACTCACGAGGCGCATGCATCGTCCACCGGCCAGTCTGCTGCGTCCAACCAGGTGGCACCGCACATTTTCCGCCACTTGGATTACGCCCGAACCAAGAACTTACGCATTCCATCAAAGATACATCATCCGTTTCATAAAAAAAAAAAAAAAAAAAAAGATACATCATCCGTACACTCCCACAACTTTTTTTTTATAATTTTTCATCTTCCATAGGTGCCTTTTTTGTCAAATTATTTATATGTATTATATTTTTTAAATTATTTTTACAAAACTATTTATATAATTAATATATCCATTTTAACTTTATTCATTATACTTATCATCGTTATTTTTATTATTTCACATAAACTTTTACCCTTTTTTAACTATTATACAAATTTTTAAGCAAAAAAAAAAAAAATTTATCCAAAAGTTTTATGACCTTACAAACAAACTTTATATTAATAAGATCTCATGATTTACATTATATTTAGATTTTTATAATTTATAAATTATATTTAGATGTTTCCTAAAATTTAAAATCATTAATTAAATAATTATACAAACCTAAATATTTTTACATTCTAAGGATTTCTTATTTATTAATAATCATGCAACATATATTTATCAAAAAATTGTCGTGAAATATCAACAATATAATTTAAACATAATATAACTAAAATATGATCATAAAATATAAAAAAAAAATTTCATGCTAAGATAAATAACAAATCTTTTGAACATTAAATACGTTAAAGTATCTTTTCTCTTGTAAAGTCCATCCTAATAGAGTAGAAATAAAGAGTGTGTTTGATAATAAGTAAAAGTTGTCAATTTAAAACTTTTTACTTTCCACAACTGCTCTATTTTTTAATCATTTCTTCACATTTTTTTATATAATTATCCTATTTTTCAATTATTTCTACACAACTACCAATACAATTAACCTATCTATTTCGACTTTATCATATTTATTCTTTATCTTGTGATATATGATAACTTTTATTCTCTAAAACTTTTCATAAAAAATTTTATTCGAACACTTAAAATATTAATGGTGCAAGAGATATTGTTCAGAAACAGTTCACACCAAGAGATATGTGAAAAGTCCAGGTTCAAATAACTTGTTAGTAATATTGTTAGATTTACATAACTACAAAAAATCAGAAAAAAGAGAAATCGTTCAGAAACAGTTCGCACAAAGGTGACATCTGAAACAGACATTTTGGCGTGACTTTACGACTCGACAGTGGCTATTTTACGCCCTGGTGGTAGAACAAAAACATCCCAATTCTGCTATCAAAAAAGAAGGAAAAAAAAAAAAAAAAAAAGAGCATCCCAATTCCCAACCGAAAGGAAAGTTGAAGAACTCTCTTATTATTGAAAGGCATTCCCAAACCGTACATCGCATTCTTCTTTTTGTTTTAAGAAAAAAAAAAAAACATATCTTCTACAGTCCATGCACAAACACTACGAAGAGAGGAGAATGAGGAAAAATATGCCAAAATGAGGCGACTCGCCTTACACGGCAACAGGGACGGCCTCGTCAAGAGCAAGAACACCGGGAAGCTGTTTGCCTTCGAGCAATTCCAAGCTAGCACCACCTCCCGTTGAGATGTGGCTCATCACGTCAGCTACTCCTACCTTCTCTACAGCTGCAACTGAATCTCCACCTCCAATAATTGTTGTCACACCCTTCCCACTCAGCTCAGCCAGCTTCTTTGCAATTGCCTGCAAATAAAAGCTGTTAGACTGGCTAGAGTAAATAAATCACAAGGAGCCAACAGCAATGCTTCAAACAAAAAGCATCCATTTGACAATCCAAGCCTTTCAGAGGGAGGTGCCTACCATGGAAGAAGTAACATCTGCCCTTTCAGAGCAATCAAGCCATCTAGTTAATTGATTGTCATTCCTAATTTGGGAACTTGTGGACCCAAATAATGATTAAGATAAATCCAACCAGGTGCGGTACAGGTGAAAATCACCAGAGTTGACAGGACCATATTCACCCTACCAACTATTTCGCCTCAATCATATTTCATTGCTACCGTTGGCATGCTTTTAGATATGGGTATATTTAAATGCAACAATGATGTGTATGCATACCTCTGTTCCGACTGCGAATTTATCAAACTCAAACACTCCCATAGGTCCGTTCCAGATGACTGTCTTTGTTGTCCCCAATGCCTCACTGAATGACTTCACAGAGTCGGGGCCAATATCCAATCCCATCCAACCATCTGGGATTGCAGATGCTGGAACAACCTGCACAGCAAGATATGATATGCCTTAACATCTCCTTTCCTCAAACTAGGAACTGGCCAGAAAGAAAGATCGATAATCAGTTCCACTGAAACATCTGAACTGTGAACCAATTTAAACACAATAAGAACCTCTAGTCTTTCTCATCCTAGTCCTAACATGGGAAACTTCCAAATGTTTAATTCAAGATTTCTTCCGTGGTAGCACCATACCTTGCTGTTTGCATCAGGAGCGAATTTGTCAGCAATAACTACATCAGTTGGCAACAAAAGTGACACCCCTTTCAATTTAGCTTTCTCAATAAGTGAGGTTGCAAGCCCCAACTTGTCTTCCTCCACAAGAGATGATCCTACTGACAAGCCCTGTGCCTTGTAAAAGGTAAATATCATTCCACCACCTAGAAGAAGGATATCCACCTTCTCCAACAAAGATTCTATAACACCAATCTTTGATGACACCTTTGAGCCACCAACGATGGCAGCAAATGGCCTCTTTGGATTTGAAACAGCCCCAACAAGGTAGTCCAGTTCCTGAAAGAGCAAAACTTAATGCATGTAAATTAATTACCCTTCATTGCAAAGGTCATAACAAATAGCAAGTCTCCTTACCTGCTGCAATCTAAGTGGAGAACATTTTGTACACCAGATTTAAGAATCATCATTCTGAACAGGTTCAGAAACAATAAATCCAAACACAATCTCAGCCAGCCTTCACTTTTCAGCACTGTGGTTATGGTTTGAAGTGGACTGAAGGTGTTGTGTTATGGAAATAATCCCATGAAAATGAACCAAACAATAGACCATACCACATGCATGTGACACTCCAAATATCCAACCTGGTTTTATTTTTAGGGAATTGGCTGTCCAAAACATTTTCAAATAATAATGGTTGAAAAACCATGATCCATTGCATAGAGATAGAAGCCAATCTCTGAAACAGCATGTGCCTCACAAGTCACAACCATCCAGTCAAATTATGGTATTTCACTGACATGCTAGATTTTCAACATTATTTGACATTCAAAGGATGAAACAGCAAACGTTAAGTCTACCTTCTGCAAAAGGAAGCCAGCAACAGAAGGCTTCAGGAATTTGGTAACTCCCTCTGTCGACGCATGTGCTCTGTGTGCAGTACCAAATGCATCATTCACATAAAGGTCTGCAAGGGAAGCAAGCTTCTTTGCAAATTCAGGCTCATTCTTCTCTTCCTCCTTATAGAACCTTACATTTTCAAGAAGCAGAACACCTCCTTCCGGAAGTGCAGTCGCCAATTTCTCAACTTCTGGACCAATAACATCTTCAGCTTTCTCAACCTGTTTCATGCCCAAACATGAATTCAAGCAGAAACACATCATCACCATAACCAAATCAAAAACTACAAAATATCAGCTTACGTTGAAAGGAGAATTGTACCTTTATTCCAAGAAGCTCAGATAATCTGGGCACAATTGGCTTCAAGCTGTATTTTGGTGTCACACCCTTAGGGCGACCCTGAAAATAAGAAGAAATGAGAAGCTATCCAAAAGTTTCAAAAAATAAAAAGTGCACATCTGTCAGTATATGACAGCAATATGACCAATAATACTATTCCAGCATTTGAGAACAGTGCATCACAAGACCATGAGAGTCACAGATATACATGCAGGACATCCTGCATGTTATCTGCATGAGTGTGACATCCAATCACAAGTCACTTAGTATTTTTCATTTGCATGTGGAGGCATAAAGAAGCAGAAGCAATTGTGTGTCAAGAGATTGTAAGGCAATTCTTTAGAAGTGAATGCAATGTATATACGTGGCAGACTAGCAGTGACAAAAATTATGATGATGATGAAATTACAATAAATAAAGAAAGACATGCAATCAATAAAGCTTTTCTAATCCAAAATTCTCATATAAGGGTGTGTGTTTACCGCATAAAACTTTTCCATCTAAAACCTTTCATTCCCCACAACTATCTTACTTCCCAATCATTTCATCACATTTTTTATACAATTATTCTATTGTTCAATCATTTCTTTATAATTTTTTATACAGTTATCCTATTTTTCAATCATCATCCCTATCATATCATATCATTTTCTCATATTTCAACAAATTTTTTACTAAAGACTTTTCTCCCAAAAGCTTTATCACTTTGCAAATATACCCTAAATCTCAAATGTAGAAGATAGCACAAAAACAAAATTAAATGTGAAAACAAACGAAACAAAAATAAGGCTAGGAGAATTCCGTGATAGAATAATTATTACAATAATGCCAAGTCGATATTCTGTTACCACAAACATAAAACATATTTTGCTCTATCCAGAATCTTCAAAGAAATAAACTCTTATTCCAATAACCTCATACACGAACTGTCATACACGTTTTTCCAAGATCCGAGCCACTACTCACGAGGATCATTATCAAAATCATCATAAGTTGCTTCCCACCAAAATTGAGATCTCCCACTCGGATTTTATTAGATCGATTGTATAAATTCTTTTGCTGAAAAATCCATTCAGCAACCGACAATCAATTTCCATTTGAATGGCGAAATAGACAGTATTCTGATCATCTGTACAGATCAATTCACATAAATAAGAGAACATACTGTGTCAAAAGAGAGTAATTCATCGCAGACCGCGAAGTGCAATATTGATAATTGAACAAAATCTATATAATATCAGCAACAGAGCCAAAGTATATAAAGCAAGCCTCCAAAAGCGTAATTAACCAAAAAAATTCATGACATGCACAGAGAGAGAGAGAGGGAGAGTTCTAACCAAGTGACTAGAAAGGATGACTTTGGCGCCTTTCCCAATCAAATACTTAATGGTGGGAACAGCAGCCCTAATCCTGGTATCATCCGTGATGTTCTGGTTCTCATCCAGTGGCACATTAAAGTCCGCCCTCACGAATACCTTCTTCCCCTTGAGATCCGCCTCCGTCAGATCCCCCACGCTCTTCTTCGCCATCTGCACTACGCCGGGGCGGAAGCGGCCCCCGCCATTCCCGGACACCGAGCCGGCGGCCCTCTTCACGACGCTGATCGTGAGAAGCGGGTCGGCGAAGATGCCGAGGCGGCGGATGGGAACGGCGCGCAGGCCACCGACGCGGAGGGCGGCGGCAGGGGAGGGCGCCGCTCGGCGGAAGGAGCGGTAGCGGGAAGCGGTAGGGACGGAGAGCGAGGTGGAGGCTGCGGTGGCCATGGCGGTAGGGGGAATGCGATCGAGGAAGCGGCGAGGAGGATTTTGACGATGATATATGCGGATGTTAATCGGGGAGAGGAATGGGTGGCGAGTGGCGAGTGGCGGGGAGTGATGATGTTGCCTTATCGTTGAGGAGCGGTTGGAATGACAAGCAACAGAGTGTGAAGAGTGAGGGTGCGGGCGATTCTTTCAAGCTTCAGAACGGAAGTATGTGGCACTGCCGCTCTTATTTGGAGCTTTCCGTTGCTAGATTCCCGCCTCTGGCGATGGCATGGGCCATGGCACATATGCGGTCAGATATTGATTGGAGCATGGATCAGATCCGTCTGTCCATCATGGCCCACATCATGATCTGTCCGTTGCGTCCAAAAAGTGGAGTATGATGACTACAAATCGAGCGCCTTTCTTTTTTGGGTTGGGGGGATGGATTAGCCGTTCCTGTGGGCAGGGCGTGGATGATCCGGAGGGCGTCCCGACTCGGGGCCAGGCTAGCGGAAGGATCGGGAGTCGGCTGTCGGGGCCGAAATCAGCGAATACGGAATGTGTGTGCTCACGACGACGAAGAGGATTAGGATGTGTTTGGCAAATGTAAAAAGTTGAATTTTATATTGGCGTGTCTGGTAACGAATAAAATTTTTGGTGTGTGTTTGGGAATGAATAAAATTTTTGATGAAAAGTTGTAGAGATGAGAAGTTGTCAAATGATGTGATGTGATAGGTGTAATGATGAGGAATAAATATGATAAAGTTGAAATAGATAGGTTTGTTTTGTTGGTAATTGTGTAGAAATGATCCGGAGGGTAGAGTAGTTGTATTGAAAATTGTGAAAAAATAATTAAAAAATAGGGTAGTTGTGGATAGTGAAAAGTTTTAGATTGAAAAGTTTTAACTTGACAACTTTTTATTGTTAACAAACACACCCTTGGTGAAAAGTTTTGAAGAGTAAAAGTTGTCAAATGATATAATGTGATATGATAGAGGTAATGATGAATAGTAAAGAGAATAAAGTTAAAATCAATAGGTTAGTTGTGTGGATAGTTATATAGGAATGATTGAAAAGTAGGGTAGTTATATAGAAAAATGTGAAAAAATAATTAAAAAATATGATAGTTGTGGAAAATGAAAAGTTTTATATGGAAAAGTTTTAACTTGACATGTTTTATTAATTGTCAAACGCACCCTTGGTAGTAAGTAAAAATTGTCGATATAAAATTTTTCACTCTTTACAGTTATTTTATTTTTTAAACATTTCTTCATATATTTTTTATATAATTATCATACTTTTCAATCATTTCTACATAACTACCAACATAACTAACCTATTTATTTTAATTTTATCCTATTTATATATCATCATTACCTATATCATATCACATCATTTGACAATTCTTACTTTCTACAATTTTTCATTAAAAGTTTTATTCATTCTCAAACACACTTCATGTCGGTCGAACCCATTTGATTCGATTCGAAAAAAAATTGAATTTTAATTTTATAAATTTTCAAAAAATAAATTTAATTTCAACCTGACTTGAAAGAAACCAAAATAAATTTATATTAACTCGGTATCAAAGCTTGGCAAAAACCAAATGTCGTGTCCATCTAATTTGTTTAAAAAATTATAAGTGTGTTTGGTTGAAACTAAAACTTTTGATGAAAGCTTTTTGAGAGGTAAAAGTTGTCAAATCGATAAAAATGGTGTGATTTAATGGGGATAATGATGAGGAATAAAGAGAATAAAGTTAAAATAGATATATTAGTTGTATGGGTAATTGTGTAGAAATGATTGAAAAGTAAGATAGTTTGTATTGAAAAATATAAAAAAATAATTAAAAAATATAATAGTTACGATGAGTGAAAAGTTTTGAATTGAAAAGTTTTGGTTATATTTTTTTGTCCCAAACAAACATACCCTATATTAATTTATATATTAAGTATTTTAATGATAATTATAAGAAAAATACTTTCATATTCATAACTTAATTAAACCGTAAAATATTTATTTTAAAACCTAAATGTCATCTATGTTTGTCTATTAAAAAAATTAAATCTCTTGCATTCACTTCAACTTAATTTATAAATAATTATAAATATACTAATTTTTAAAAATTATGATATGCGTACCTATTAACTATAAATATATGTCGCACTTTTATTAAATTTGTTTAAATAGTAATTTGACATAACTTCATGTATTTTTCTTATTTTGATTGTCGATAAAAAAAAATTCATTACATTCATTCTACTTAGGATTATCTTTCATTTGAATTTAAAAAACTAAATTTCATCCAAATCAAATATGTCATAAGTCTCGTGTGTGTATATATATTCACATGTACATGATGAATAAACACGTTATTATAATTAAAAGTATATTTCAAAATTAGTTGGTACAAAAGCAATAATATTTAAAGAATTTATTATTTATATCAGTACATTTTAACTTCTATTAGTTTGAAAGCATTCCAAATTTCAATCATAAACCAATGCCAACCCAAACTCCTCAAACCCTGATTATGATTAGAGTCACCCAGACTCGGTGAAATCCCACCAAAGTAGCACGCGTTGAGAAACATGGGATCGACGGTTTGTTTGTGCCAGGACCGGAGCGACTGAAACGTCTCCATTTCCAAATGGCGTAACTAATAATGGCATTGAAATTATTCTGAAATTTCAAATTTCTTTTTTGCATTTTCTAAAAAATTGAAAATTGTCGAACATCTATTTTATTTTATAATTGACTGAAGTGGAAGTATAAAATTTGCGTCACGTTTGTATTCGGCGTGTTTGAGAAATAATAAAACTTTTGTATAAAAAGTTTTTGATGTAAAAATTTTGAAATGGTAAAAAATAATGTAATATAATGGACATAATAATGAGAAGTAGAAATAATAGAGTTAAAATAAATAGGTTAATTATATGGATAATTACGTAGAAATGATTAAAAAGTATGATAATTGTATGAAAAAATGTGAAATAATAAAATAATTATAGAAATTGAAAAGTTTTATATTAAAAAGTTTTTGTTTATAAGTGTTTGTGTTAGTCAAACATGCTCTTATCATATTTTATTAAATCTTAGGCTTTTTTCACTTGACCATTAAACTAGGAATGTGTCAAATGAAAAATTAATGTTGATGGGTAATTTGCGTTTTAAATCATATAACTTCGAGTATTTGTATATTAAACTTCAAAATTTGCATATTAGCATTTTAAACTTTTTAAAGTTTGGTTTTTTGCATTTTAAACCCTTAGCTTTTACAGTAATAAAAAACACCGATAAAATCTTATAAAATATTCAAAAAGCTATTTGCATTTTAAATTATGTGAAGTTTGGTTTAAACCCTCTACCGTCACAGCACTCATGGCATTAAAAGCTACTGTTAAAATCTTGATGGTGCATTAGGATTTTAAACTATGTGAAGTTTGGTTTAGAATACAAAGGACATTTTACACATGTTATAAAATTTTAATGGTATTTTTTTAACGCCTTAAGGACAAAGGTCTAAAATGCAAAGAACTAAATTATACTAAGTTTAAAATGTTAATACATAAATCTCAAATCTCGAGATTTAAATGGTAAATGTACAAAATTAGAGAGTTTAAAACACTAATTTCTCAAACGTTGACATTTAGGATGTAAACCTTTGCACTTTATTTTATCTGAGCCCGATCGCCTGTTCTCGGGAGCTTATACCCATTTTTTAAATTTTTTTTGAATTTTTTTTATAAAAGCGTTAATCTAGGTGTATTTAACATGTGTATAAGTTTTTTCCATTTTTAGAGTATTTTATATATTTATTTTTTATTTTTGAAAATCAGTGGCATTTTAAGTAATTTTAAGTAAATTTTAAATTACTTAAAACGCCACTGATTTTCAAAAATAAAAAATAAATATCTAAAATACTCCAAAAATAGTAAAAACTTATACATATGTTAAATACACCTAGATTAACATTTTTTAGTAGAAATTTTCAAAAAAAGAAAAAGGGTATAAGCTCCCGGGGCAGGCGATTGAGCTCCGCTTTTATCCTGCTGCCGATGAAAATGCTTTGACTGAAAAGCATTTATAATTTTCATGCCCGTACTTGTTTATTTATTATTTAAGTCATGCAAGTAACTAAGTGTTGATATAAGCCCTGGGTTAGTTCTAAATATGAGTCATGATGTAAAAATCGTATATATCAAAAATTTTGTTATTGTTTGTCTAATTTTATTAGTTGTCTATTCACTCTAAAAAAATAGTTAAGTTTTTAAAATATGAGTCATGATATTTCATGGGAGCCCTTATGAGGCAACATGATTTTTAAATTTTAATTTTTTATAAAACTGTTATCGTGATTATATTTAATTCAAATACAAAATTTTACTATTTTTATACACGTGCATGCATTTTTAAAATTTTGAAACAGCTGGAGTATTTTAATCAAACACTGAAGTTAAGCCCAAAACGTGATCATAGTTGACATTTTTGCAAAATGTGTGACCATATCCGGAGATTGGAAAGGGTTTTAATTTAAAGGCATGTTTGCTACACTCAAAATTTTTAACCAAAAACTTTTCACTTTGTATAACTGCTCTATTTTAAATTATTTTTCACATTTTTCTATAAAGTTATTCTACTTTTTAATTATTTTTATACAATTATACATATAATTAACCTATTTATTTTAACTTTACTCTCTTACCTCACACATATCTTCTCATTTTATCTTATCTCAAAAACTTTTAACCAAAAAATTTTCATATATAAGTTTTATTACCTTCCAAACACATCATAATTCAGCTAAGGTACGTGGATTTAAAACACTTATCATTTTTATTAATAGTAATTTATTTATTGAAAATGTCAAAATTACTTCGATTGGAGAATTATATATTTCAAGAGTGATGATAACATGTAACGTGCCTCATGGGAGCTTTTATGAGGCCGGTCATTCACATTTTTTATTTTTTTTAAAATTATTGTTCTAAGTATGTTTAATTTATATACAAAATTTTAACATTTCTGAATATTCGTAGTGTTGTACATTATGCATCTTGACATCAAATATTATATATCCAGCTCAACTAATTTTCCCGCTTCCAACACATTTTTTTGGGGGATTAAAATGCCCCCACCTGAACTTCAGCTCGAAATCCCAAAGTGGGGTACCAACAAACACCCCACGGCAGCGCCCCAATGGCCAATACCCTTGATATTTGAAATTTGAAATTTGAAAAATATACATGTTCAAAAATATACACATTTAGGGTATGTTTGGGAACGAATAAAACTTTTGATGAAAAGTTTTGGAGAATAAAAGTTGTTAAATGATGGGATATGATAGGAGTAATGATGAGGAGTAAATATGATAAAGTTAAAATATATAGGTTAATTGTGTGGGTAGTTGTTTAGAAATGATTGAAAAGTAGGGTGGTTGTATGGAAAAATATGAAAAATAATTAAAAAATATGATAATTATAGAGAGTGAAAAGTTTTAGATTGAAAAGTTTTAAGTTCGTATTTTTTCTTTATTGTCAAACACACCCTTATATAAAACTTTTTATCACTTGCTGAACATACCCCTAAATTAAATATAATTAAGGTAACAATTTTGTGTGTATTTGGTTGGAAGTAAAACTTCTGATGAAAAGTTTTCGAAGTAAAAGTTGTCAAATCAATAGAAAGTTATGTAATATAATAAGAGTAATGATGAGGAGTAAAGAGAATAAAGTTATAATAGAAAGGTTAGTTGTATGGGTAGTTGTGTAGAAATGATTGAAAAGTAGGGTAGTTTGTATAGAAAAATGTGAAAAAATAATTAAAAATAGAGTAATTATGGAGAGTAAAAAGTTTTAGATTGAAAAGTTTTAGTTGACACTTTTTTGCCTTAAATAAACACACCCTTTATAAGTTAAGGGTTTGTTTGGAATGATAAAACTTTTGACATAAAAGTTTTTAAAATATGAGAAAATCATATAATTCGATAGAGATAATAATGAGTAAAAAGAATAAAACTAAAATAAAAAAGTTAAATATCTGCTCAGTTGTGTAAAAATGATTGAAAAATATGATAATTGTATATTAAGAAGTGAATAAATAATTAAAAAATAGGATAATTACAAACAGTGAAAAGTTTTAATTTAAAAAGTTTTTTGGGTATATAAACACCCCTTAAATAAAAAAAGATGCAAATGGATCGACATTCCAGGAGCTCCAATGAGGTCGGCCACATAGTATCATAATTCTTGCTTAAAATCTAAATAAAAAATATAGTAAAAATGTATATATTTGCCATTTTATACATGTATGGTTATATATGGAAAAAAAGGATCTAAATAAAAAATATAGTAAAAATGTATATATTTGCCATTTTATAAATGTATGGTACGAAAAGAAGGAAAATTTTGTGCTCATACTTAAAATTAACCCATGAATTTTTCCAGTTTATTTATTAATGAGTCGATCTCTACCGTGTAATTTTATTAATTTTTTCATCTTGATGTTTGACAGAAAATTTACTTTATCTATCATATTTAAGAGAAAATTCGTCACGTACCCATAATTTTTTGCAAATATTCCTCTTATACCAACAACAAATTAAAAATTCTCTAGATATCTACGACGTTTCACTCATAATTCATCCAGTACCCACGCTGTCACAAATAACCGTCAACTAGCGAGAAAATGATGATTTTGTCCTTGAAATTTAATCAATAAATATGAAAAAATTTTCCTTATACCCACAGCATTTGATCATTATTCCTTTTATACCATAATATTTTTTAAAAAGATTTCTTACACACTCATGATATTTTACCCATACTTCTTTTTGTGCCACCACCATCATGGTCCGTCAAGTTTCATTCATCAAGTCGGTGCTGAACTTGAGGGGTTGTAGTTAGGGGTGTAAATCATGTCCGTATACTCAGATTGGAGTAAACACAATCTTAAACTATGTTATAAACTCTCAACTCAATCCTATTTTTCATACATTAACCAACTCTATTTTAATCCTATAGAAATTAGTTTGGTTCAAGTTAGAAATCAGGTTAATAAATGCATAATATTAAAAATATTTTGCTTAATTAAATATGTTTTGAGCTATAAATTTACATGAAAGAATAAATATTAATCCTTTTTTAGGAATACATTTCAATTTATGACTTATACAATGATATAATTACTAAATGATCTTATTTTAAATCAATAACATTTAATTAATTCCTACATATTATGTGCTAATGTAAGACTATTTATTAATAATTTATTATATTGTACACTAATATATGAAATTAGGTCAGATTGACAATCGTTCAACTTGAGCCGACCCACTTTTGAAATGGGTTCAATTCAAATCGGGTTATATAATTTATTTTTTCAAAATGCCTAACTCAACTCTATTATAAATCAAGTTGGATTAGTCATTTTCGGGTTGAAACTAACCCTATTCACACCCCTAGTTGCAACAGGGAGAAGCGGCTCTTAGGAAGAAGATGAGTATTTTTGGTTCAAAAAATTATAACAAATGCAATTTAACGGATCGTGACGATGGTGGCATAAGAGGAATTAGGGGTAAAATGTTTTTAGTGTGTAAGAAATTTTTGAAATATTACGGACATAAGAGGAACAAAAGTCAAATATTGTGGGTATGTGGGGAATTTTTCACTCACGGACAAAATCGTCATTTTCCCTTTAGTTGACAGTCATTTTTGACAACATAGGTACTGGAGGAATTATGGGTGAAATATTATAGGTATACGGGAAATTTTTGATTTGTGTGGGTATAAGAGGAATATTAGTCAAAAGTTCTAATTACGTGGAAAATTTTTCCTATATTTAACACTATTAGTATTGTCGTGGAACTTTATTATTTATTTAATGTGTGTTTATTAATGAGTAAAAATTATCAAGTTAAAACTTTTCACTCTTCACAACTACCTTATTTTTTAATCATTTCTTTACATTTTTCTATACAACTATCTTACTTTTCAATTATTTCTAAATAACTACACACACAACTAACCTATCTATTTTAACTTTATTCTATTTACTCTTCATCATCATCCCTATCATATCACATCATTTGACAATTTCTATTCTCTATAACTTTTCATCAAAAGTTTTATTAATTCTCAAACACACTCTTAATATAATTTTTTTATAATCTTATCTATGAATGTGTAAAATTAATATAATAAATAATTTAATACTAAATAGCAATTTTAAAGTTATAATTTTAATGTCAAGCATAACAAAGTGGTTCACTATTTGTGTATGTTTGAGGGATATATGGATTTCGAGTTGGAGTTATTGCCTCCATTCGCATAAAAAAAAATTATATTTTCAATATTTAAAGTGCCTAAAATATCATTACTACATGGATGAATAATTTTATAAATATAATTACATTCAAATACATATTTGAATGAATCGGAGCATTTTTTATAATTTAAACATGAACCTATATTTTTAAGCAAATGTGACATATGTACGTCTATTTTTTTAATTACCTTGTGGAAATCTTCGACGTAATTGAAATTTAGTTTCCTAATTAAATAAATAATATTAAATATATTGAATGAAATGATTCACCTTAATTTTCAATGCGAGAAAAATGGACAGGATTACATAAAACCACATTTAGAAACCACTCTTTTCGTATTTTTCTAATTTTGTCAATCACTTGTGATGGAGTGATTGACGAAGGATGACTCCCGGAGAAAGATACTAACAGCAATGTCTCTCCCCAACTTCAAACTTAAAATTACCACAAGAAATATATATAAGTAAATATGGTCCATGCAGATCTTTGATGTAAATGAAACTTGATCTCCTAAATAAATAAATGATGTTAAATATATTAAATAGAGTGGATTTTCCATTAATATTCAAAATAAGAAAATTTGATGAGATTACATGAAACCATTTCGAGTTTATTATTATTATTATATGATTATATCACCCAACTTAAATGACCAAGCAGGTGATAGATCACAACTCCAGCGAAAAGGTAATCCCACAAATGTCACTACCCAAATTCAAACCCTGAAAACATCAAAGATTGTTCATGACTCCACATTTCTTAATAAATAGTAATGGATCAGAACATCAAATCTTGTACTGAGTAAAGTATGGAAACTTGCTATGCAAACTGGGACCACTCATACACAAACCTTTACTTACCGATTTTGTACACTGTAAAGCACAAACAAGTGAAATTGTACAAAACTTAACGGGGGAAATCTAGTTAAATAATACCAATGGAAAGCATAAATCTTGACTACTTTTTAAGGCTCTCCGTCAATATCTTCTCAAAGCTCCTCTCCAAAGGACAACACCAAAGTACCCCAATTTTTCCTCACAAATCCTCCTCCACTAAGGAATGTTAAATTCCCGTGGGACCATCAGCAAAGTTGTTTTCATCTCTTTGTTATATGAATTCAATCCTTTGGAGTTTGGATCATGGTCCTTCCTAGCTTTCTTAATTATTTTGTTGCACTAAGCAGATCGTTTCGGGTGGATCTTTCCATAGAGGTATGCAATCTTCTCCAACCATTTCACATAGTTTTTCGCATGCCAAGGTGACCCTCCTTCTCCAGTTCTTCAAACCGATGGGCGCATGTTGGGACAAGGGGATTTGCCATATGCAGGAAACAAGGCCAAAGAATACCGAACGCAATCATAACACGTCAAGACACCGAAGGCAGTGGTGGTTTAGAAGTCTCTCAACCAGGCTTCCAGACTCTGGAATGAGTGAAGACGTCAAAGAGTTCCAGAAATGAAATGTCAATGACTCATCTAGAATCTTCTTAAAGAGTTCGTCTTGTTGAGCTTTTTCAGCTTCACTTGTTGGTGCAGCAAAATATCTGCTTTCAAACCAACAGATGTAAGGAAAACAAAACGATATGAAGCAATAAGGCAGTTGGTTTAATAAACTTAGATTAATGCATTTGTAGTATGATTAAAACAATTCCAACCAATGGTGAAAAAACCATTTCAAACAGCATGAGCAACTAAGCAAACTCAGTGCACTTCTTTTGACTGCATAAGAGGCCTTGGGCAGCAAAGTTTTACCAACATGGTTAAGGAAAATAAATCATAGCATCTGGTAAATGAATCAATCTCAAATTTAAGCAAAACTGACAGAAACAAGTATTTGAAATAGATTCCCTCCTGCCAAAAAAGTGAAGCAAATGAAAAAGCCTGGGGAAATCTCAGTTTCCAATTCATTATTTGGCATATACGGACTATATTTTTTTTCCCCATCATTACTCATATTTCTAATCATAACCTCCTATCTATCCTCATGTTGTTCATTTTATGATTGACATCATCCTTATATTTTCTTTCCATTTCCATTTCGTTTTACCCAACCAAACAGCCGGCTTAACACTACCCTAGCATACAGTCAAAGAAATTGAACCCGTTGTTCATTTTATGATTGAAATTATTTTTTATACTTTTCTTTTTATACTTTTCTTTCCATCTTCATTTCCTCTTACCCAACCAAACAGCTGGCTTAATACTGCTCTAGCATACAGTAAAAAAATGTCCTTTTCTGAGTGACCAAAATAAATGCATGTGAAACACAGAAAGAGAAAGTACTTTGTGATGTTGTAAGAGCTTATTGGGAAGAATGTAAATGGAGCTGCAATCTTTAGCTTAGGCTTTGTAGCAAAGAGAGCTTTCCTACTCAGAAGCTTGTTGTTCACCCTTGTCAAGAGATCAGCACCATTCCACCTCAGACGTGTATCATCATATGTTGAGTAAAATTCTTTCAAGCACTCCATTATGAAAGGACTGAAAACATTTCCAATAAAAATTCAAGATTTAGTGCATCAAAGGTTATAAATGTGAGAGAGAGTGTGTCAATTTTCCAGTGCTAAAAGTCTAAAACATATCCGCCTGCTTCTTGGGCTGCAAATTAGATGCTGACTGCATGCAATGAATTGAAATAATGATGCTAATCAAATGTATTTGACAATGCAGCATTACGTAACCATTTTCAAGGAACGGTGGTTGATATTTTTGAATCAACAACATTGACCAATAATGTGAAGTTCTATGGTGTACCCAGCACTCCAGCCTAAGATGACACAATAAAAATAATAGTTTCAATTTTGTTTGGAAAATATCAATACAAAAGAGTTAAGAGTTCTGATGTCAAAATCTGGAAATTGCTCCAATATCACTAGAAGGTTTAGATGAGTAGTAGACCCACACAACCACACACAGGAGCAGCATCTACTTCCCCAGGCTTGTTACCCAATTATACCTTAATTATGCTTAAGAAAAATAAATGCTCTTATCACCCAATAGATTATGAACCAATTAGTTGGCTCATAAACCATTGCCCATCTCATATTTCAAGCAGTATGCAACCTGGTCAGTAGGCAGCATACATTCTTCAAATACTACTGTGTCATGGATTGTGATCCAATCATATTGATGCCACCAAGATTTGCAACATACAGATTGATGTAGAACAGAACAAACAGGTGTACTTCGTGCCCACATCACAACTCACATTTAATAACGGTAAGACAGTTGCTAAGAAAGAAAAACAACCCTTGCACAGGTTTGCTACAAGGCTTTTTACGTGGGGAGTAGGCTTCTCTCTTTAACAAGTGAGAACATCAGTGACTTGATCAAGATACCAGTTTTTATGACCAAAAAAGATTTGACTGCCAACAGTTGCAGACAGAGTGACCTATGCTCCAACATTCTGGACTGGTTGAGAAATTTTGGCAGGCAGATGAGGAAGACCATTTTGCATATGCATTCAGGGTTGAATTTTTTTTTTAATTTTTGGTAGATTATTCTAGTCATACATTCACTGCAGAGAAACTTTGACTAAAGGGCAAAGTAGACAACTGTGGCTACATTTCCAGTTACAGACAGTATTTCCAGGGGCAGACAACAGCTGGGCCTAAAACAAGGACAACAGTGCATGAACTTTCCTTTCAAAATAATGGTATCTGCATAAAAATGCTCTTAGGACTGAAAACATTTTTTCCTGCATTTTAAAACAATAGGCACACCCATACCACCACCAGTAAGGCACTAACATCGGGAATCTAATTGTCTTTTGCAAAATCAACATTCATTGCATTTAACTAAATGTTGAGGTGTTATCCTGTTAGAAAGAAAAACCAGAACCACAGCGAGAAACTATTTGGACAAGGTTAGATGATTGCTAAAAACTATATCAATGATTATAATTTTACTCAGACAAAAATTTTGCATGGAAGTAAAGAAATCATGAATCTGATGGAGCTAATAAAAACACACAAATCAGATCTCACACAGACATATTTTCTTCTAGTCCATAAAGACAATATACCTGTGCTTTTCAAATGCCATAATGGCACCATTGAGATTAGAATGTGCTTCTGGCCGTTCTTCCATGGCGATTGAATTTCGAAGTGAATGCAATGACTTCAACACAATGATATCAGAATCTAGGTAAATTCCTCCATACCTTGATCAAAGAAAATAAAATCATATTGAAGATGGATGAAAGTGAAAACGAATGAAAGCTAAAAGGAAATGCACATTTATAATAGCCAAACAATTTATGCTTAAGATAATCTTTTCAAGCATCAATATGCATATTTTTAAAAAATTAAAAGCCCACTGGAAGCAAACCAATGCATATGGGTCAGACAACTGCAATCAACCTAAAACACAAGCAAAATTCTCAAGAGAATGTGACATTAGCCTCATGGACCGGAGACCTTTAGACAAGGGATATTGAAGAGGAATGAAGTAGAAGATCAATTAATATTTATAAAGGACCCCAAAGATAAATTTTAGTAAATCCAGCAACTAATACAGCTATAAAGATGTGCATAATAGCATGGAGAAGCTGGGAAGCACAACTAAAGAAAGCCCAAGAAGAAAAAGGATTAAGATAAATTCTTATGGTCTACAAAAACAAGCATTTTCACCTATCCCCATCCCATCCTTCATGCTATCCCTTAGGAAGATAACTTGCAAATATACTGGTTTACTGTTGTCATTTTTCCTTCCTAAGCAAGTTCTTAATTTCGAGTTTTTCCAATCATGTCTCTGTCATACATTTTCAGCCATAGGGAATATTCGAGTCTCACAGGCACAACAAGGGTCCAATTGAAATCTTTAGAGCAGCTCAATGGGAAGAAACAAACCAAATTCTGGCTACATCAAAAAGAAAACACGAACATTAAAAAATGTAACTTACTTGTATAAGGCAGCAAGGCGCACAAGCTCGCTGTAGTGAATGTTGTAAAAACGTATCCTTTTCCACTTATGCCAAACAGATGTAAAAACATGAGTTGGAGTATCCTTCAGCAACTCATCAAGATTTGGCATGACAACAGCAATTTTGAAGCTGGAAACAAGAAACAAAGGAAGCATTTATTTAATATTTATGCAGTTTTCTGCAACTGTACAGAAGAAATTTGAAAAAGCTCTTCCCGTAAATCATGCTGCAATTTTTATGCCTAGGCCCAGAAACTCTTCCTTCATCCATCAGGTTGTAAATGTTTTTTAACAACAGCATTTCTATCCATGACTAAATGAACAGTACTCTTGCATAGTAATGGAGTTCCTCAAAATCAACGTCAGCTTCTCCCACTAATTGGCGTAATCAGGCCCCAACTAAATGTTATAATAGCAGTATTCAGTTCAAAGAATACACGCAAAATAATATTTTTTCAAGTGTACCCATCTTTCACAAAGCTGCTGAAGAAATCAAGCTCGAGTGTTTCTGAGAACACCACAACACAAGCATCCCGGCCATGATGCAGAAGGCTCTCCATCCCTCGCTGGTGTCGGACGCCATACATCCATGGTGGTGAATTCCAAACCATGAACACACGCATCGAACAATTCCCACATTTGAAAAACTGATCCATGAATTCGAGAAATGATAAATTTGAATCGAGGCCTGGAAAGTATCCCCATCTCTTCCCATCAGCATATATGTGTTCCCCCTCACTCTTGCCTAACACATTCAAGTCTTTACCGCTAGATGAACGCTCTTTCCTCTCCCTAAAATGGGCTAGATGGTCTTTACTCTCCAGACTCTTCTCATTCGCTCTATCCACAGCAGTTGTATCTGAAGCAATTCTTTCCATCGTCTTCTCAACGGAAATGTCACTGCCATCTCCATTCACATTGCCACTCCCAACGACTTCATTCTGCTGATTAGCAGCAGCAGCAGCAGTCTCATCCACAGTTCTTCGCTCGAGCAACCTCTTCTCGGCCACAGCCTCCTTGCTCATAACCACATTGTCGCTTTGAGTAGCTTTCACAGGAGCAGACCGAACCGACTGGGATCCACCAAACGGAGTCTTCTGAATTTCTCTCCAAATAGCTTTCTGCATGATCTTATCGCCCTTTGTAAGCACTGTAAAGCCAGGGGTATCGGGATCCTGCAGCATCGGATTGTTCAATGGGTTCAAAACCTCCAAATTCGATCGAAACATCCTATCACGCCTCAAGAAATCGCCTTTCTTCTCAAACCACGGCGCCCACCCATTTCTCAAAACCGACGACCCACCGCCATGGTTGGCCTTCAGCAGCAGCGCATCCTCCACCGACTTGATTGCGTCCAGGCTCGCCCGCACGCCTTCATCCAAGGGCTGGTCGTCGGAAGCGAATGCAGCTCTACTGCGGTCTCCATCTCCCGCCTGAAATAACCCAACTTGCTGTCCATCCCATCGCTCCACCGCACCCGTCGATCGCCTGTCTAAAGATCCACGCAGTCTGGCGACGCCCATTGCATGATCCCAGAAGACTCCAGATTTCCTTTCGTTTCCCAAATCCTCTCCACGGTCCTGATCATCTTCGTCGAAGCCCACTGCTCGGAGAATCCGCTCCTCCTCTTCATCCGCTGCTTGAGCCTCCTCATCAGGGCGGTCCAGCACGTCGATGGGATCGTCGCGGCCGTTGGGATCGTCGTCTTCGTCGTTAAGGAGATTGACGGCGGCGTCGGTGGAGTCGGAAGTGTCAGACGAACTGGACTGCGACCGGCGGTCGGAGAAGCGGAGGTTGTCATCGGAAGGGAAGAAACCGAGGCTAAGACGGAAGGAGCCGAGGCGGTTGTGGAGGACGAAGAGAGAGAGGAGGAGGAGGAGCGCGGCGATGCCAGCGCAGAGGTGGGCCCCGCCGATGCGGGGGCGACGGCGAGACTTGAGCATAGCGTGGTTTGCCGGTGGAAGGAAGGGCGGGAGTGGAGGAGGCGGAGGAGAAAGTAAGAAGAGGAGACGCAAATGGGGAAGAGATGGCAAGGAGCATCGCTTGGCTTCGGGAATGGGTGCAGCATACGTTGTTCTGTTGTTTTGAAACGTAGCCCGCGGGAGCTGCTGTCGTGGTAGTTAAGCATCGGCTTGGGAGGGGGAAGACAAAGTGACAACGGATCTGCAGCATTAAGAACGGGACGTCACAATTTTGTTTGGAGGGTGTAGATTTTATATCTGAAAACCTTCTATGAAACTCCCTCTCTTGCCTAATCTCTAAATATAATTTTAAAGCAGTTTTTTTAATATTTAAATCATCTAAAATACCAACAATGTGTATATATAAATGATTCAATAGAGTATTGTTATATTCTAATATATGTGTGAATTGATCTAAGCGTTTTTTCTAATTTGCACATGAATATACTTATTTTTGAGCAAATGTGGCCATACACGTATTAAATTTAGATAAAACTTAGTTTCCTAACTAAACTGATGTGTTAAATACAATAAATAAATTTAATTTTTAACAAATATCAAAATCTCAAAAATGAAGGGATACACGAAATCACTTATATATAAGCCAATACAGAGAAACATACTTGATTTTATATTACTTCTCAACTTATTATTACAACCTATCTCAAAGATAATTCTTATAAATTTTCAAAAAAAGACTACAAGTTCTTAAATATCAAGAAAAGAGACATAAACTTCTAAAAATCTACACTCAGGTATCAAACCAGGACTTTATACAAATATGTGACAAAACACTCTCACTTAGCTTCGAATCTAAGACTTACTAAGGATGTCACACTAACCTCTACCACTATGGTAAGACACTGGGCTTGAGTGGAAGGTTATATTTATCGATGTACTTTTATACATTTCTAATTCACTTTTACTCATTTTCAATATAATTTTGCTTATTCCGAAAAATAAAGAAAATAAAGTTAAAATAAATAAGTTAGATATATAAGTAGTGTTATCGAAATAATTGAAAAGTAAGACAATTATATGAGAATAAGTAAAAATAAGATAGTTTAAAATTTTTTATTTTCCATAACTATCCTGTTTTAAAATTATTTTTTCATATATTCCTATACAACTACTACATTTTTAAATTATTTTCACACATCCATTGATACAATCGACTTATCTATTTTAATTTGATTTTTCTTATATTTCATTATTTCCTCTGTCATATCACATCATTTTATATCAAGTAGTAATATTTATTTTTGTCGAAGTATTCATTAGTAGTTGCCCAGAAGTAGAGATTTTTGCATTTAGGCAGTCAAATTGTCCAAGGTCTACAAAGAAGTTAATTCCTTATTAATGTGAGTCTATGTTCATCAGCTCAAGGGCATATCCACCTTTGTTTTGAGATGGTTTATCAAGTCCACGACTTCCTGTTAACATCAGGGCTAGTAAATCGTTTATCAATTTTGTCAATGGCTTGTCAACCCTCAAATAGCTTTTTTGTGATCTTTTGGCCAAGCATAAGCTTTGATGAGACCTTCCATCTCTAAGAGGGATCACACTAAGCCCTTCCCAATTTGGTCGTGGGACTTGTTGGGTTCGACCATATTAATTATATTTTTATTCATTTTAATTCTGAATTATATTTTAAAATTTCCTTTACTTTTTAATTTTCTTTCCCATCTTCAAATAAACTCGAATATATTCCATTTAGGTCTGAACTGTTTTTTTTTTAAAATTTTTTACTCATTTATAAACAATTTTTGACATGGTTTGTTATTTAACTACCTAACGAATGTACTTTTTACTATTATTACCTTTGTATTCTGGTAATTTGTTCACGTCTTTTCCCATAATTACCTAATCTATTAATGTATCGTTATCCTACTTTTTAAAAAATTCAAAGAAATTTACCCACTTTAATTTTTTTTTCAAACGAATTCAAGTTAAAATTTTTTTTTTGCCTTGCATGAGGCTAGTATTAAAGTCCTTAATACAGGAGGAGTAGGAATTGGATTGGTCGACTCCTGAACTGACTTATTTTTTATCAGGTTAAACGGATATTTTTACGATCCATTGCAGTAATAGTTTTAAAATTTTATCCAAATTCAAAATAGCGTCCGCATGAGTTTCCATTTCTTAATCCGCCCGAAAATAATATTCATTTTAAAAATTATAAGCAAGATTTTCAATCTTATTCTCATCCCCCACCTCATAGCCAACCGATCTTCTTGCTCGCTCGCCTTCCTTCCGCGCTGCCGATGATCTCGCCCTCCTTCCCTCCCTTCTTTAGCACGGTCTCTCCCCCTCTCTCTTCTTGCCCCTCTTCTCTCTCTCTCTCTCTCTCTCTCTCTCCTTGTTCCCCAATTTCTTCTCTGTTCCTGCCACCTCCTGCTCTTTCGCCGCTACTGTGGCGCTATTGCCGCCGCCTGGTTTTGGATGTCTTCCTCCTCCCTCTCCCTTCTCTCTTTCTTTCTCTTCTTCTCCCTCCTCCCTCCTCCAACCTTCTCCCCTGATTTTTAAACTGTTAATCTCTATGTTTCAGCAATTTTATTAGGGGTGCAAGTCGGTCCGGGTACCCTCGGGTAGGGGTGGAACTTACCATTACCTGTTTTTAAAAACGTCTACCCTACCCTATTTTAAACCGGGTTGGTTTGGAGTCTACCCTACCCAATTTTTTCAGGTGCGGGTCGGTTCCGGTTCGGTTCCAAATCGGTTCCTAAAGACATCATACATCCAAACTGACTCCAAATACAGAAATACTATATTATGAATAGAATTTTCCAGCACCGACAGTCGATTGCCGAGGGCAGAGGGTCGGGGGGAGAGAGAGAGAGAGAGAAAGAGGGAGGGAGGGAGGGAGGAGAGGAGAAGTGGCGGGAGAGGAGAGGGATGGAGGAGTAGTGAGCTGCGCTGAGGGATATGGAAAGAGAGAGAGATGAGCAGGCAACTGTCGAGGGGAGGACCTGCGCGCAGATTGCCAAGGGCAGAGGGTCAAGGGAGAGAGAGAGAGAGAAGCACTGGAGCTGTGCCGAGGGGAGAAGCTGTGGCACTGGTGCCGCTACGACGTCGACTCGTCGTCGCCGAGGATGGAGGCGCAGAGCCGTGCTGTCGCAGATTGGAGTAGAGACAGAAATACAGCATTAGGTCGAGATGGGATTTGGGAATTAGGGCTGGATGGCTGGATGTTGTTATCATATGTAGGTATATATGAAATCCGGGTCGGTTCCAGTGCTGGAACCGACCCTTACCCGAATTTGAATGGGTATTTTACCCATTGAACCGAACCGACCCTATGGGTAGGTTCTATGGAACCGAACCTACCCAATTTAGGGTACCCAGCGGGTCAACCCGCGGGTAACCTACCCAAGTTGCACCCCTAAATTTTATATCAGCAAGTTCTATGCAAAAGCTGTGGTTTTCTTCCAAATGTGAATATTTATATTGAATTGTTGAATGCTAAATCATAGATTTTGACTGGGATGTTCATATGTGCTGCAAGACACGCATCCCCTTGTAGATACTTTCTAAATGTGAATATTCAAATAATGACAGGTAACACCAAGCAACTCCCTCTAATGTGGTTGGTCCTCCACAGTCGGGATGAATTGCTACTCAAGGCAAATCAGTTGTTGGATATTTGAATTGTCTATGGCACTTGAATTTGCCTCCAAGACATAGTTATTAGTGCAGGAGAGATTGGAAGACAAAAATTCAACTATTACTTCGTTCCAACATCTCTGACGATGGACAAAAGCATTTGATCCCGCAAAGAGAAGAACAAGTTCGATGAAATATCGGAGGGTGCAAGTGGATGAAGATGAGAAAGACCAATACAGAAGAAAACGGTGTTGCCTCCAACTCAGTCCGATCTCAATCTGTTGTCAATTTCCATTGTTGCCTCTTCAAACTTCACAAAAAACACAACTATTCAGATGCATGTTTGGAGACAACTCAGATCGGGAGAAGTTTCATCAATGCCAACTGCAACAACAACGGGCTCAACAACAAGGGCATTTGGCATTATTTATTTTATTTATTTCACGTTGTGGTCCCTCATTCTGCAAAATTCAGCATACGAATGAATTGAAAAATCTGCGCATTAAAAGTTACTGCATGCCCAAACCCAACCTATACAATTCATAATGATTCATGATTCCTCCAACATAAACTCACGTGGATTTGCAACTGGGGATAAATTCGTTTCATGTAAAATGTATTGTTAAAACTCTATTCAATCATCAACCACGAAGGCCAAAAAAATAAGAGTAAATAGGAAGGGAGGGAAGTAGCTGAGATAGAGAGGGAGGAAGGAGAAGAGCAGAGAGATGGGAGGGAGTAGATAGAGAGAGAGAGGGACCACAGGACCAGGGGCTGAAGCTGAATCCCTCTCACCCGACAGGGGCCTGCGGGCAATTTTTCAGTTTGATCGAACGACTATTAATGCGTGGGCGCGATCGAACTATATGGACGCGTGGTAAACCAGAATCTTACTTTCATATTTTTTATCCAACTTGGTGCTTGAGGGGTAGTTGGGCAACAAGTAAAATTTTCCATTCAAAAATTTTCACTTCTTATAATTATTTGTTCATTTCTTTCCTTACAAATTATTATACTTCTTAATTATTTTTACATAATTATCTATTCAACTAACTTATCAATTTTAATTTAATTTTTTTATTTCTTATTATTATTTCTGTTGTACTATATTATTTTCTATAAATTTAACAATTTTTGTACCGAAAGTCTTTTCTTTCAAAAGTTTTATCACTCTCAAGCACACTTTAAATATCACTTTGAATTTTATTCCAAAATTTGTTAAAAAAAAGCGAGGATTGAATCTAACCTGTTGCAGCCTGACATTAAGAATAGAATCAGATAAAAAAAATTTTTTTTATAAAAAATAGTAGTGGGATCAGGTAGACCTTGACCACTCTAATTCCCAATCCTATGCGAATAAATGTTTCTCTTCTAATCGCATTACGAGGTCTTTCGTATACTGTAGGCCTTCTTAAATTGTGTATTTGAATAAAAATATTAAATTAACTATAGATGTTGCAATATTCTCTATTCTCATTCCTACTCTCGTCCAATCTGTCGGGGGTGTGTCTGGTAAGAGTGCAACTCGTGTCGGGTAGGTCCGGATAAGGGTGGAACCTACCCTTATCCATTTTTTAAAAATCTCTACCCTATTCTATTTTAGACCAGGTCGGTTCAGAGCCTACCCTACCCAATTTTCTTAATAGCGGGTCGGTTTCGGTTTTGTTTCAAATCGGTTCCTACAGAGTTAGGTTTGAAAATTTTTAAACAATCTGTTGCAATCCAGTTTGAAAATCTTCATGACATTACATAAAAAATCTCCATGAGAATATTCTCAAAAACAACCTATAAGCAATTTGTTGCAATCCAATTTGAAAATCTAATAACAATTAGGTCTGAATGTCTAAGTTCAGCTTCGAAGTAATTAAAACCAATACAACTCAAATTAAATTTCAAATCTGATTGCCATATAAAAAATTAGAAATCTGATGAATTAAAATAAGAGGGATAAACCAATGCAGATCAAACATCCAAACATAAAGTCCATAATTGAAATGTTATCATCATCTTATTATAAAAACAACAAATCAACATAGGAAAAACCAAAAATTTCTATTCAATGAAGGCCGACCTGCGACAGAGTTAGGGAGACTGGCGACAGAGCAACAGAGGGCAGTTGCTGTGTGACAGACTGACGGGCACAGACGACATCGAATGGGTTTAGAAGATCTCCTTCTCTGGCAAATTGCCAAATTGTCGCTGCTTGCTAGGGTTTGGCCATTTGGGAGAACAGAGTGTGAGAGAGAGAAAGAAAGAGGGGTAGCGGACTCGGAGAGAAAGAGAGAGAGAAAGAGGAGCACTCGGCACCGAGGAAGAGATAGAGAGAAGAGGCGACGCGGGATAGCGGGAGAGGAGAGGGACAGAGGAGCAGCGATGCGCCGAGGGAGGGACAGAGAGAGGAGCAACTGGTAGCCCAGCAGCGCGTTGAGGGAGAGAGAGAAGAGGAGTGCTGGCGCCGAGGGGGGGGGGAAGAGAGAGAGAGAGAGAGGAGAGGAGAGGAGGCGACGCGGGATGACGAGAGAGGAGAGGAACAGAGGAGCAACAATACGCCGAGGGAGAGGGAGAGGAGAGGTGACACGGTCGTGGGGAGAGCAGAGGGACTGGACGGCGAGAGATGGCGCGAGACGGGGAGAGCAGAGGGATTGCGAGGGACTTAGGGCTTTTGTCTTTTAAGTATTGATATATATATTGATGTGATCCGGGTACCCAGCACCGGAACCAACCCTATTCGAATTTGAACGAGTAATTTAACCTATGGAACCGAACTGACCCTAAATAGGGTACCCAGTGGGTCAACCCGCGGGTACCCAAACCAAGTTACACCCCTAGTGTCTGGGTGAAAGGGAAGGAGAATAGGACAGGAGCATGCTAAAGCCATCCACAAAAAGTAAAAGAGTAAATCATTCAACGTCCTTTAAAGACGTACTCCAAACTCCTGAGAGCGTAGGGCACAAAGGAACTAAGAAATGAGATGAAATATAATAACGTGTATTAAGAATAAAAATTATATTAAAAATATAAAAAGTTGTTTAAAAAATTAAAAAATTATCTTGATAATAAGAAATCCATAACCACATATGTTACATTCAAAAGTCTGGGATCTTTTGGAACACCTTTTAAAATAAAAGCATAAAAATAAGTGGGAATTCCTTATATGCCCACTAATTTTACCTATAATTCTATTTATACCTATGAATTTTTAAAAAATACTCTCACACCCATGAATGTCCATCATAATTCCACTTATATTTACGCCACTAGGGATCTGCTAGAGAAGTCGTTAACTCTTTGAGAAATGACAAATATGTCCATCATTAATTACAATTTTATAACTAAAAATTCATATTATTATGAATTTTTAGTAATTCTACAACTATAAAATCATATATTATTTGAATATGAATATTTAAGCAAAACAACTTTAAATTATATTATATCTTGAATACGTTCACCATTTTACAGGGGAATTAATAGTCTATTTAATGGATCCCTAACAGTGTGGACACAAGTGAAATTATGTTGAAAAATTCATTAGCATAAGAGTAATTTTTGAAAATTCATGAATAGAAGTGGAATTACTATTAAAATTGATGAGTATATAAAGAATTTGCTTTAAAAATAATTATTTTGAATTTTTTATTCTTTTTATTTTTATTATAGTTTCAAATTAAATATGACAAATATTATAAAGGTATATTTGGTAATGAATAAAACTTTTGATGAAAAGTTGTAGAGAGTAAAAGTTGTCGGATGATGTGATATGACAGGAGTAATGATGAGTAGTAAAAAAGATAAAGTTAAAATAAATAAGTTCGTTGTATGGATAGTTGTGTAGAAATGATTGAAAAGTAAGGTAGTTGTATAAGAAAATGTGAAAACAATGATTAAAAATATGATAGTTGTGGAGAATGAAAAATTTTAAATTAAAAAATTTTAACTTAATATTTTCTATCAATGGCTACACACATCTTGAAACTAAGAAACGTGAAGTAACTCGTGGTCACGGGAAGTACCGAATCATTAGTCGAAACTAAAAAGTGCGAGGACGGACGACTAGGAGGCGGGTCAACTAAACAAGCATACTAGTCTCCATCTCTCGTGCGCTCTCTCCGACTCTCCCTCTTTGTTTCGGCTTCCACCATTAGATTCACTGCTCTCACAAAGTCATTAGGAAGCAGATTATCACAGGTCCATGGGAACGTCATCAGTTAGGTATTGCTTTCGGTCTGCCTACTTCTTCACACAGTACTTTTACTGACATGAGCATCTGAAAAAATTACCAAATCTGGGTAGAATAGCGAATGCTCTAGATTCAAAATGTGTTTTTTAAGCGCCTGCTGAATCTTCGTAATTAAGCTTTGCGCTAGTTGATAGATATCAAAGTTGCCAGCTATATAATAATTAATACAAATTATCTGGTCATTAGGAAATGAGTAGGCGAAGCTTTCGAGTGGTCATCGGCAGAGGCGTTGGTCCTCTTTTTTTGACATATATGTTTTTTACTTCCTCCTTTGAAAATTTCAATCACAGAGCTCGCAGAACCCAAAAAAATATACATATAATGGTTTGTAAAAAGTCCTTTTGCTTGTTCTTGGAAGGCATACCAAAGGCAGCCAGCATCTACCAAGCCTTGTAGTTCATGACACCAAATCATTTCGCAGACTGAGCTAAGTCCATTTAGCTACGTACGACATTTACAGTATAGCATGTGAGAAACCAGCAACAGTACTCCGCACCCCCCGCCCCCCAACCCCCCAAAAAAAAGAAAAAGAGAAAAAAGTCTTAACCAGTGTGTCCAACATTCAGTGTTTGCAGAAATCCTCTTAAGTTGTCAGAACAAACATCAACAGATTTGTGGTATGCAGCACAGCTGTGCGGCCTCATTTTGATATATCAGGATCCTTACCAGAGATCGGACCCCAGTTGAAAACCTGCAAACAAAGCAATTCTAGCTGCTTCACGAAACGTATGTAGATGAGCATGTCGCTTGATTGGACCCACCGCCTTCATTTTAACTAGTCACAACAATAATAGCATTTTCTTTGATTGTTGTTGATCTGTGGAACCCAACCATCAGCTGTACACATTCTCTAAACAGTCAGCAAGTAAGATAATGTGAAGAAGAGAGCAGCAACCTCTGTCAGAATTTTCAATGACTTGCAATTACAGGATTCTTCTTGTCATGCTTAACTCCGTTGTTACATCTCCTACTAAAAAGGATCAGGAGCTGGTTAACACTGCATTCACGTTCCCAGGAGACAGAGAACAATCACAATTGCCATGTGCTACCCCATCCTCCACCCCACCAGCCAAGGAAACAACAGTACACCTTTGCATGCAATCTTCACATGCCACGCTAATTTGTTCAGTATTCTCAATACTGTTTTTTTTTTTTTTTTTTCCAATGAGTTTTCTGCATTACTTTTGTTGACAACAATTTTCCAACATTGCAGGCTTATCATTGATCATCATTTTTGGCAAGTCATTCTTTTCTGAGTCTGCTTCTATTAGTTGATGATCTTCTTCTAATGATTCACTTTTCTGTTCAGCATTCTCTATCCCAGTTCGTTCCAAGAAGCCTTCTTCATGTTCCTTACCGTCAGTATTTTCTATGATTGAAGGCTCTTTTATGATTGTCATTTTTGAAATTCCATTGTCATTTGATGTTGCTTTTACAAGATTTGCAAAGTCAGCAGGCTTAGGCAACTCACCATTGACTTCACTTAAGCATCCCACATGTTGTTTACCATTAACACTTGATGACTGATCGGGTTGGAGTTCTAGCAATGGACTGCTTGCGCTTTTTTCAGTCACTTTAGCTGATTCCAGGAGATCACTTGGCACTTTAGATTGCTCTGTGGTATTACAATGGACATGACTTCTTAGGCTCGCCAATTTCCCATTGCCATCTCTGTTGTTGTTTGTATATATTGCACTGTTGCTACCATCCTCTGGAGACACCCTAGATTCATCCCTCCTATCATTGTCAACTGGAGTTTCTATCTCCTTGGCATCTGTTATGGCTTTGTCGAAATGCTCCCCAGCTACTAAAGGTGGCCTTATCAATTTTCTTCGCTTCCTCCCATAAGAGGACTCCTCATTTTTATTGGCCTCGGCATGCCATCCTTCATGCATCTCCCGGACTTGGCTTCTTCGCTTAAAGTTCAAGAATGGACCCCTCAAGCTTACACTGCTTCCTTCAGAGGTTTCATCATATACTAACAGATCCTCTTCATTGATCTGCTCACTTTTAGCCAATTCCGAATTGGTTTGACCTTCCCTGATTCGTCGATTTGATGGTCTACAATATTTTACAGACTTCCTCCACTCTTCTCTTCTTTGAGACAATATTCTACTAAGTGCACCAACAGATATTACCGCATCAGATTCATTCCTTCCAACATGTTGGAAACTGGAAGCTACAGCAGTAGACAAGCGAGAAAATGCACTGGCTCTATTCTCATAGTGATCTGAATAGAGGCCAGATTGCAGTGAGCGGTACTTGTTATCACGTGTTAAACTGTAATGTCCTGTTTCACCATAACCATCAGATTTTAAACCATGATTATACTCTCTTACATTTGGCAGATCCTTGCCTGGGCCATCCAAAATTTGAGTAGGAGCTGTGCTGCTGGCAAATCCATCTCCTGATAAGCAGCTGGCAGTTTTCAATGCTTCATAGCAACCATTGATTGGTCTCACACAGCCCTCTTCATTCTGGTAGAACGCAGGAGATTGGTCTTGATCACCTAACTCAAGTGGGGTCTTGCTTGGCCTGCACATGAAGGATGGACAGCATGTGCTATTCTCACTGAAACTTGCAGCTTGCAATAGTGGAACAGTGGACCTGCTAGGCTCAAAGTGATTTCTCAAAGACACATCCCCATGACTGCCATATTCATCCCGAGAGTTCATGGTCCTCCTATCAAAATATCTACCTCCTGCAAAAGGTACGGTATCACCAGAAATTTCATGGTCATCGATGTACGGCAACTCTATATAATCAGCATTCTTTGAATCTATACTCCAATCTTCCAGAAATCCAGTTCCCAAGGAATGAATGCTTGAACTGGACGACTCACAATGATCCAAGATAGATGAGGCTCTATGACCACTCTTGTTAGTAGGAATACCTAGGCTCTCATGCCTGGAATATCGTCTGATGGGCAAGTCACTTCTAGAAGAAGGTAATACAATGTTTTTCGAACCCCACGAAAAACCATCAATGCCATGGGCATGAGAAGATTGTCCAGCGTGAAGAAAGCTATTGTCTGCCCCGTAAAAATGATGGTCTTGGACTCGGTTGATGTGAAGGTCACCCATAACACCATCTTCATGAGACATCGAAGGAGTTAAATCTGCCCATGATCGCTCATTTGAGAAAGAAGTAGGCAAATATAAGGACTGTTTGACTGTGGAATCTTCTCTGTTCAGCATGGATTTGACATCTTGTCCACAACGGTCTTGAATCTTTAGATCAAGATAAAAAATATCAGCTGGGTGCCTGCTAAAGTTGGCTGGTTGTGCAACATCATCCATGCTGAATTCAATATCTACACTGTTGCTTGTTGTGGTTGTTCTGCTTTTACCTCTAGCATGTTCCTGAGATTGTTCTTGAACATTGTTCCCTGCAATTAAAACTCGAGGGCGTTCAACAGAAATCCTCTTGGCAGAAAACAACAGTAAAAGGTTGAAAACCTACACATGAAAGAAGCCAACAAACAAAGATCAATTGATTATTACTACCAGACTGGCAATTCTGAACTCACATTCGAAAACTTAAAGGACAGAAGTAAGAAACCTGCTCTTGAGAGAGGTGCAGATGGAATTTTTGAGTAGTATAGTAGTTATACTTGATAGCAGCAGAGAACTCAGGCTCAGATAGTGGGTGACAATGCCAGATCCTCTGGAAACGAATCTGGCCACAAGAGGCAGAAGAAGTGGGTAAGTTAACAAAAATGTTACTCATGCTATTGACATGAAAGCAATTCAGAGTAAACAATAATAGACCTGAATCTAAAGGTCCTTACCTGTGCACTAAACGGCTTCCCAGAGACCTTGTTGAATGCATTGGGTTCAATATTCAATGTACCATCAGATGCTGCTTCAAACACACCATAAAGCTTCCTCTCCTCATATTCAAATAGAAACAGTACCATGCCAGATTTTAGTTGCTTCACAATGGAAGCCTGTGAATATGGAAGGCCAAAAAGCTTCCGTGATAGGCATTCCTTCTTTGTTTTGCGATTAGACATGAAAATTGCACCCTCAATCATGGAAACACTTGCTGTGACATTCTTGTCTTTACGAAACTCCATGTCCTTGCAAACTAGCCGCTAGAATCAATATTAACTAGGGTAGTCAGGAATCAACCATTTCCCTTAGCACATTATGCTATATGGTCAAGAAACCTCCAGTTATTTATTTCATATGAAGTTAGCATCACTTTCATTCCCCTTGGCAGCTGAGAAGAGGGAGGAGAGATTGCTATAATGAATATAAAACTGGAACTGCATTCAAAGTTCTGCAATTTGGAATCTTATTGGCTAGGGCACGGACATCAAATTCTAACCAGCTAGTAGTAGCATCCAACATGAGAAGCAAATGGGCAAACTAATAATTGGAAGCTGCGAAACTCAGAGACTGAAGAGCATGAAATATACAAGGCTCCTTTCTTTCCCGATCCACCTGTTCTTCTCACTACCTCACCTATCAAGAAAGACTTGAACTAGACTCAACAGAAATCAAAGCAAAGTGCACTTTAAATGGAATCCAATAAGGAGTTAACAGCCGACATCATCTTCTGTTTTTCGACTACTTGCGTACTGTTCTCGAATATTGCAGTTAAATAGTCATTTTCTATATTAACTTCTCTTTTTGGTTGGATTTTGAGATAATTAAGCAAATTATGTATTCACAACAAATTAAAATACATGCTTGATCCGGCACAAAAGGGGATTTGATTAACGCAACGACTAGTATTCCTCAAGGAATAGTAAAATGTATGCTTGCAAGTACAGAAGCCAATAGCAATGGATCAAGAACATATTCAAATTATGTATTCACAACAAATTAAAATACATGCTTGATCCGGCACAAAAGGGGATTTGATTAACGCAACGACTAGGATTCCTTACGGAATAGTAAAATGTATGATTGCAAGTACAGATTGCAAGTACAGAAGCCAACAGCAATGGATCAAGAACATATTGCATTTTCATGTGCTTATTAGTGACTGGCTGGAGCTTATGATCAAACAGGCAGTAACATGTTATTCAGAATCCGAATCTAACCGAGGAATCGAGATTCACCAGATTCGACAATCAAGGGACCAGGATCATGAATACAGCAGTATCAACATAGACGTTCAACGTCTCCCCCAAACAAGCGGAAAGAAAATCCGAAAACGTGACGTGGTGCCAATAAAAACCTTCAAAAGCATGAATTCCACGGCATTCTGCGCAATTCTTTCAATCCACCGAAATGAGAGGGAGGGTGGGTTTGTGCCTCAGATCCACCGAATCGAGAAATCAGTAAGCAGAGGCAAGCCAAACGCCGCGATGGATGCGCACGTGGGCTTCACAGCCACGGGCCACGGCGTTAGTGAGCGCGCGCGACGTGGCTCGCCGTGGCCCGTTGTTTCCATTTTAAACAATTTTAAACATGAGTAATGTTTGAAATTTCGATGCATCAGATGCAAAACTCCATTTTTTTAATTTTTAAAATATTTTTATAAAATTATTAATCTAAGAGTGTATTTGGAAAGTGATAAAACTTTTGGATGAAAATTTATTTTGTTTAAAAGTTGCTAAATTGATAGAAAATTCTAAGATATGACAGAGGTAACGATATGAAAATGTCTCAGTACATCAGGGTGTAAAACTCTATTATTTTATATTTTTTTGAATTTTTTAAAAATAATATTTTTAATCTAAGTTTATTTAATTTATAAATTAAATTTTACTATTTTTGGATATATGTATATTTTTTGATTTTTTTAAAACAAGATTACTTTAGTCATTTTTAAGTGACTAAAATACCCGTGCTTCTAAAAAATAAAAATGTATTTTATATATCTACAAAAATGGTAAAACTTAATACACAAGTTAAATATACCTAGATTAATAATTTTATAAAAAATTTCAAAAAATATGAAAAATGAGGTTTTATATTTTTGGAACATTATTCGGCAATGATGAGGGATAATGTGTCAATACAACCAAATGCATTAAAATTTTAATGCAACTAGCTAGAAATTTTTATTTTTAATATTTTTTGTTTTTTAATAAAATTATCAATTTATGTGTATTTAATCTATAAACTAAATTTTACTATTTTTGAAAAGCGTATATATTTTTTGATTATTAAAAAAATGAGGTTTTAGTATTTTTAAAGGACTAAAATATCCCTATTTTCAAAACTAAAAAATTGATTTATAAATTTTTAAAAATGATAATACCTAATATGTAAGTTAAATACACCTGGATTAAGAGTTTTATAAAAGTTTAGAAAATAGAATTTTTAGCCGAATGCATTAAAATTCCTCCCGTTGTATCAAAACAAAACTCAATGACAAGGAATAAAGAAAATAAAGTTAAAATAAATAAGTTAGTTGTATGAATATTTGTATAGAAATTATTAAAAATAGAGTAATTGTATGGGAAGATGTGAAAAATTAATTTTAAAATATGATAGTTATGCAAATTGAAAAACTTTTGTTAAAACAAACATGCCCTAAGGGTATTTAACTTATGTATTAAGTTTTACTATTTTTAAAAATATATAAATATATTTTTCTAATTTTTTAAAAAATTGGGGTATTTAAATGACTAAAAATTTTCATATTTTAAAAAAAGTATATACACATATTCAAAAATAATAAAATTTAATTTATAGATTAAATATACTTAGATTAGTAGTAATATAAAAGATTTTTAAAAAATATTTGAAAAATAAGATTTTGTACTTAGAATGCATTGAAACATTACTCTTTAAATAGAGGGGGTGATCCACAAATCTATTTTTTATTTTTTATCAACATATTAAGTTATGTGCATTTAATATATAAATTAAATTTTACTATTTTTGAAAAGGATTTGTATTTATATTTTTTATTTTAAATATTGTGGCATTGTGGTAATTTTATAGGCACAACACAATGCTGCCGTGTATAAAAATAAAAAATATATATAAGTACAGTCTCGCTTCTATTAAATCCTCTTTCTATATATTGCCATTCATTTTTAAAATTTTAATGATTGATGAAAAATTCACTTCTCCATTGTATTTAACATCATTTGTAGTATTTTGGAAATCCTTTTATTTTTTTAATTTCACTATATATGGGTTCCATTTATAAATGTGTAAAATCAACATAATAAAATACTTCAATGCTAAAATATCAATTGTAAAGTGATTTTTTCAATATCTAAACTATTTAAAATATCAATAATATGTGAATAAATGATTCTATAGTGAATAGATCTAAGTGTTTTTCATAATTTGCACATGAATATACATATTTTTGAGCAAATGTGACTGATACATATGCTTGATTTAAATAAAACTTAGTCTTCTCACTAAACAAACGTTATTAAATACAATGAATGGATTGAATTTTCAATCAATGATTAATATCTTGAAATTTAAGGAAGTTACATGAGACTGCTTCTATGTGACATGGTTACATAGAAGCAAAATCCAATTAAATATATTTAAAAATAGTAAAACTTAATTGATAAATTAAATAAAATATTCATAAAAAATAAAAATAAAAAATGGGTTAAACGACTAGCTGCAATTGGGCTAGAGGATCACCCCCTCTCCTTTAAATAGGCTCGCTGCTCATGCACGGAGAGGTAGGCACATGCGAAAGTGATCAAGGTAGCGTGCTTGGCAAGGAGAGATACGTAAGGTGGTGTGTGCCGACGGAGGACCATGTTTTTCATAGGGGTGCAACTTGAGTAGGAACCCACGCGTGGACCCATTGGGTATCCTAAAATGAGTAGGGTAGGTTCTAAGTAAAAAAGATACACGATTCAATTAGGGTAGGGCAGGTTTCAAGGTCCGGGTACTCGGAACTGACCTGAATTATTAATTTATGTTTACTATAAATTTCATCAAATATCTTTCATAGCAAAAAATATAAATATATTCTTTAAATATGGTGATGATTTCACGAAACCTCTCTTCGATGAAACCTCATTCATTTTTCAAATCTTGATAATTGATAGAAAATCCACTTCATCCATTATATTTAACATAATTTATAATATCTTGAAAATCTTTTTATTTTTTAATTTCACTGTAGATGCGCTCCATCTATAAATGTGTAAAATCAACATAATAAAATGATTTAAATTTAAAGAAGTTTTTTCAACATCTAAATTATCTAAAATATTAAAATATGTAGATAAATGATCATATAAAATATTATTATATTCTAATATATGCGTGAATGGATTTAAGCGTTTGTCATAATTTACACATAAATACACTTATTTTTTAGCACATGTGGTCTATCTACATGCTGAATTGGGATAAAACTCTTAGTTAAACAATTGATGTTAAATAAAATGAATTGATTGAATTTTCTATTAAGGATAAACATTTTAAAAATGAAAAGTATTTCACAAAATCACTTCTATGAAATTGGTTTCATAGAAGTATTTCCGTTTTAAATATATAGAAAATTGTTTAATTTATCAATTATTTAGTAAATTTAAGGAACTTATTTTTAAAATTATATTACTTTCATCTTGATTTTAAGTTTTTAAGTAAGATTTGTAATAAAATTATAGTTTCCAAATATAATACAAAGTCTATTTAAATAATCTATGTGGAACCGAAATTAGAATGTACATGACCTTAAAAAATAAGGTAAAAGAGAATATATTTATAATCGACCTGATCTAAAATAGAACAGGAGAAGAGCTTTTAGAAAACCATTACGAACGACAATGCACGCAATATCCTAATTCATGTTCCAGCCTTTCATGTGTATAACCAAGACATATACAATTTTTAAATTTTTTAAGACGCCGATACCATTAGATATTAGATATTGTTTAAAACAATCCACGATACTTGAATAGAATGTGTATGGGATGGATTTTTCATTTCTAAAACAGCTTTTTAATTTTTAATATAATCTTTTACATTTTCAATATAATTTTTTCAATCATAATATACACTATTACATTTTTATTTAGTTTCTCCATCTCATTTAAGTCTGTTTAATCCTTTCAAATAGGCAATGAAGCTCCTACATGTTTTTTTAAATTTTTTTCATAAAAAATATTGAGCTTCAATTGTATGTAATTTTATTTATTTATTATACCTTAATTATTGATTGAAAAAATCACTTCATCCGTTGTTATCTTTAGTATTATTTAGATTGTCTAGAAATCTCATTATTTATTTAATATCACCGTCTATAATCTTATCTAAAAATATATAATATCAACATAATAAAATGATTTGTTGCTAAATATTCAATTTAAATTATATTTTTAACATCTAAACTATCTAAAATTTTATTACTATGTATGTACATTATTGTATAAATTATTTTTTAAATAATAATTTATATTTATATTTTAAAGGTGTTTTGTTATATTTTACAATTTTATATATTTATAGAGGTGTTTTTGTTATTTTTAGAAGGGTTTAGGTTTTATAGATATCCTTGCAATTTTAAATAAGTCTCGTAGGTATAGATGCAAAATTTATGACACGAATGAATTTTGACCAAACCTTGGAAGTACCATTACAAAAACCCCTATATAAAATCACAACTCAGACTTAATTTTGCTTTAAACTCTTATCTCAAACCTAAACCAATTGTTGGCTTGAAATTATGTTCATAGTAAGATTTTAGATTTGTAATTTTAAATGGTAAAATTAGTTTAGATAAATATTCTATGGTGTTTATAATTTAAAATTTCAATTCTCATGTAAAATTTTTTATATAAGAAAAGAGGACCAGAAGGAAAATAGCAAACTGAAAATATCTCGTATTGGTATATGTATTTCAATTCCTTTGAAATTGAGTTGCTCAATCCTCCAACCTAAACCACCCTAATTTAAAAAGTGGGATTTGGGTTAAATCCAAATTTCAAAAATTTCAGTACCAAGTCACCAATCACCCCAGTTCTGGATTTTTTTTTTTTTTTTTTCGATTGAAACCCCAGTTCTGGATTTGTTTACCTCGGTTAACGGTTGACCCAATCCAATTTACAGCTCGCCACAGTGTTCGGTCCGTAAAATGGGCAATTTACAGGCGGTAAATTTTTTTTAAATTATTTTATTAAATGTTTATAAATGTATCATTGTATTATGTTTATTTTGTTATTTTTTAGAAATAAAAATACTAAATAAGTTTTTAAAAATTATAAAATTTCATACATGAAAAATCTAAATAAGGCCTATACAACAATAATAAAAACCGCCCCAAAATGGCCGCATTTATTTATTTATTTATTTTTGCGGCCTGGTACTAAAAAGTAAGAACTAATAAGTAATAGGATTTTTTTACCCAATCTTTATTTTAATTTTTAAAATTTTCTGTCTTGATGTTTTGTCTGTAGACTGTTATTTTCTTGAAAATGAAAATTTTTCGGAATACAAAATTTCATTTCAACCCCATCTCGTCCTTGAATAGTCCCGAATTGAGAGGGATGTTTGCGAAGAGGTGTAATCTGATCAATGTAATACTACCTACCAATGTATATGTACGTAAATAAACCGTCCAAACTACTTCGGAAAAAAGAAAAAAGAAAAAAGGGACGAAGCCCGCCAAATATCCGTTTGTCCGTTTGCAATCCACTTCGCTCGCCGTTTCACCATCCATCAGCTTCGTCCACTTCTAAATATCTTGAAGCAAGCAAACGATTATTCCATTCCTTACCATTTCTTCATTTCTAAACCTGAAAATGTAACTCTAGCTCTCTTTCTCTCTGTCTCATCTTTAAGTTGTTGGGTGTATGGTTGCAGTTATACATTCCGTAGGAGGGAGAAGTTGCAGCAGTCCCCCACTTCAAATGGCAGTGAGGTATCACCAGAATCTACTTTCTAGCTATATCCTTCTCTGACATCATTCATGTTCCATATGTGATTGGATGTGGGAATTGATCCATGCTCATGGTTGGGGCTTGCTTTCTGGTTGAATGTAGATGCAAATCTAAGTGCTTTATTTCTCCTTAAGTTCTGCCCCATGGGCTGCTCAAAAGAGTCTTTGTTTTCATCAAAAAAAAAAAAAAAAAAAGAGTCTTTGTTTTTATAGTTATATCCCTAATGTGATGAAAATTGAAAACTACGACAGTCATTCTACTAGATGGTTGTTTGATTGGGGGAATAAGACTCCTTTATAAGTTCGTACAAGTGGGGTCAATGCATATTGCTGAATCACATAGTTGATCTGCAGTAGAGACTGTTTTGTTTCCTTCAACCAGAATAGATGAATGATGAATAGCTTCAAAACATGATCCTTTCATCAGATGTTTTGATGGTTTTTCTCCTTGCTGGACATTAGCTGGCTCCATATTTTCTTACCAACTACTGAATTGTGGGATCATGAGAAATAGCCTGGGCATGGAACGTTGGATGGTGGGTCCATGGCTAGACTCATTGCCCGAGGAATATGTAAATTCCTATTTGATTCGACAACATAATTGCAGGTTCTTGTCCTGTGGCTGAGGATATTCCTTTGCACTCCTGTATTCAATTCTCAAAAATGGTCTCATGGCCAAACCAAAGACATTCTTAAATCATTGTTGGGGAATGAGAGGCTAAAGTTATGGATATCTGAACTGAAGTCTAGCAGATGAAGTATTTACCAATTATTCAAATTGGAGCATGGAAGAAGACCTTGAGATGATTATTGACTTGCTTAATATATTTAGGTTGATTGGTGACACCACTTTACTATATTCTTTCATGGAATCAAGACGTCGATCTGTTCTTATTGGCTGTCAGAATTGTTTTAGAATGAGAGCCAATGTTGGGACGGCTGAAAAGAGCGCCCCAGATAGAATCCATATCGACAAACGGGGAAGATTTAGAAGCATTAATCCCAAAAAATTTTCCAGGAAGAAAGGTAAAGATTCTCTGTCGCGTTACCGAATTCATTCTCTTTTTCTTTTTTCCCTGGTTGGAGCTTTAGCTGTTCAATTGCACTTTATTTCTTGCATCCATTTGTTTCTGGCAATACCAGCTGCAAGAGAATTCCCCAATCACAACTAAATGCTTTGTTCATTTCTCCTTTCCTGTTACTGAATTGATTTCTCCCGTCTTTCTTTTCCCAGTGGAAGTTTTGGTCACATTTTACTTATGGCAATCAGTATATGGCTAATGGCCATATATGGTGCTAGGGGAGACCCCACGCACAGTGTCATTTAGATCCCATCTGGTTGTGGCTTGCACGACTCCAGGGAGAGTTTTTGCATGGGGACTTTCCTAGTAGCTGGTCTCCAAGGAATTCTCCTCAAAGGCCACAGCTCTCTCTGAGATGCGATAGGCCAGCGATAGGCCATAGGCAGGGAAGTTATCCCTATGCATGATTCAGGCCCACAAAGTCCCCATGCACGACTTGGGCATTATAAGCCACTACTAGGTCTTTAGGACTCCAAAGGCCATTATCAAGGAAGTCCCCATGCACAATGCTAGGTGCGAGGTTTTGCCAAGGACCATCCGGAAACCTGTATAAAAATGTTCCCTTAGGGCCTTAAAGACCATTGACAGGGAAATCCTCGGACAAAATGCCAAGTGTTATGCTCTTGCACTTGTCAAAATTGTTCAACCTTAGAGTTGAATCTCCAACCTCAAGGTCTTATTGGTTTTAGAAGCATGCCTCTAAATAATTGATGAGAGCCATGGTTTTGAAACAAAGTAAAACCTAAAGGTGACGGATCGAACTTAAAGCCCAGTAATCCGAAAACTAAATATTAACCATGTGGTCAGAGGCGTGGTATTAAAATCAATGAGACTTCGAAAGGCTTGATTTTGATGGTAGTTAGCAATCCAAAGAGGGCAGCACCCGACACTTCAACAGTGGTGTATAAGGCCTTGGAGGAAGCTGAGATGGGGACTGCCTTGGAACTGAATTACAATATCATGGTATATGGGATTGTACATGATCATGTTACCTACTCTTATTGAACAATTGAAGGATTTCTTCATCATGGATTGCCCATGGATTTAATCTTTAACATATTTTTTGCATTAGTGTGGTTGTTGCTATACTTTCCTGTTTATGGTTCTGCCAAATTAGATATTGTGGTTTCTCCTATCCAACACCTGTTTCAGGAATTTACATGGCAATCAATTGACAAGTTTGGGTTTTTCAAGTTGTTGGGCTTGAGGGAATCCCACCCATTGCCAGGAGCCATGAAAGAACCAACAGCACAGTTCATTGATCAACTCATTGTGTGTGAAGTGTGAACCCTCATCCAATCTTTGTATAATTCTTGTTACTGCTGTTGTCTTGGGTTGAGTCACAACTTATTAGCATCCATCTGACCAGCAAGTTGGTTTTTTTAACCCATCAACCATCACTACTTACATAGGTGGTTCTTTAAGGGGAAGGGGATGGAAATATGGCTCTGGATTTGTCGATGGCATCTTTCCAGTCCTAGGCCCTATGGCTCAGGAGCTTTTGAAATATCTGCAGAGGGAAAAGGATGTTGACAAAATTTTTCAATCTCTCGACACACTTCCAGTCACTCACAGTACGTGGGATGACCTTATTAATGTGTCCGTCCAACTTCGTCTTAATAAACGGTGGGACTCCATTGTGTTGGTGAGAAGAATTCCTAACTTCCATGCCTTTTTTTAATCATTGTTTTCTCATCTTTACAGTTTTCGTGCTTGATCTCTTTAGTTCCATGCATGATGAAATTTTTTTCAGTTTTTGAGAAAGTTCATGTCGAATAATACCAAATCATGACTGTTGTTTTATTTTATTGAAATACTGCTGTCCCTACAGTATTAATTACTCATAACGGCTTAGAAATATCACCTCAGGTCTGTGAGTGGATCCTGTACAAGAGCTCCTTCAAGCTTGATATCATGTGCTACAATTTACTCATAGATGCTTATGGCCAGAAGTTCCAGCATAACAAGGCTGAGTCAGTTTACCTGAAACTTTTGGAAACACATTGCATCCCCACTGAAGACACTTATGCACTTCTTTTACGTGCTTATTGCCTTTGTGGATTATTAGATAAGGCAGAGGCCATCTTAGCAGAGATGCGAAGGCATGGTGTTCATCCGAGTATGCTTCTCTACTCAAGAAATATCATATGAATTTGTCAAAGTTCAATAACTTCCGTTGAGTTATTATCTGAAGAAGTAACAAAAATATCTTTCTTTGGGACATGATGTTATGGTTCACACTTTCGATATCCATTTCATAGTATCTTCTGTTATAGGTAATTCTGTGGGTTTGAGGCTCAGAAAAATGGGAATCTGATAACTCTTAACCATTGCATTGTCATGGAGTCTTCCTATCCAATACACATACACATTCCTTATGTCCTGCTAACCGATTGTGGTAATCAAGGTCCAATAACCTTGGTTTTTCCTCCATAGGCTTCCTGCAAAGTAATTGGTCCTCATTTCCATGTATGACTGTTCCCAATTCACATTTTGTTCCAATATCTACATGAAGAACAGGAAACGTAGGCATCATTTTCTTTTCTTTTTTCTTATAGCTTTTTCTTTCATATGGTGTAGTAATTCATAAATTTATCTATAAACAGTAACCATGTTGCTCAGGTGCGGTTGTGTACAATGCATATATTGATGGGTTGATGAAGGGAGGGAATACTCAGAGGGCAGTGGAGGTTTTCCAGAAGATGAAGAGAGAAGGATGCCAGCCCACTGCTGACACATATACGATGTTGATCAATTTATATGGGAAGGTACATTATTTCAAAACTTATTTGACAATCCTAAATGGTTTCCCAAAAAACATAAATGCTGAGTGCTCAATTAATTTCTTTAGGAAACATTCAATCAGTGTCTAAACAAACTTCCTTTCCATGCATTTTTTTGACAAACTAAACCAGCTTGATTGCAGACCAGTCAATCCTTTAAGGCCTTGAAGCTATTCAATGAAATGAAAACAGTAAGGTGCAAAGCAAACATCTGCACATACACCGCTTTGATCAATGCTTTTGCTAGGGAAGGACTTTGCGAGAAAGCTGAAGAAATATTTGAGGAATTACACGCAGCTGGGCTTGAGCCTGATGTATATGCTTATAATGCCCTCATGGAAGCTTATAGGTAAACTTGCACTTCACTTCTACAAGAATATGGCTGCACTCATGCTTATTTTGCGCTGCTCCATTTTTCGAGGGGTCGTGATCAATCTACTCAAACATATAGTCATATGGCCCAGGAATCTGGAATAATAATGCTGCCAAGTAAATAGCCACAAAGTGGGCCATAAAAAAATTATAAGGGATCCAAATTAAGTGGCTGTCTTTGATGTCTGAAATATCCTATCTGCATGTTTAGCATTACGTCTGCAGAATGTGATTCTGTTCTGAAAGTTTACTCGTGTAACAGCCGCGCAGGATATCCTTATGGCTCTGCTGAGATATTTTCTCTCATGCAGCACATGGGATGTGAACCAGACACAGCTTCATATAACATCATGGTGGATGCATATGGGAGAGCTGGACTTCACAATGGTATTAAAATCTGTTAGACTAGTATAATTCTCAACGTCAAGTTTCTAAAGTCCATTTATTATTACTATTATTTCTGGTAGGTCTATGATCTTTCCTTCTTCAAGGCCTTGGCTGCACTTAAATTCCATAAGGTGCAGGATCCACAGTTATTTTATCTTCATAAATTTACATAAATTCCAAGTTGGAGTAATTATTCTTTTTGAGTCATCAGTTCTACCAGCCTTTTTGAAATTGGTTTTGCAATCTTCCGATCTGTAGAATATAGAAGTTGAAATGAATTTGTTTCATGTAATCAATGTCTCTTGCACAATGTTTTTCAGATGCGGAATCCATGTTTAAAGAGCTAAAACGAAAAGGGTTGAACCCAACAATGAAGTCACACATGCTGCTGTTATCTGCCTACTGCAAGAACAGGAATGTGGAGAAATGTGAAGAAATTGTCAACCAGATGCGCAAGACTGGCCTCGAGCCGGATACATTTGTTCTGAACACTATGATCAACATGTATGGCAATATGGGGCACTTTGAGAAAATGGAATACGTGTTATCGACGATGGAAGATGGCCCATGTAAGCCAGATATCAGCACCTACAACATCCTGATCAATTTCTACGGCCGGGCCGGATTTCGCCACCGAATGGAAGACCTATTCCAATCTCTCCCAACCAAAAATCTGAAACCAGATGTTGTCACATGGACATCAAGGATGAGTGCATACTCCAGAAAGAAGCAGTATCAGAAATGCATGGAGATTTTTGAAGAGATGGTGGATGCGGGTTGTTATCCTGATGGTGGAACTGCTAGAGTGCTGCTATCAGCTTGTTCGAATGACAGTCAGATCGAGCAGGTTACAACAGTAGTTAGATCAATGCATAAAGAAATCAAGACTGTGTTGGATGTCTAATTGCTTTGATGGCCTGAAGTACAAAGTATATTTATGTATATACACCAAGCTATCTAATATTACAAACTAGTATATGCATAATTCTCATGGCATGATGCCACTTGGTTGATATAATAATAATAATAATAATAATAATAATAATAATAATAATAATAATAAAGTAATACCCCACTACTGAGAGAAAATTTTATACTCCCACCAACGGAGGGACTAAGGGTCAAACTTGCGATCACATGGACGCATGCCCACCGTGCTTCCACTTGCACCACTTGCGCTATCACATTGGAAGCACGTGGGTGGACATTTGATTGAAGATAATGTTATTGCTGTAGGTTTGGCACATATGTTTTTGCAATCTGCTGTCAGTGCCCATGCGGACTTGGAATTGAATTTGTCGTCAATCGTAACTTTGCAAAAATGTCAAATAAGATTCTGGATAGGTCGTATTAGTTATTAATTGTAACATTAGAAAGTTTATTTTCAATAATAAAATACAAGAATGGGCCGATTTAGGTATGGCGACCCTCGCATTTCACCCTAAAATTTCTCATTTCTAGTAAACAACTCGCTCATCCTAAAAAGATAATAATTTATTTTTCGTTTCTTATATAACTTCTTTTAATTTCTAGATAAACTTATTGTTGACACCCCACCCCCGGGACCAAAGATGGATAAATCAAAGCGGATTCCAAGCCCAACCAAAAAGGAAATTCAAGCAACTAAGTAGCTCTCCCGCACTCAGCCCACACGGAGCGAAGCTCCACCAAGCCTCGAAGCAGGCTCTTCAACATTCGGCCCACAAAGAGC
>JAXCLR010000081.1:22628525-22640848 GCA_035584095.1 Annona squamosa
TCTTCTTATCACATGCCTCTGTAAATGAAATACGATACAGATTTTCGGCCACATCGGTGAAGTGGAAATGCCCACGCGTCCGCCATAGCCGTCTCATGGAGGACTAAAAAAACTCCCGGTTGTACGTCTTCGAAGTTATTGCGAGTATTTTTGATGGAAGCGTCGATTACTAGCTTCTGATAACTGTACTAACAATTTAAAATTAAACTATTTTCTAGGAGTTGCATTGATATGCCAAACACTTCTTTTCTTTTTTTTTGATTGAGTGTGTATATCACGGGTGTGTTTGAGAATGAATATAATTTTTTATAAAAAGTTGTAAAGAGTAGAAGTTGTCAAATAATGTAATATAATAGTAGTAATGATGAAGTGTAAATGGAATAAAGTTAAAATAGATAGGTTAGTTATATGAGCAGTTATGTAAAATTGATTGAAAATTAAGATAATAGTAAAGAAAAATGAAGAAATGATTAAAAAATAGAGTAGTTGTGGAGAGTGCAAAATTTTAAATTGAAAAGTTTTAACTTACAACTTTTACTCATTAACAAACACATACTACATTTCAGTTCAGATCTTATAATTAAGCTCATGAGAGAAAACATAACTCCTGTATATCTATTAAGGAGTCAATAAGGAGACACACATCAGTAATAAGCCCAAAACCCTATATGGGGTTTAAACATAGGTACAACGGCACAGGTGCTATTGTCCAGCCCGTTGGCAATGCCAAACACTTTTTAAACTTGTAAAAATGCTGCAGCACAAAAAAATGTACGGCCAGACAGGCGCTTATAACAATCGAGTGTCTGAACGGCCATAGTACAATCCGGCCATAGCCCATATATTAACCGCGAGGATCATCTCATCGAGGCGGTCGCAAGAAAAGAAACCGACAATCCAATCGAATCTCCACCGTCGATTTTGCAAAGGCAGGATGATTAGTACGATCGGAGAAATGATACTCGGATGTTCCAGGCTAATCGACGGTCCATTTTTTTTAATTCGAGCTTATTGTACTCTCCGTTTGCGAAATTTGAATGTGCGTATCATCCATGCCAGAGGAGTTTTTTTTTTTTTTTTTGGTTCTTTCAGATGTGATTTGCAAATATAATCATAATTACAAATAGAATCTTGAAGTTTTTAAATGCATATTATCCTCTATAGTTTGCAGTATTTGCAAGTATACCTATAAAATTAAATTTTGTCATAATATTTTCAAAAAAATTAGAACCCGAAAATTGCCCCCATCTTTCCAAAAAGGTTTCGATGTATTAATATGAACCTTTTTTGCTGAAAATTATTATAAACAATTTTAACTAGATATATTATATTATTTCAAAATTTTATTAAAAAGCCTTAAGAGATTACTTTCATCATCACTAAAAAATGCAAATGATGGTCCTTTTGGCAACACCTACAAGTAGAATTTATTTTAAAAAATTTCATACATTAATTTGATATTTTAACTATCTAAATTTTTTATTATCATCTCTATTCTAATTATTTTTTTACATCATACGACATATTTACTCATTATATTTTAATTGCATTCATTTTACTCCTAATTATTATATCAGTCACAGTACATTACTCTTTCAATTTATTTTTTGTTTTCGCTTTGCCACGTGTACTTTTTTCCCAAACGCACTGGGTTGTAGATTTAAAACAAGCTGTGAGCTTGATATAAAGTAGAAATGGGAAAAAATCGTAGAAAAATTCTAACAAGTAAGAAAATAATATAATATAATAAGATAATAATTTTAATATAAGGTAGTTGAATATGAAAAATGTAAAAAGAATTAGAATATAGATATAATAATTATAACATAAAGCAGTTAAAATATTAAATTATACGGAAAAGTGAGTAGAAACCAGAAATGAGTGATAAGGTTTTTTCTATGAAATTTTCCAACATTTGTATCATGCCAAATGTCTCCTAATTTGAAAAATTCAACAAAAATATATCTAATGAATCAAATAATTTAATTTGTGATATTTGGAACAAGTAAATATTAGCTTAAATATAGAGAATTAGTGAACTAATAACGTAAAATATCTAATTGAAACATTACATGGGAGAAAAATAGGGACAATTAAAATTTTTTTAACGATTTTTTAATTTTATTTCATAGGTACTGGTATAAATAGTTGCAAACCATTGGAAGGTAATTCTCTATTTCTAAAAAACTACGATGGTATTATTTGCAATTATCATAAAGAATGCGGGTATATTTGAATTCTCCTCACAGCTGTTACATGTACTCTGGATTTTGAAACATCGCCGTTGTTCTTCTCCAGAATGCTCGCCACAGCCGCCGCATCTCCATTTCTCCAAGTGAAAATCTCTCTACCGCTTCGCAAAGTAAGCCTCTCTCTCTCTCTCTCTCTCTCTCTCTCTCTCTCTCAGCCGCTATATTTTGTCATCTTTCTCATTCCGTCTCTCCATTCTCAGAGCCGCCATGAGACCGCGGCGGCATTAAAATCGTCAAGAAATTGCCGGCTTAGTCGAGCTTTCACTGTTAGAGCTGGCGTCAAGAAGATATCTTTTGGGACAGACTGTAGGAAGTCACTTCTGGCAGGGATTGATAAGCTTGCCGACGCCGTCTCTGTCACCTTAGGTCCCAAAGGTACGTGTCCTCAATGCAATTTAGGGTCTTGCTATTGCTTTTTCCCCTAATATGTTGTTTTCCTTAATGTAATTTCATTTATAACAATTGTATTTTTGCTTTGAGTATGGTTCGAAATTTCTGCTATCCTGATGGTTTTCTTTGGTGTGCAAGAGCTACTATTAGTGGCGGCTTGTTGTAGTGGTAATTAGGTTTGTCCAGAAACTTATTCGCAGCTACCCATTGAAGAAAGGATGCATGCCACGAACTTGAAATACCTCTTAATGTGCCAAGCGTGCTAAAGAGGACTTACGCATTGTATTAGACCAGACTGTAGCACAGCTAATGAGGTGGCCCTGATATTCATAGAAAGTGTCCCATTGGCTGCAATCCTAGGCCGAATTCTGTCATTCATGTCGGAGAATCTTTTTCCATTTTTTGTTTGCTTGGTAAAATGAATAACCCAGTTTTGCCATTTATGTGATGCAGGTCGTAATGTTGTGCTAGATGATCCAAATGTGCCAAAAGTAATCAATGATGGGGTGACAATTGCTCGTTCCATTGAGCTAGCGGATTCAATTGAAAATGCTGGGGCAATGCTTATTCAAGAGGTTAAATTGTTGTATTGTTCTGTTTAATAAGTTTACTTCCATTGCTCAGGAGCCAGGACTTTGGATTTTACTGACTTTTCTGGACCATAGGCCATTTTTTGCCTATCCTTCTGATGAGATTGGTGATTAAGCACCTTGCTCCTATATAATGCACACTTGGAAAGCAATTATGTCTCCTGATCTTCTCTTAGTGCCTTATATTAGGTGATTATAATCTTATGCTTAGGGAGAATTTTGGATGCATGGTAGGTTTTTTTTTTCAGTAAAGCAATAGGCCAAACAACTCAAATGTCTTCCAGCATCATGTAACCAGACATGACTGTAGGTTGCTCGTAAGACGAATGATGTGGCTGGTGATGGTACCACTACTGCAATTATTCTGGCCCGGGAGATGGTTAAGTTCGGATTATTGGCTGTTGCTTCTGGGGCTAATCCAGTTTCTTTGAAGAAAGGCATTGATAAAGCTGCTCATGAGCTGGTGAAGCTCTTAAAGGACAAATGCATACCTGTGAAAGGGAAGGATCATATAAGAGGTACCTTCTACTTCTAGAGGTGCATACCTCTAGCCTAGACTGTAGATTTAGGCCTAATACTTCAGTATCTGATTCCACAGATGATGGGCCACGCCTCTAGCCTTATCAGATGTCATTGGTCATCCTCCTTGGGGCCTGCTCTTGTGGACTACTTTATGATCCACAGATCAATTGGGTTGAAGTTTTCTTGTCAAGTCATCTTCTCAAAGATGGTTTTAGGTGCTGAGGGTCCATACTGTGAACAGGTTGGATCTGCAAACACAGGAACTCCTATATTCGGAGGAACTGATGATACCATGTAGATAATCTGATCAATAGTTGTATGCTCTGTGTGGTTTTTACTTGAATTTTCTTGAGAATTGATATGGTGTTTGGAAGAAATTGATGGTTGGCCACTTTTTTTTTTGGCAGCTGTTGCCTCAATCTCTGCTGGAAATGATGACTTTATTGGAAATTTGATTGCTGATGCTGTAGAGGAGATTGGTCCTGATGGTATCATTACAATTGAATCATCCAAAACTTTTGAGACTACTATTGAAGTTGAAAAAGGATTGAAGGTGATGTAATTTTAACTTGCAGATGATTTTTCAAGATGCTCAGCCATCTTCTTAAGGGAAACATAAATGAGATTCGTCAGAAAGGATCCTGATACATGTGGCATGAGTGGTATAAGTCTGGGTTGTTCATGGAGTTGGTTCTGTTATGAACTGGCAACTTGTGGCTGATCTAATCACTGGATTTGATCAGAGGGATAATTCTCAATTTACGTGTGCTTCATCCGGTGATTGGCAATTTCATTTATGGTGTGGATACTAAAATTCTAAAGATGTTTGATTTTCTTCACAATGTTACTCCTATTTTGAAAAGAAAGGATTTGAAATTATTAAAGATCTATAGTTTCTTGACAACCATGTTTTCAGGGTCATAAAATTCAAAGCCATTCTGCTTAAGGCCTGTAAATTGCATTTTTTACAGCTTGACAAGGGTTATGTATCTCCTGAGCTCATCACAAATCAAGACAAATCAACTGTGGAGTTTGAGAATGCAAAAGTTTTAATTACCGATCAGAAGATCACAAATTTTAAACAGATTGTTCGTGTTTTGGAAAAGACAACTCAGTTGGGTGTCCCACTATTGATAATTTCTGAAGGCATTTCACCATCTGTACTGGCAATTCTGCTTATGAACAAACGAAAAGGCTTAGTTAATGTCGCAGTTATCAAATGTCCAGGATTTGCTGAATCAAAGAAGGGTCTTCTTCAAGATGTTGCAATCATGACAGGTGATGTATCCTTACACTAAGTATGATCTTGATGTTGCTACCCTTTTTTGGAATGAGCTACTCTTTGAATGCCTCATCTTATTTTAGTGATCTGCAACAATGCATTAAATCCAATTTTAACAACTAAAGTGATTATTTTGGAGTCAAAGGGAATGCTTGTTCTTTAAGTAAATTATTTAGTAATAATGAGTAAAGCAATTGAAAAAAATATTAATTATGGCTGCCACATGTTGAGGAGATTATTAGACCCTCTATTCTTCTGAATTTTAGATCATTTCCTTTCAATTGCCATTGATTGGACAATTAAGATCTACAACTTGATTTCTTCCACCAGCATTGAGAGTGATAATTCGTTTAGTGGGATTTTGTATTGACATGTGTCATTCCATGCCTATGGCCATGCATTCCACTGTCTAATAGTGTACTGATACAATTTCGTATTTTCATTGGTATCCAATGTGTTTATGATTTTATGCTGCTTGGTTGCCCTTTTTAGTGACAAATGAATATTTATTTCTTTTGTTGCTATGAATGATGATGCAATAAGCAGGTGGTGATTTTCTAGCAAGGGAGCTGGGCTTGACACTGGAAAGTGCTACATCAGACCAGCTTGGTATGGCTCAAAAGATCATGATAACAGAGAAGTCAACAACCATTATTGCAGATCCATTGATGAGAGCTGAGATTCAGGCAAGGATCTCACAGATAAAGAAAGATCTTGCAGAAACAAAGAGCATATATGAGATTAAAAAACTTTCAGAGAGGATTGCACAACTCTCTGGTGGAGTTGCTAGAATCAAGGTATGTAGGATTTTTACCTGCCTCACATCTTCTTTATTCCATACTTGGAAACCATTTTATTGCTTAAAAGAACTTTTGTCCTAGAACCAGTCATTGGCTTATGAAGAAAGGGAAGGTATATCCTGTTCTATGACACCTGAAATCATAATTTTGCTAAAAGAGAGCAACAATAGTACTTTCAGATGACTAAACATCATTTCGTAGATCAAATTATTCCTTTCAGCAGGTGTTGAGAATTGCTGGTTATATTTTTTTTTTGCCCAAGTGAAGGACTTCTATAAGATGTTCAGGTAGCTGTGGAGGTTAATCAACTTCCAAACAGAGATCTTGAAACAATAGTCTTCTTTAATCTGCATGGCTGCACCGAATTTTATTATTAATTTTTAAAATCCAATACTGGTCATGGAAACCTTTGTCCATAGCAACTAGACAAAAAGATTATAGGGATCCAATAGCTATTTCATTACCTGTTTGGGCTGATTTTTCATGGAGATGTCAAACTGTGCCAATCGATACTCTATTGATATGGCTGCTACATGGCGGGAATTTATATTTCTCCATTGACCTCCACTGAAACAGCTAACTTTTAAAGATGTACCTAGTCCCCATCCTGATTATATGCAAGCTATTCTTTATCCGCGATTTACTATAGCTCAAATGGTTACGAAGGAGATAAGAATTATCCAAATTCACAAGTAGGTTAGTTGGCAGGATTTTTGGATTTTTCCTGCCTGGGAGTTTTACTGGTTTACGAGTTGGTGTGGCAGCTACATCAGGAAATAGTAGGCTGTTGGAATGTAGGTTCAGATTTTTATTCTGCTGAGCCTTTTGTACATGAATATTCCAGTGCATGTTAGTTATTGTGGTGGTTCTGAGATGTGCACATGAAATATTTTAGGTAGGAGCACCCACTGAATCTGAACTTGAAGATAGAAAACTAAAAATTGAGGACGCAAAGAATGCCACTGTTGCTGCTATTGATGAAGGTATAGCACCAGGTGGTGGGGCAACATTTGTACATCTATCAAAGCAAATTCCCTTCATAAAGGATCTTATAGAAGACCCAGATGAGAAGGTTGGTGCTGACATTGTTGGAAAGGTGACACCATCTCTGCTGAGTAGATCATTTATGCTATTTAGTTTAAGCTGTTGAATTTACTATTTAGTTAACATTTCAATTAACTGCACTTGGCACAGCAACAACTGTGAGGGTTGACATCCTGAACATTTCATTAAATTTTTGGGCAACCTATGTGAGCATGGGAACTGATGCTTCCTGATCAGAGTTCATGTCGTGTTAACCACAAACAGCAAGAGCAGCCAATGCCATCTTGGCAGGCTTTACTCTGTGGTTTCAGGAGTTAATCATGTCTGTTAGTCACTTGGCTTAAGACCAACAAGAATCTGTATAAACAGAGATCCACGTTGTCGTTGCTGGCAGTTCTCGAGGGAGGCATCATTTCACATTGTTGTTACATGCTGAACTATTGAGGTGTCATTTTTTCAGGCACTTCTTGTTCCAGCATCTCTTATTGCAGCAAATGCTGGCGTGGACGGATCGGTTGTGGTGGAGAAGCTTTTAACTTGCAACTGGGGGATTGGATATAATGCAATGACCGATACATACGAGGATCTTATGCAAGCTGGAGTCATTGATCCTTGCAGAGTTTCAAGGTGCGCACTTCAAAATGCAGCTTCTGTTGCTGGGGTAATCCTTCTAACGCAAGCCACTCTTTTTGAGAAAATAAAGAAGCCAAAGCCGGTTGTGCCTGACGTTCCAGGGATAGTTCCTTATTAGCAAGGAATGAGAAATAGAAGAATTAATCAGATGCCAATGGCTTATATTCTTATGGGAAAGGCCAATTTTGGGGGACACGACATGAATTTTATATTTGTATACAGATGACAAGCTGGGGTGGTAGGCTTCCTAGAGGTCAGATAGGAATGGACAGATTAGCGGGGAAATCAGGATTTGGAGCCGGAATCAGATGAGGATTGCTCTTTTTGAGGGTTGTAAAGGGCTGTGTTCGAGTGGCTTTTTTCTTATAAGTTACAATCATTATATTTTTCTCCTTTGGTTTTTGGTTTTTATCTGCATAAAAACAGAAAGAAAAAGAAACCCTTTTCCTTATCTGCCGGCAAAACAAAAATATATAGGACAAATAATCGGTGACAATTGTGGTTTTAATAATTCATTTGCACAATGGTAACGATCAAAGGGTTGAAGGGGTCAAATGAAAGTGTTAAAGAGCTCCATCTGCAAAAAAGTCTAATCACGGGTTTAAGTTTATTCAGGCGCATGAAGTCTTTTGAAAGATCAGGGGAAGATCAAGGATGCCATGCAGGCTGTGCATACTATAGGACTGACGCTGGTTGTGCATCGATCCTTAATGCACCCGGGTGTACTTCACTTATTTATTTATTTATTTTTGAAATTTTTTTCATAAAAATATTAATTCAAGTGTATTTAATATGTGTATAAATTTTTACCAATTTTGAAGATTTTAGATATTTTTTAAAATCAGTAGCATTTTTAGTAATTATATCTAAAAAATCTCTAAAAATGATAAAAATTTATACACATATTAAATAAACTTGAATTAAAAGTTTTCTAAAAAAAATTTTTTTTTTAAAAAAAGGTGAAGTACACCCGGGTACATTGAACTAGCGCCTGCGCTTATTATGGTTATTGAACTCTATATGGATGCATTACTCTCACTTGTAACTACTTTGATATGGGTTTTCTAATTTGTAAGTTTTCTGATTTTTTTTCTTTTGTTTTGTTTTAACTGTATATAATAGTTTTTAACAGCTTTTAATCGGATTTAATCTGTTTTAAGAGTATTTAATACAGGGGAAGCCCACCATTGGAAACCCGGTACGTTACTTGGCAGCCACCTGTGTTGTCAACCAGGCAGTGCTTGGTTGGCTAATTATATGGGTTTGTCATTTTTAGTAATTTTTGGGGTGTGTATGGTAAACTGTGTAATGGGTAATCCACTTTCCCTGTTCCGCACTCTTTCCTATACATTTTAGAAAATAAAATATTTAATATCTTAGCTACTGTATTTTTTATTTTTATCTTAGATTTCAATCATCTTTTTGTATAACTATCTTATTTATTCGCAGTTTGTCTCCGTCATATTATCTGACTCTTCCATTTTAAAAAATATTCCTCTTCTATACTTTCGTATTTGTTCACATTACTAAATTGATTCTTAATCATTTTTAATTAGAGTAAACTATTTTTAATAACCTTTAATTGAATTTAATCACTTTTAGTAGCGTCTAATTGGAGTTAATCATTTTTATTAGATTTAATCACTATAATCAACTTTAATTAGTTTATTGATATTAATGAGTTCGACTGCCCGAGGTGCAGCAGGCGTTTGGGAGCTTGTCTTCGTGAATCTTTTGACGGAACTTTTCCTTCAATTTGTAAAAGTATCTTGAGACTTTATTGTAATAAATATTGAGATATATGTAAATATACCAATAGGAAATAATTTTTTTAAATCACTTTTAATCTGATTTTATTTTTTAATAGCGTTTAACTGCTTTTGATTGGAATTAATCACTATTAAGAATATTTAATCAACTTTAAATGCTTTTATACGACTTTAACTATCTTTAATTGCGTCTTACATTTTTTTTGATTAGTTAATTGAAATTAATTTAGTCATAGTAACTTTTATATCATATTTAAATAATGTTTAGGATGTAATAAATATTATTATTCGGTTTTTGTCACTTTTAATAGTCTTAGTAGCTTTCAATCAAATCAAACTATTTTTTTTTATGGATATTTATAATCATCACGATAGATATTTCCATCTAAGCTTTAAAATATTCTAATAAATTTCTTACAGTATACTGTCACAACTAATAATATTTTTAAATCTATCAAATGGTGAACACTCCTACGCCATTTAGAGAAACTACTTCCACCACTGTTACTTTTTTTTCTTTTTGTTGCTGTTCACTTTCTTTTTTATTTCACGCTCATTTTTTGTTGCCGCCAAGCATGGAACCCAGAATCTATCCATTTTGAGGTTAGCTGTAGTGTGGTGGCGAATCCAATTCATTTAAATAGCTTTTCGTATGACCTAATCGCATTTAATTAGATTTAATCGCCACTTGAACAATCTCTAATTGGGCCTAATATTGTTCATTTGATAATATTATTAAATTGTAGACCTTCTATATCTATACAATTTTTTAGTTATAATTTTTAAAGTGTATTTGAGAAATAATAAAACTTTTAGATGAAAATTTTTTAGCATAAAAGTTTTAAAATAAGAGAATATGAGAATAATAAGAAATAAAGATAATAAAGTTAAAATAGATAAATTAGTCGTACAGGTAATTCTGTTGAGGTGAATGAAAAGTAAAGTAATTTGTACAAAGAATTGTGAAAAAATAAAAAATAAGATAGTGGTTGGGAGTAAAAAGTTTTAGATTTAAAATATTAGTTAAAAAAGTTGTTTTTGGGAAAAAAACGCACCCTAAAAAAAAGGTGACATCAAGTACTAAACAAAATACGTGACTTCAATTCATGGGTACGGTTTGCAAACGCCAGGAGTTACAGACATTGGTAACCGATTACACAACGACATGGGTCCTGATCCATTAAAAGCCCTTTTTGCCGGTCTTTCCGTAGAACCTCTCCATCCACCGTTAATTTTGCTGGAAGTGCGAAAAAGCAATCACTTGCTTCATTATCCTCTTCTCCCTTCTCAGACTCGTGCACACCGCCTTATTGTTGATGACTCGCCGGCGATGGGGACGGATCGTGGATTGTGGCTGCAACGATTGGAAAATCATTGCGCTAATGAAGGATACCGTCGGCCATGACAGGTGGATCCCATTTTCATCAGACGGCTGCCAGTAGTGGGAATGGATTTCTGGCCAGAATGATAAGAGGCATGCGGGCGTGTTCTTTTTGTTTGTTTGTTTGTTTTTTTATTGATATATTTCAATTATCTCAGTTGATATTACAATTAACCTTTTGAGACATTCTTATAAATTTTTTGAGAACAATCTTATAAATATCTTATAGATAATTATATATATCATGATAGTACAAATCAGCACATTCACAATCTTTAAAATGGAAGAATGTCTTGTAAAATACCCTCACTCCCACGGAGACAATTATAAATAACCCGAAACTGAGCCCCACATAAACATGGAAGAAAACAGAAGTAAAATATTAAAATATATGAAATACAAAATTTGTTATTTAGTTAAATAATAATCATATGTATAGTATCGTTATCTTATTTAAAATACTAAATATTACCAACCATATAATAATAAAGAATGTGTTATTGCAACCAAAAAACTGCGACCTTGGAATATTTCATTGCTATCAGGTCAATTATTGTAACCATGGTTGATTTAGTTCCCATTAATTAGGATACATGTATAGTTGCAACGAAATTAATTTTGGATTTAATATTTGTTTGCAATTTTGTAACGGAGGTAAAGTTTACAGGTGTTGCCAACTGCAGTGTTTTGAAAACCAGACCGGGCTGTCCGCTTAGACCGTGAACCGGGACATTGAGGTCCAGTTTTCTTTGAAAACCGTTTGAACTAATAGAACCGGACAGCCAAACCGTTGAAACGGGTCGGACCACGGTTCGGTTCCGATATTTTATTTTATTTTTTGAAAGTAAAAATTAAGGGTGTGTTTGGTTGGAGGTAAAACTTTTGGGGTCTGTTTGGCAATCCAGAAAATCCGTCATTTCGAGTAAAACTTCTCAAACACGGGCACCGCAGGTGAAAAACCCGTCGTTTCACCCGTCCGAGACCGCATCTTTCTCCCGTCCTGTGTACGACGGCAACTGGTGTCGGGTACGGCGACGAGCAGGTGCATCTCAAGGTCGAAAGTAGGGTTTCACGCATCGCCCTTCAACCTCTTTCTTCTCATACACAGCGCCGCCGTCGACCTTATGCCCAGAGCGACAACCACTCGTAGGCGGAAACGAAAACTGCAGCGGCCGTCTCCCGAAAGCCCACCTCGCCGGCACAAGCTGCGGTCGGCGTCGTCTTCGAAGGGAAGGATTAATCCTCCCTCCACTCCACCGGCATCACTGCATTCGGACGCATCGGAGGCATCCGTCAGCTCCCCCTACAAACGGCGAAGACAGATACCTGTAGTTTTCAAAACCCCTGTAATGTCGTGTTCAGGAGACCTAATTTGTTGCTTGTGATGTGCCGGCGAGAGACCTCACATCTGTCGAATTGATTGAGTCGTGCAATTCATGACATTTTGATTCCGATTCCCTTCCCCACTGTAATTTTTCTGAATGATATGCGTGCCAATTTGTTTTTTTCTTTATGCAATTGGGGATAGACAACAGTTGGGGATAGACAACAGCATTTGAATTTTCTTCATCATTGGAACTAGCTATTTCATCTCCATATCTGGCACTTGACTGATATTCATCAATATCTGCTTCTGTTGCTCTTTGATTGAAAATAATAG
>JAXCLR010000081.1:22652591-22668900 GCA_035584095.1 Annona squamosa
ATTCTGACCCCCCGATTTCCTTCTGCGCAGGGAATGAATTGCTTCATAAGCAATAAGCATGTTGTCAGAAATCAGCCCATCTATTGAGTTTATTATAAATGAAAAATCATCAAGATTTGACACATGAGGAGGGCACCAGGTTGCTTCAAGATCTAATGTAAACTGCCCATATATCTAATCAGATGATTTTTCATGTTCTAACTAAAAAACTTATAATAAATATAACGATTGAGCTGTATTGTCAAAATAAAACAATGCGGGGTTTAAACCGTGAAACCCACACATGGAAATGGAAAATAACCTCTGTATTTTTGGGTGCAACATGCTGTTGAATTTGGAATATCGCACGCCAGCTGCTGGCAATGTTTCTGCTGCCTTGATTTGATGACTCAAATACAGCAGCTTGGCAATGAAAAGAATGAGAATGAATTCCTATTTGTTTGAAAACGTAAATTCTACAACTCACAGTAGGTGGCTTTTATCTAATTAGGATTGCGTAGATTTCCAGTCGGTTAAATATATTTATGTAACTCGAAAATATAGTGGTGTTGTGTTAATTATGTTCACATGCATTATGTATTTATTTACGTTATTTCCCTAGATTATCAATAGAAGTTTCACATAGTATGCTTGTGAAGAGTAGAAATGAAGAACAGTTGAGTATGTTCATTCTTTTATGCTGGAGAATTTGGTTCATTCGTACCAAAGCAGAGAAATGGTATCTTCCCTAATTGTAGCAATGTGATTGAATGGTATAAGGCATTTAGGGATCAACATGTGGGAGTTGGTAGAATTGCTGGAATGGAGTTGGATCACTCTGAGCTAATTCCAAGATGGGTTCGTCCAAGGGGGGGCTTTCTAAAAATGAATATGGACGGATGCAGAAATTCTAGGGGAGTGGGCGTAGGGCTGGGTGTATTGTTGAGAGATTCAGAAGGGATTTTTTTGGCAGCAAAATGCTGGCGTTTTGAGGGATTGATGGACGTTCTGCAGATGGAAGTAATGACTGTTCAGATGGGGATGGATTGGGGTGCTGAAATGAAGTTGGAACGTTTGCAAATGGAAGGTGATTCCCTAATTTTGGTTAATCATTTGAATGGTAAGTCCCCTGTTCGATTGTTAGTGGAATTTACAATCTAGGATATCATGTCTTTGGCCTAGGCGATGAAAATGGTGATTTTTCAACATGTTCTATGAAAAAGAAATTTGGTGGCTCATTTTTTGGCTAATTTTGCATCATCTATGTCTGATGATGTTAAATTATGGTGGGGTAAACTACCTGACTTCATTGTAAATCAATTTTATATTGATTATTCCAAGGAATGAAACCACATGCCTTTTGTCAAAAAAAGTTAAATTTTAATATATTTTCTAGATTTCTTTAACGATGTAAGATTTTTTCTTCTTTTCTTTTCCTTTTCTAGTTTTTCTATTTTATTCTTGTATAAGCCAATAGTGAAAGTAGAGACATACTTTCCAAAGGTGATATCTCAAAAAAATATTGATTTTGAATCCTGAAAAAGATCAAATAATTGATCTTATTAAACCTTCACTATACTTAGAGTTAAAAGAAAAACAGTTCAGTTAAAAGTAATTTGCAGAATGAATTGCAAGTGAAAGCATCGAATGTTAATTACAAAAAAAATTAGATTGGTTAAGTGGTCAACAATTATAGTGGTAGTTCAAGCATTGAATAAAAGTAATCAACGAGTTGAAATTGGTATTGCTGAATTTGGCGGAGGATCAAACGAAGAAAAGAAAGTGTTGATTAGACGTGATCTAGGCATGCAAATTAAGTAATTCAGGTATTTTTCCATAAGATTTTTTTACTATAGCAATTGAAAAATTAACTTACCAATTATAAAATTTATAATATTAAGAAAAACGCATATCTTATATCATATGATTTTTTGAGATATAATTGATAAGACTAGGCGCATGATGCAACAATAAATCTTGGTTACGAAGAAGAAAAAAATGCGCACGTCAGCTTTTGAAAGATAATGTATTAGGGTGTGGTTGTGAATGAATAAAACTTTTAATGAAAAGTTACAGAGAGTAGAAGTTGTCAAATGATGTGATATGATAGGAGTAATGATGATGAGTAAATAGAATAAAGTTGAAATAGATAGGTTAGTTATGTTGTATAGAAATGATTAAAAGTAGGGTATTTATATAGAAAAATGTAAAGAAATTATTAAAAAATAAGGTAGTTGTGGAAAGTGAAAAGTTTTAGGGTATGTTTGGCAATTTATAAAAAATGTCAAGTTAAAACTTTTCAATATAAAACTTATCATTTTCTACAACTATCATATTTTTTAATTATTTTTTTCAAATTTTCCTATACAACTACCGTACTTTTCAATCATTTCTACACAACTATCCACACAACTAACCTATTTATTTTATCTTTCTCTTCTTTACTACTCATCATTACCCCTATTATATCATATAATTTGACAACTTTTACTCTCCAAAACTTTTCATCAAAAGTTTTATACATTACTAAACGTACTCTTAGATTGAAAAATTTTAACTTGACAACTTTCATTTATTACCAAACACACCTTTAAGAGATTTGAACACATGTTCAGGATTCAGATGATTTATCTAACGTTTGAGCAAAATTAGAGGAGATGATTTTGAAAGGGGAAATTTTCATATACCTTCGTAATATTTCATGATTGATTTCGATTTGATAAATTTGATGAAAAGTCTATTAAGTTTGATGAAGAGAAAGAAGAAAAGTCCACTCATCAAAAGATAATCAGGTACTCAGGACAAAGAAAAGAAAACGTCAATGGAACCATAGGAAAAAATCGGAGAAAAAGAAAAAGAAAAAAAAATCGAGACAGGATATCATATACTGTGTGAAGGGCTTGGTAGGGAAAAGATTAAAGGGTACGAAGCATTCCATGCAAAGGTAAGGTACGAACCTGAAGCGGAGCTAGAGTGGGGCGGGGATGGGTATCATGGGCGGAGGGACCCGGGGCACGTGTCAGGTAAGTGGCGCGAACTATTTCCACTCCGCGTTCGTACGAACGGTTCCATTCGAGAGTCTTCGAACGTGACCGGCTTCATGGGAAGATTGGAAATCACTCCCATGGCTCAATGCAACGAGTTGCCTTTACACGTTTTCTGATGCACCCCTTAACATCATTTTAGAGTACCCGAGTGGTTGCTGTAAAAGTTGAAACATGGACAATGATTTAGCCTACGACGCCGAATTTCCCTGCAATTTTTTTTTTGAATAAGATAAGAAAATTGGATGAAAAAGATAATATTTTGCATCAAAATATAAAAAATTATATTAGAAATGAAAAAATACTATAAAACTTTTAAAAATAATGCTGTATTGTATTTAAAATGAAAATTTTTTTAAAATATAAATTTTTTGAAAATGAAAAAAAATCAATCTCATACTCATTTCATCAATTTCTCATATACTCATCTTAAAAATAACCTAATTTTAATTCAGTTTTCAAATTTGAACCATTTATCATGCATACTTATCCATATGTATTTATTTATAATTAGAAAATTACATGTATTAAAAACTTTTATTTACTATATATACATTTTTTATTTGCATGTATTTAAAACTTTTACTTTTTCATATATTGTACATTTGGAAAAAAGTTACTCTCAAAACATGCTAATTTTTAAAATAAATTGTAAGCTTTTAAATTCTAATGAAAGTGATTTTTTGGTAACATGATAAACTAACTGAATTAGATTTAGAAAAAAGAAATTTAAGTCCATTTGGTATGAGGAAAAAGTAGAAAAAATTTAAACAACATAAAAGTAATGTGATGAAATGATTGGACAATGGTTATGGGAAAAGAAAATAAAGATAAAATTAATAAGTTTGGAGTATGAAAATGTCAAAAAAAATTGATTAAAATGCAGAGACACTAATAGAAAAAGTAAGATAGATAGTTAGGTACAAGAGTGCCGTAAAAGTGGATTTTTTCCAAAAACTTTTACAACGCACCTAGCAGACCGTTTTAAAGTAAAAAAAATGCATCGCTTTCTATTAGATTATTGCTCATTGAATATTATATGTGATAGAATTAACTTCAAATATTATCATAACTTGTACCTCTAGTTATGGATATAAACACACTTATTATGCTGTTTTTCAACAATTTTCAAAAAATTATAAATAGATAAGAGTGAATGTTCCCTCAATCATTAATATATTAGAAATAAAAAGAATTAAATATAAGAGGAGTTTCATAAAAGCAAAGCCCATATATAAAAGTCATACATAAGGGTGATATATAAGTTTCAATTCAAAGTGATTTTTGTAAAAATAAATTTATAAGTATTAATATATTAAATAATTTAGATCTGAGAAGAAATATTCTAAAATAAAAATTAAGAGATCCGTGGACTAATCCGTACAATTCGGTTGAATCATTACCTTTCGATTAAATAAAAAAATAAATTTTTTGTCAGTGCTCGGTGAAAACCACAGGTAGAGCTGTTGATTTTCGAAGGCACGATAAATGCTAGCAATTGCTAGCACGGTTTTTCTTACTTTTTTTTATTAGATATTTATATATTACATATCAATGCATCTTACAATCAAGTCCTAAGAAATTCTTATGAGTGTCAATGGGAAGACCACAGGTTCCCCAATATTAATAGAAAAGAGTACACGCTGCTAAATATTAAAAGGAAAATAAATCTCGCACACCAAATTTAGAACTCAGGTCATTTGCCTAAAAGAACATGTTCTTTAACACCTGCCTTGATTTGATAACTCAAATACCGCAATGGGGCTGTGAAAAGAATGAGAATGGATTCGGACTGCCCATTTTTGTAAAATTTACCTACAGCATGATTGATTGATTGGAGAGAGAAGCTGAAATTTTCCACTTCCATTCGCTAATGTTCGTGATTACAAGCATCATAGCAAGCCTCAATTTCAAGTCCTTTGCTTTTTGCCCAGGGAATTATCAACCATGTGAATCACTACAAGAAAAGTAGCCAGGTACAACAAAATTATTTGTTGCATATAGCATATATTTTGTTGCATAGAGGTATATGCTACAAAAATTTTGTGCAGCTCCCAACGCATTTGCCTTTTTCAACAAAATTTAAAGTTTTATTGAAAAAATTTAGAAAATTTTCTTTTTTCTTTATTTTCTATTGTACTCACGTTGTTTAAAAATTTATGTTATATTCACAACATTCCATCATAAATTTATATTATATATATGTAGTTAAAACAACCGTTAACTACTTTATTAAAAAGATAATTTTGCATATTCAAAATTTTCTTAATTAAAATGATTTAGATCTAATATAATAACTTTTGAATCAATTGATGTTACAAGTTAGTGGTTTACAACATTAATTAAGTCATATTAGGGTTGATTGATTTCAATTGAGAAATTATGGATGTGCAAAATCGTCTTTTTAATGGAGTAGTTAATGGTTGTTTTGATTATATGAGTATGATAGAAATTTAAAATGAAATATTATGAGTATAAAAGACAATCTTAAAATATTTTGTATATATAAGAAGATGTCTTGAGTATAAGAAGAATTTTTTTTACAAATTTAATATTAGCAACAATTTAATATTAGATCATTTACATATATAGAAGAATGTAATAATATCTTATAGAATTTTTTTATCCACATAATACTGATATTTTAGATGATTTAAATTTTGAAAATATTATATAAAAATTAATATTTGATATTAGATCAGACACTCATATGTAGTAATACTAAACAAATAAAAAGATTTCTATGATAATTCAAATGATGTTAAGAGTATCTTCAGCTACATATAAAACTTTTTAAATTAAAACAATTTAATTTAAAACTTTTTACTCTTTGCAAATATCTTATTTTAAAATTATTTTTTCATATTTTCATATAAATATATATTTACTGTACTTTTTAATTATTTCTACGCAACTATCTGTATAAGTAACATATTTATTTTTTTTACTCAGCATCATTACTTTTAACATATCATACTATTTTCTCTCATTTCAAAAAATTTTCATTTAAAAGATTTATTACTTTCCATGCATACTTTAAATAAAATAGATGTAGTGAATTTTTTGAAAAAAAAAGAAAGTTATATAAAATTGAAATTTTACATAAGCAAAACCCTCCAAGAGCCCACTGTCTTGTCATAGTAGTGGGAGTTGGTATCTCATCCTTTATAGATCTTGTATTTGAAATTAGGCAAGGGTATTTCATCACTCATTTGTATAAAGTTTGAGTTGAAAATCCGGAGTATAGGTGGTATGGTAGCGTTGTCTCCCCAATTATTTAAGAGCCTGTGGTCTCTTTATGAAAATTTGTAATAATTATCTCATAGTTTAATTGTATTACAAGTTAAGAGGTAAGGTAAATATACACGGATAAAGAACCCACCAAAATAAGCTCTTTCGCATATACGGTCGTAAAGACACCAACAACATGACAGAAATGATTCAGATTTTGGCCTGGGTTATTTTCAACAAAAACATATGAACGTGGCGGATTTTGGTGCATAATGCGACAATGATGGCATTGAGAGAAAAAACCACAAACTTTTCATGATTTTGTGCCGTTTTAGCTAAATGTGAGACAGGTGTGTGGATGAGGATTTAGAGGGCAATGCGTGAGGAGGCACCACAAGGCACCCGTACAGGAATCGAATCCACTGCTCGTTTGGGTCACATCTGTTACTTTCCCGTCCCGGATCATGAATTTCATGATATGATTAGAGCATTACGCGTTATGTGGATCCACTCATCGCTTTGGTGATTTCACTAGTACAAAATTATATGCTCTGCTTGAGCTCCCTTCTTCATACTCACCCTCTTCCCTTCCCCCAAAATGGGGCCACTCCATATTCGCCATTAGGCCCGATTTCACAAGTCACAACATGCTTTTTCATTCCGTCCTTGCTTATATAGATATATAAATTTTTTACAAATAGTCACAACCAAGGGGTTCATAGATCATAGGTTAATGTCGCTTAATTAATTATTCTCGACGCGTGGGTCTGAGACAATGGATCGGAAAAGTTATTCGGTTCACTTTTTCTTAGTTGAAGCCGTGTGTGAAGTGGAGTGGTGTGGCGGAGTAGGCTTTGGCGTTGGTGCGATCCAATCACCTTTCACTCACCACTCACCAGAGCCGCGACACGCACGCACTCATCTCTAGTCTACTCTTTACTCTTCCATTCTCTCTTCTTCCGCGTGCGTGCGTGCGTGCGGCGAATGTATGAGGTCAGCAATGTATTATTCGGTTTGGCGGGGCCAGCCCCTGATTAGTCGCATCCCTCGCAAATCAACGGTCACAATTGGAGATTTTTTCGACCTGCCACGTGTACACGCTCGCATGTGCATTTAGCCACTTCTTTTTCCTTGCAGTGGGGCATGTGGTTGTTGCATGCATGCATTTCATCAGATCGGAAGGAATTCTCTAGGTTGGGAACATGAATTTGAGAGAATGAACAGGAATATTGAACAAAATTATTATTATTATTATTTACATAAATTTTTCAATAAGGTTATGATATTGTTATTTTTTTTATGAAAGGCCTGAAAAGCTTGACTCTAAGACCATTGCACAGAATCCTCAAGAAGAGGAGACAGGAGATAAACCTAGAGGAATATCACTAACAAATTGTTCATCTTTATATAGAGAGTCAAGGATATAATTGGGTGAATCATCCCACCAAACATGAACAACATTGGTGCTTCCTAGAGCAAATTCCACAAGGTCATGAGCCACCGAATTCTACAATCTTAAAACACGAGAGAAGAGGGAAGATATATAAGTGAGAATGAGAGATACAAAGGTAGGAATGAGAGATCTTATCTTGTCATCCAAATGTCCTAAGTAAGAACGAATGAGGGACCTGTATTTGATCAGCTTAATAAGAGTGAGAGAATTACTTTCTAGAACGACATTATATAGCTGCAGAGAGGAAGTTCATTCGATAGCCAATAAGACCGCACTAGCCTTCATGAGAAGGGGATCGAGAATTCCGTCTTGAGACCATGACTTTGCAGCCACAAAATCACCATTAGAGTCGTGAATAACAGCTCCCATCCCATCTTACTAGGAGTGCAACTTGGGCCAGGTTGTGGCCGAACCCGAGAATTTGCAGTGCTGAAACTCAGGAATTCCCGACCTGAGCCCAAACCTAGATCGAATACAAATCGAGATAGGTTTTGGGTTCAGGTAAACCCAAACTCGAATTTATATTTATAAAATATATATTTTTTATTATAATATACTACCAAATCAAGCATGACAACAAGCATTGACAGAAGACGGTTTGTCTCCTTTCCCTTTCTCCCGCTCTTGTCCGAAAATTTCTTCCCTCTCCCTAATCCCACTTGGCGTCTGCACAACACGAGCATCTTCTTCACTCGCGGCAGCCTAATCCCGCTCGACACCTGCACGAAGCAGAGGATTCTTCTTCACCCGCGGCGGACTCTGCGTCCTGCTTGCGTCGGCGGCTAGCGTCCAGCGTCCCGCCTTTGCGTCGTTTTCTTCTTCCCGCATGACAACCTCTGCATCCCACGTCCCGCATCCTGCGTCCGACGTTAGTAGCTTCTGCGTCATCTTCTTCTTCCCTGCAGTCCACCAACGCTATACCAACGACGGGCTGCGTGGCCTGTGCCATCCCTGCCGACGAGTTGCGTCCCTGCTACTTGGAGGTTAGATGATTATCTCCGAAAAAATTATTTTGCGATGTTATAATGTTAATAATCCATTTTTTAAGCCCAAGATCGATGTTTGATTAGATGCTGCTTCAATTTTTGTGTGAAGCCCACATGCGACCTAAGATGCCGGTTGATCCATTTTCTCATTCAGCCCTGCACATGAAGTTGCAGAAGTCATGAATTAGTCATAGCGCCCTAACAGATGTCATGGTCATAGTGAGTATTACTCTATCCAACAAATTAAAAATAGACAGAATTTTACGACCTTAGGCCTTTTCTGCCTATTACAATTTGTTTTACAGAGTATCCATACATAAACATTCAAAATAGTCAATAAATAAATTTAGATTCCACATTGTATGAGGAATCGTAAGAAACAAGCAGCAGGGAGCATTTGCTTTGACAAATTAATTTAATTAGATTGCAACGATTAGCTTAGACTGGAGGATAAACATGATCTCGTTTCTGCAATCCTGTCCAGTTTGGAATGGTGTTGATCAATGATTAGAGTTCTAAATCAGAAGAACATACCGGAGGGATGATTATGTTATTCTTTGAAAAGCATGAAACTGATAATTGCAGAGCCCAATGATCTAAATAACTCAGATGAAAAAGAGAAATAGACAACTGAAGGCCAAAGAATTATCAAAGACATGAATAGTCCAAGGAACGCCGAATACCTTATTTACCTTCAAAATTTTTTTCTAGAAATTACCAGCAACGTTCGAAGCCTAATAAACTTAAACACCCTTGTTCATTTCAAAATGATTTGTATATGTTTAATTTGGTATTTATTTTTTATTTATATCAATTTTTATTTCTTATCTCCTGTCTTATGTTCTATTGCATGGGGTGACTAGTACTGATACTTAGTTTATTATTGCTCTGAAACGAGTAGAACTATTGAAATTCACATGGACAATTTCTAATTATTTTTATGTATTAAAAAAAGTGATATTTAAGTGATCAAATCAGTATGAATAGTTTAAGTAATATGCAAGACAAGCTTAGCGATATTTGATGCAAAGGGAAGGCTCAAAACAAGTTTCATTCTTTCTACTCTTAAGTGGTATTTGAATTTTTCTAGTTTTCTTATAATAAATTATTTTTCAATTTTTTTATTCATTAGGTTTGTGATAATATATATATATATATGATGAGCAACAAAGACATTGATAGGAGAATATCAACGTGAAACTCAATCTGAGCCCGAATTTTAAAAATAGGATTAAGGTTAGAATTGAGGTGAACCCGAGTTTCATGAGCCTGAGTTACACCCCTACATCTTACACACTTGCAAGTTGCAGCTCGCATTTACATTAACTTTCAAGTTTCCTTGGTTGGGCTTATACCAACGAGCAAAAGAGCAATGACTATCTCCTTGAAGAGGATGAAGAATATAAGACGATGAAAGTTGGTGAATGAAATACATGGACCATGAGGGCGTCTTGGGGAAGCTAGGATTAGTCCCTTTTATGTAGAACTTATAGCCGCAAAACTAAATTTCCAACAAGTACACAAAAAAAAGATGATAGGATACTAAGATTCGAAGGAGAAGAGATTCGCAAAAATCTCCCATAACATAGAAAAGGTCATGTCTGAGAGAGTTGTCTTGAGGGTATGGTGAAATGCTACCTTCATGCACAACTCCAAAACAAATGCAAACAATTCTTCTCCTCACGATTCCACAAAGAGCAATGATATTGCATAAAAATATTCCTTCTTGTCGGGTTTGCTTTTGTGGGGAGAGAATCAAACAGCATCCTCCAATCGAATATGATAATTTTCTTGGGAATAGGTTTATGTTAGCCCTGACATATATTTTGATTCTTGAATTTTTTTAGATATAGTTAATTTATATACTAAGGGTGTATTTTGGAAGAGAAAAAACTTTTAATAAAAAATTTTTGATGTAGAAATTTTTTAATTGGTAGAAAATGATCTAATATGACATAGGTAATAATGAAGAGAAAATAGAATAAAATTAAAATAGGTAGGTTTACCACGTAGATAGTTATATAAAAATGATTGAAAAATAAAATAGTTGTATATGAAGATGACAAGAAGTGATTAAAAATAAGGTAGTTGTGGAAAGTGAAAAATTTTAGTTGGAAAAAAAAGTTTGCCAAGAACCCCTAAAATTTTATATGCATTTTTAGGGCAATACCCAAACATATTGATTTTTACAAAATAAAAAATTTACAAATCTAAAACTTATGAAGTTTGGTATACAATTTGATAGAGTAGAAATTTTTTTATAAAAATAAAATACACATAAATTAGTATATTAGCTCGGGCTAACATAATCATAACTCTTTTAATAATAGTTTTATCTTTTTATTTATAAGATCCATATTTCTAGTGACTATTTCTTATCTATTTTACCATTCTAAATTTCTAATTATTGTGTTTCATTATTATTTCTTATCTATCTCACCATTCTAAATTTATAATTATTGTGTTTCATTATTATTTTTTATCTATTTCACCGTTCTAAATTTCTAAGTATTGTGTTTCGTTATTATTTCTTGTCTATTTGACATTCTAAATTTCTAATTATTGTGTTTCATTTTCTTCTTAGGATCACCCTTAATGAAGTGAGTCATAAGGGACACATTTGATAGGATAAAGGAAAATGGGTAAAACATACTTTCTTTTTTGAGTTGTTAGGATGGAAGCAATAGTATGAACTCCTAATGTTTGCATTATTTCTTAGCAGTCCACCTTTTGAATGGTTGGAGAAATGATTTTAAGTTAAGGAATATATATCTGATGGTTTGCCATATATCTATTGAATTCCCGATAGAGGCCCTGTTTGGCTTTCGATTCTATTGTAGAAAGTAATGTCTAATTTTTTTGTTAATGATGTTAAGGCTGTAGGTGCCTTGTTAAAAAAACCACTAAATATCTTTTAGATAAGCATATGAGTTGGAAAAAGAGTGCCTCATAGGCATTTATACATTCAATCGTAGTTACCAATGTACAAAGCAATGTCTAATTGTAATACCTATCTTGCTAAAGTAGGGATGTAACTTGGGCAGGGTATCTACCGACCCGACCCTAGTTTAGGTAAAGCATGGTAGAAAATATTACTTATGGGTATGGGTAGAGTATAAATTATCATTCGCCCCATAAATAGAGTACGAGTAGGATAGATACGTTGGGTACCCGGAACCGATTTGCATATGTACTTATATGAGTAATTAATTAGGGGCATAATTATATATGTATATAATATATATTATATAGTATATATTGTGCTTTATCTATGATATCTTATGTGCACACCCATTTTAACAAATTCATATTCAAATGAATCTTGTGTCTCATGAAATTGTGGATTGTGAAGTAGGAAACTAATTTGGTTGTTTATGTATCTGACTTTCGAAAACATTTTATAAGCTTGGGAATCGTGATCATAATATATTAAAAATTTTAATGATTGAGTTGTGCTTATCTATATATTTTTAATATAATAATGTAAATAATAACATATGTGCTCTTGATTTTAAAATGTAAATAAATATTACTTCATATTATTTAAAATAACATAAAAATATTTTTTAAAAATATTATATTTTAGTATTAAAGTAACGATTTGAAATTGGAATTGGAAACAACCCCATGGATATTAGGTAGGACAGGATATACCAGGAATTTAACTAACAAATGAGTAAAGTAGTGTAGACCTTTTGCAAATGGGATATAGGTAGGGTAAACCACTACCTAAACCAAACAGGCCCAAGTCACACCCTATGGTCAAGTTAAAGTCATGTTAAAAAAAAAATGAAAATCTCTATTTTTTATTGCTTAGTGTCTCATTTAAAAGCCATTTTAACCTTCCAAGGACGTCCAGTAAAATGGAAAAAAAGTACACCAATTGTCATTCTAATAACAAATAGCAGTCATTACACACTTGTCTCGAGATGCACCCGGCTAATGCATCAAGCCAAATACAGCTTCCGCCTCTCTCTTCGGCCGTAAAGTCTATCAGCACATGAGCTGTTTAATTACCCGTTCTAAGAACATGGGAGAGACTTTTGAATTTCCAAGCTTGGGATCTGATCTTTCTGACAAAGACTTCAGCATAGGATAGGATGGGTCTCTCCCCCATCAGAGTGTTGATGAGCAAAAGAGAATCACACTCCATCACTACATCCAACCAATTCATTTACGTCGTCCACTCCAGCGCTAGCGACATTGCTCTTACCTCCGTCATAAGAGTCTCCATCATATCTGCCCTAGCGTAGCAGCTTGCTGAGACCCGACTTTCTCACCACCGCAGCAAAACCATTGGTAAAACCAGCAGACCTCCTAGGGCATCCACATTCACCTTTAGGCTATTACCTTTGGTGCTTTCCATCGCATAACCATTTCAGCATTCATGTAATTTGTCCCCATTAGATGGAAAGCATTCTTCAGTTCATTCCAGTAGTCCATGCTCCAATAGTGGACCTTCGAAAAATGCTGCTGCTTGTCCTCTTCTCTTCCTCGGTTTCGAAGAAACCAGATGAGCCAACATACCAGTACGAAGATTCCCAACTTTTGGAAATCCCTTAGGCAATCAGATCCCCAATTAGCTCGCGCGCTTTTCTCCCTCCCGTTCGACTACTTGCCCTACCCAGGTCGAACACCTGCAGCAAGTTGCTGTTAGTCTCACGGTTGCATCGCGCGATTTCAGCAAACGTAGCCAAATATGCACAAAGGCCCTTTTGGCACAGTGTTTAAACAGGTCAATCTGGCTTTTCTACGATCTGGAAGAAGCTCAATTTTATGCTTTTGCCGACAATTGTGGAAGGCTGGTTGGGAGAAGACAAATTCTTCTTCTTGTTCTTCTTTTTTTTATAAATAAATAGATGTCTCATCATTTTGTTCAGAAGGGTGAATTACTTCTGATCATATATAATGGAGATAACCTTTTAAATAGTAATGATGGTAACAAAAATCTGACTTATAACTTGGAATGGTATAAATAATAAATATTAAAAGCAATGCAAATTAAATGAATTTTTATCTCTTTTTTATTTTAAAAATTTTTTAAAATAAATAAATCATGGTGGAAATCTATAGTTTATTTTAGAGGAGGTACACACTAAATATTAAAATTAAATACATTCATTTTATTTATACCTAGGCATTACCAATAATAGAGACATATCATTACATAACACATCATGGAGGAGGAGATGCAAGATGACAAATAATATTATTATCACAACTTATTTTTCATTTTGGTAAGGGGTAGATAGGGAAGTAGTAAAGTAGGAAATTGGAGATGAAAATATTTTTGAAAAGTGTAACATAATATGATATAATGTCAGTAAGATGGAAATAAATAAGATAGTTATGTGAAAAACGATTAAAATATAAGAATAAAAATAAAAAAGAATAACAGTTAAATAGTTAAAATGTCAAATAAATATTGAAAAGTTTGTAGAGATATACTGGGGAACTAGATTTCTCTCTCAATGTTAGAGATATACTATTGGGATGGGATTTTCTATTCTTAATATGATTTTTATTTTTCAATCTAATTTTTTTACATTTTTTATTCGTAAAACACAACAAACCCTCTTAATTTAATTTTCTATCCCATTCTCATCTTATCTCAATCCCTAGTTGTGTTTGGAAGGATATGAGCAACTAGAATGTGATTAAAAATAGAAAGCGAATATGATCATGGGCATCAAGAATAGTATTGAAAATTGAAAAGTTGTCTTTTAAAATAGAAAATCTCATCTTATTTGTATACCATTAAAGAAGTTAGATCTAACCATCGGAGCGGCGGTTCAATTGGTCACGACATTGTAATAGGAATGTCAAGCAGTGTCGTGCATAGGTTTGAAACCTCAAGGTTGGGTTTCAGCTTGATTTTTAGGTGGAAGTATTTGGTGTCCTTAATAAATAGGTAAGGGATTGTTGTTGTTTCCCTTATAATAGGTAGGAGCTTTTGGTTTCCTAAGTGAATGAGTTTGCTATGCAATATTAGATGTCACAAATATAAATACCAATAAAAAAGAAGTTAAATCTCACTTGGATGATTAAGTGATTGATGTGAATATAGATTGATAAAAGTTAAAGATTTCAACTTCAAATGAGGCACTTGCCTTGTTTACTTGGAATTGTGGGTTGCTTGATCTAATGGAGTCAAAGGATTTTAAGAAAGGCGTATCCGTATGAACACGTATGTAATTATTTATTATAACATCAAATCATTCTGGCTTTGTCATTGAGTCTTGACCAGTGCATGCATGCATGACAGGGGGGCAATCAATCACAATCGCGCTCAGATGAGAATGCTTACATATTTCCAGAAAATTCATCACTGTAAATCCAACCACTGTTTGGCATAGCCAGCAATTATTTTTTATAACTATGCTGGCTTTTCCGGCCAATTTGGGCGAGAAAAGCACTAAAATAATTCCCAAATACCGCTGATGTCATAAGTGCCCGAATACTGCCGATAGCCATGATCCGAAACAAAAGCTGCAAGGACAATGGTAAGTTTTTGAAGTGGCAGGGCTTATTATTATTATTATTATCTTTTTTTTGAAAAGTTTTCCTAGCACCCACAACATTTGGTTATTTTTATTTTATGCCCATTACATTTCAAAAATTCCTCCAATACCCTCAATATTTCATCTTTAATTCCTCACTTGCCCACGCAGTTAGTCTCATTTTAAAATAGACATTAATCGTATGTAGAAATGTCGATTGTGCCCTTCCACCATTTGTAAAAAAGATTCCAAATAGAACTCCTATTATATTTTTGTAAAACTAATCTGATATTTTTTATTTATATCATAATAAAAAGGGAGCAGGAATTTATTTTATCTTTATTTACATAATGGTGTGACACAAAATAAACATTTCCATATACAGTTAATGTTTGTTTTGGGTTGAAATCAACAACACGAGCATATGGAGAATTAGTAGCGAAATATTGTAGGTATCCAAAGAATTTCTGAAATATAACAGGTACAAAATGAATAATGACTAAACGTGACGAGCATGAATGAAAATTTTCCTTATTTTCTTAAAAACATCGAGCAAAGGGCAGATGATAACAGGAGGAAAATGCAAATGACTTTAACCAACTGGAACTATACTTTCACGGATTAGAAAGCTAGGTCTTCATGATCCCTGGAAATTCCACCCACGTGGGGCCCCAAAAAATGGAAGCCCTTCACTTCCCAGTAATAAAAAATAATCTTTTTTATTGAAAATTTGCAATTTCAGGCGGATTGCTGATTGGAGCCCACAATTTCATGGTCGAGGACTGCCTAATGAGATGGACCCCACTATCATTTCGTAACTATGATGGCCGATCAACCAAAAGTTCCAAGTCCCCCGCCATTGGGCAGTTGGCCTGGCTGGCATTGAGGATCCAGGTTTCGAATCTCCTGCCTATTAGGATGAGTTTTTATAATACAGTCTTTTGAAATGAGGGTTTTATAATTTTCTTCATAAAAGTGGTGATTTTTTGAAATGTCCTTTTGGTATGAAAGTGTTTATAGGAATTTTTTTTTTTTTTTTTTTACAGTGTGGAAGTTGTACATGTAGTTCATAATAATATCTAGATGTCACATTTGTATAACTACAAATAAAAAAAG